>OX438852.1:8250397-8742897 GCA_949315975.1 Eudonia truncicolella | reverse complement strand
AGTTTGAGAATAGGTTGAGGTCGTTTCGGCCCCAATGCCTCTAATCATTCGCTTTACCGGATGAGACTGTTCACATCGACGCCAGCTATCCTGAGGGAAACTTCGGACGGAACCAGCTACTAGATGGTTCGATTAGTCTTTCGCCCCTATACCCAGTTCCGACGATCGATTTGCACGTCAGAATCGCTACGGTCCTCCATCAGGGTTTCCCCTGACTTCGACCTGACCAGGCATAGTTCACCATCTTTCGGGTCCCAGCATCTGCGCTCAGAGCGCGCCTACATTCACAGATTGGAAACGAGACGCCTCGGGAGTGCGAGAGGTCGACCTAGACCGACGCTCCATCCTCCCTGAGCACGCGTCAAGCGCGCGCCTTCACTTTCGTTGTGCCTTTCAGTTTTAAAAATCTCAATGGCTCGCACACATGCTAGACTCCTTGGTCCGTGTTTCAAGACGGGTCCTGCGAGTGCCCGAAACTGAATCATCGCAGACAGAGACGCGCACAGTCCGAGACAGCACGGCTGCAACGACAGGCGCGCCGCACCAAAGTCCGCACATAGGCAGGAGATCGATGACGACGATACCTTGCGTCGGGCCGGACGCGTCGAAGACGCGTGCGCGATTCATGATTGATACCGTCCGACGGCCGGTCGGCTACCGTCACGGTCCAGCCGCCACCCGAAGGTGACGATTGGGCTCCCGAACGGCGCTTAGACCGACATCGAACGGGTCGCGATGCATTACTAAGAGAGAAGTGCACGCCGTCCCCGGACGTCGACAGACGCGCACCGTGCGACACGACCGAGGTCGATCACATCGAGCGACGCATCAGTACGCCGAGGAATGACGATGAATCTCTCCGTTCGTTCATTCGAGTTTCGCAGGTTTACCCCTGAACGGTTTCACGTACTCTTGAACTCTCTCTTCAAAGTTCTTTTCAACTTTCCCTCACGGTACTTGTTCGCTATCGGTCTCGCGGTAATATTTAGCCTTAGATGGAGTTTACCACCCACTTAGGGCTGCACTCTCAAGCAACCCGACTCTGAGGAGAGTCCCTCTCGCCGCCGCCCTCCGTCGCTACGGGCCTGGCACCCTCTACGGGAAAACGGCCCCGTTCAAGACGAACTTGGACGGGAGACGCGACGACGAGAAAGCGGAACCTCCCGAACACCACATCTCCCGCGGTCGTGACAACCGCGGGATTCAGTGCTGGGCTATCTTCCTGTTCGCTCGCCGCTACTAAGGAAATCCTAGTTAGTTTCTTTTCCTCCGCTTACTAATATGCTTAAATTCGGCGGGTGATCCTCCCTGATCTGAGGCCAACGATAAAATTGGAGGCAGACACGATATCCGTCAGCGCTACGACGAGGACGTCGACTTAGCTAAGTCGACGACGACGACGATGCGCCTCTTCGGACGTCGAGTCCGCCTACGGTGTGCACAACTAGAGAGAACGACACACACAGGATTCGTATCAATGTCAGACCTTTTTGTTATCGAAATTTACGCTCTCTGAAAATTCAAAGAGTCGCATTAATTTCGAAGGCGACACGACACGACCGTATATACGCAAACTCATACATAATGTTATACACACTATGTCGATTCGTCGCAAAACGATTCAACAATATTTAAACGGACTTCACCTAGCGCGCACCGTACTATACACACACACGGGTGTGCATGTAAGCACACATGCGCGACAAGGCTTTGAACCGTCAAATGCGCCAATCGAACGTATTACCGTCCGACGAACGCAGTGTGGTTATTGTTTTTATGCAGCCGGCCCTCAGACAGGAGTGGTCCTGGATGTGTCTCCACGGACCGCAATGTGCGTTCGAAATGTCGATGTTCAAATGTGTCCTGCAGTTCACACTATGACGCGCAGTTAACTGCGTTCTTCATCGACCCGCGAGCCAAGTGATCCACCGTCCAGGGTAGTGGTTTGTTATTGTTATATAAATGATAAAATAAAAAATAAAACATATAATATATATGTGTATGTATTATCTCTCAGAATAACGAACTTTCGTTCATTGTTCCAACCGCATTTATTTTATTTATTTTACGAACATTCGAAACTTCACTATGGTCGCGGATTTCGGCCAGTCTCTGTGAAATTTCAAACGACGCGAGAGTAGGCTTAATGACGGATAGTCAAATACACGCCGCCGCCGCCGCGCACACACAACAAATAGTCTTAGTGCGCCGCAGCGCCGTATGTAGATGTACACACACGACATGTACACTTTTCTCTCGAAATTTGTGTCTGGATTATATTTACGTTGCATATAAACGTTTGCACACGGGTTGTTGGCTCGAGCGCACGTTTAACACGTTAATGATCCTTCCGCAGGTTCCCCTACGGAAACCTTGTTACGACTTTTACTTCCTCTAAATGATCAAGTTTGGTCAACTTCCCAGCAACGCCGACGGCCGTGAAGCCACCGCGTGTCGGTCCGAAGACCTCACTAAATCATTCAATCGGTAGTAGCGACGGGCGGTGTGTACAAAGGGCAGGGACGTAATCAACGCGAGCTTATGACTCGCGCTTACTAGGAATTCCTCGTTTATGGGGGATAATTGCAAACCCCAATCCCCAGCACGAAGGAGTTTCAACGGGTTGCCCGGGCCTCTAGGCCAGGGAGAACATGCTGATTCCTTCAGTGTAGCGCGCGTGCGGCCCAGGACATCTAAGGGCATCACAGACCTGTTATTGCTCAATCTCGTGCGGCTCGAAGCCGCCGGTCCCTCTAAGAAGAATTTTAATACGTCGCCAGTGAGTTGCGTGACAGAGCCACGCACACCTAAATGACGACGCCTATTTAGCAGGCTAGAGTCTCGTTCGTTACCGGAATTAACCAGACAAATCGCTCCACCAACTAAGAACGGCCATGCACCACCACCCACCGAATCAAGAAAGAGCTGTTAATCTGTCAATCCTTCCGGTGTCCGGGCCTGGTGAGATTTCCCGTGTTGAGTCAAATTAAGCCGCAGGCTCCACTCCTGGTGGTGCCCTTCCGTCAATTCCTTTAAGTTTCAGCTTTGCAACCATACTCCCCCCGGAGTCCAAAATCTTTGGTTTCCCGGAAGCTGCCCGCCGAGCCATTGTAATAACGTCGGCGGATCGCTAGATGACATATTTACGGTTAGAACTAGGGCGGTATCTAATCGCCTTCGAACCTCTAACTTTCGTTCTTGATTGATGAAAACACCTTTGGCAAATGCTTTCGCTGATGTTCGTCTTGCGACGATCCAAGAATTTCACCTCTAACGTCGCAATACGAATGCCCCCAGTTATCCCTATTAATCATTACCTCGGAGTTCTGAAAACCAACAAAATAGAACCGAGATCATATTCTATTATTCCATGCACGAAATATTCAAGCAGCATTTTGAGCCCGCTTTGAGCACTCTAATTTGTTCAAAGTAAAATTGTCGGCCCATCTCGACACTCACTGAAGAGCACCGCGATAGGATTTTGATATTGAACCGACGTTTTACCGTCGGCTCACCGACGATATGCTCCGCAAACGTGTCAGTATCACCGCGGATGCGGTGCACCGACAGCGCGGCGCACAAATGCAACTACGAGCTTTTTAACCGCAACAATTTTAGTATACGCTATTGGAGCTGGAATTACCGCGGCTGCTGGCACCAGACTTGCCCTCCAATTGTTCCTCGTTAAAATATTTAAAGTGTACTCATTCCGATTACGAGGCCTCGTAAGAGTCCCGTATCGTTATTTTTCGTCACTACCTCCCCGTGCCGGGAGTGGGTAATTTGCGCGCCTGCTGCCTTCCTTGGATGTGGTAGCCGTTTCTCAGGCTCCCTCTCCGGAATCGAACCCTGATTCCCCGTTACCCGTGACAACCATGGTAGTCGCAGAAACTACCATCGAAAGTTGATAAGGCAGACATTTGAAAGATACGTCGCCGGTACTGGACCGTGCGATCGGCAAAAGTTATCCAGATTCATCAAAATTAACGACTTCGGACGCGAGGCCCTCCGTCGATTGGTTTTGATCTAATAAAAGCACTCATCCCATCACTGGTCAGAGTTCTGATTGCATGTATTAGCTCTAGAATTACCACAGTTATCCAAGTAACTGAGTAAGATCTAAGGAACCAAAACTGATATATTGAGCCATTCGCGGTATCGCCTTAATACGGCTTGCACTGAGACATGCATGGCTTAATCTTTGAGACAAGCATATAACTACTGGCAGGATCAACCAGGGAGCTTTCATTCGTCTTTCGACTAGAGCGCGCTCGCGTCGGAGCGCACGCAACATCAACGTTCCCATCAGACGTTTAACCGACTGGACGGGACGTGACTTTGTGTGACACTACAACAACAACACGAGACACACCACCAGTTGAACGAGATGAATGAAATTCACTCACTCTTGGCGATATGAATATGGTGCGTGTGGAGTATTTGATGTGGTTCGACAACGGACACTGTGTTATTTATTTATACCACTACATCCGTCGTTTCCCCCAAGTAGCGCGTTGAAGCGCCCACACTGAACGTTCGCATAGAAACACTATTTCACATTAGTATAGCAAATCTAACACTGAACGAGATACATTTTCTGTAATGGAGCACGGTAGTGGAGAGGCTCCACTACATTTTAAGTATGCGTGAGATTTTTTGCTAGTGAAGACTAACAACCGAGGTGTACCGTAGTCGTGGCAGGAATCAAATCTATATCCCTGAGCGCTACCCCCCTTTGTTTCAGATCGTTAGCACGAATACGTGTTATTGTATAAACATATCCGTCGATCGGCAATGCTAATCAAAATGACATATCCGAGGATGTTAAACTTATAACATCCAAACACACCGGCGGTGCACCGACGTAGCGGCACTCTCCTTCCTTTATGTTTAAATGTAGTAATAAGTCTGCATCATCATCAAACGCATGGCGCCGGTTAGACACCACGCTACATCATGTAAAAATTCAACA
This sequence comes from Eudonia truncicolella, assembly GCA_949315975.1. NCBI lineage: Eukaryota > Metazoa > Arthropoda > Insecta > Lepidoptera > Crambidae > Eudonia > Eudonia truncicolella. The sequence goes on along the minus strand of OX438852.1, from coordinate 8,737,925 downwards.
ACATACGCGCGCCGCGCCTCGCGCCCCGTCCGTCGTCCGCCGCCGCCGCTCGGTGAAGACTGTAACACAATCTGTGCGCGGCCCCCGGCGGTCGACGCTGCGCGCTGAACGTACGCGGTCGCTCACTTGTGCTGTGGGAGTAGATAGCTGGCGTTTATGATACATTTACCGCGCTTAGCGTACGGACGATACAACTTCTGTAACATCAACAAGTATTTTTTCCTGTATTTATGTAAAGTAAAGTTTGCATGTATATAATAAGTACCATAAATCTTGAAGTAAACATATATAATATTATCATATATATATATTATTATATATATATGTACGTATGAAGGTTATGTTATACATTTGTATTATATATTAATAATAATATTATGTATTTTATATGTATTTGTATTATTAATTAATTATTAATGCATGCATGCGTGCACGTGCGTGCGTGCGTGTGAGGGGGGGGGGGGTGTGAGAGGGGGGGGAGTGTGTGTGTATGTACACAATATGTAGACAGACATAAAACCTAACCTAACCTGACCTAACCTAACCTTGCTAGATTATCTAATGTAGTTTGGGGAGGGGGGGGGGGGGGGAAATAACCGAACCAAATCATTTATCTCACCTGTGCTGCCAATTTATTATCATCTCCACTGTATTACAAAAACATTATATACTGTACTGCACTATACTATACTATATTACTGTATCCAAATCATATTAATTTTATCATTTGTAACATAGTAACATAGAGGTACTTACATAACTATCTACCTATCTATCCTATCTATAACTATCTTTATATTTAATTTGCAATATATTATAATTGCTAACATATGCACCTACCATCATCTTTGTTTGAATGTAAAATGAAACTTTGTTAAAAAACATAATGATTGATACAATATAGGTATGTGGCATTGCTTTTTTTATAATATTATTATAATAATATAATACGTTGGTATTATGTAGAAAGATATATTACCAAACCTAACCTAACCTAACCAAATAGATTAATTACCTCTCTCACCTGGGCTGCCAATTTATTATCATCTCAATTCTATACTGTACTGCACTATATACTATACTACATTGCTGTATCCAAATCATATTAATCTTATCACTTTCTATTTGTAACATAGAGGTACTTACATAACAATTAAAATTAGTGATTGTTGCATTGTGATATTATTAGATGAGTCGGTAGTAGACTAACATCTTGATTAACAATAAAACTAAATTAACATATAACATAAAGTATTGATAAAAACAATCAATAACAATAAGTCATCATAAAACATAATATACCTACCTTTATATTCAATTTGCAATATTTTATTGGTTTGAATGTAAAATGAAACATTGTTAAAAACATCATGATTGATACAATATATAGGTATATACCTACCAATATATAGGTTTATAATATTAATATAATAATATAATAGTAAGGTAATAATGTAGAAAGATATATTACCAGACCTAATCTAACCAAATCAATTATCTCACCCGGGCTGCCAATTTATTATCATCTCAATTCTATTATAAAACATTATTTACTGTACTGCACTATACTATACTGTATTACTGTATCCAAATCATATTAATCTTATTACTTTCTATTTGTAACATAGAGGTATTTGCTTACATAACAATTAAAACTAGTGATTGTTGCATTGTGATATTATCACATGAGTACTAGACTAACATCTTGATTAACATTAATAAAAACAATCAATAACAATAAGTTATAAAACAAAATATACCTATCTTTATATTTAATTTGCAACACATTATAATTGCTAACATAGGCACCTACCATTATCTTGGTTTGAATGTAAAATGAAACATTGTTAAAAAACAATGTTAATGATTGATACAACATAGGTAAGTAAGTATGTGGCATTGCTCTTTTTCATAATATTATTGTAATAATATAATAGGTAGGTATTATGTTGAAAGATATATTACCAAACCTAACCTTACTAAAAACCTAACTTAACTCACCTGGGCTGCTAATTTTTTAACATCTCAATTATATTATAAAAAACATTATATACCTATCAAATCATATTAATGTTATCATATTAAATTTGTAACATGGACATACATATAACAATTACAATAATTAGTGATTGTTTCATTGTGATGTTATTACTCATGTAATATGAGTAGGTACTAGACTTACATCTAGATTACCTAACAATAAAACAATCAATAACAATAAGTAATAAAACATATAATGCCTATAAATATGTTTAATTTGCAATATAATTATACCTACCATCATCTTGATTTGAATTTAAAAAATGAAACATTCTTATAAAACATTATGATTGTGACAACTCTAATTCCTAATGAGTACCTAAGTAGGTAGATAGATAGGTAGGTGGTAGGTACCCACTAATGCCCATGATAGCATTTCAGTGTTACATTACTTTGTTATTATTTTGTGTTACATTTTACTATAGTTTTAGGCAAACAAAACACATTACTATACTATATAATGCATTGGTAACCTAACAAGTAGGTACTCTACCCACAGACAGAGCACTCACCTCTCAAAATAAAGCTTCTCATGCAATCTTATATACCTACCTATACCCATGTAAAAAAGCTGGTTTAATTCTTATGCTGATTGTCATCAGGTTGTAGATAGCAAACCATGGTGGGTCCGTATTGTATTGCAGACCAATGAATACCTATATATTTAAGTGGCCACGCCTCCAAACCTACAAAAGAAAGGTAAAAAATATTAGTTCCAACCCAACCTGTGATAACAAATGAACATTTTTGAATAAGTAATGAATTGTTTTGTAGGTAAAGATCGACAAAGATAATCGACGAAATGGCTAATAAACTCGGTGCTTACCTCTTTACTGTTGTAATGTAAGTAAATAAATTGATTGAGTATTATTATTAGTTATTGAGATAGGTACATTAACTAACTCTCGCCAGGCGCCATCAATGAAGCGCCGCCGGTTATAAACCAGACTTGTTTACAATTTTTTGTATCGTATTCAGCTCTAATAACGATTTATTTAAGAAAAGGTTTATGTAGGTACATTTTTTGAAAACACAGTTTGTATTTTCTTCCGTTTGACGTTTGTTTTCTTGTCATTCATTTATATTATACGACAGGCAAACACATAACAATTAAAAAGCCTCGAATGTTTGATTTATTATTTTTTTTAAATTAGGATAATACAAAATGAAAACATAAAAACAAATAAATTGTTAATATCATAAGCACATAGGTACTGCTGCTACTTTCAACTAATGTATGATTAAACTTTTTTCTATTAAACTTATGAATTACTATTCAGCAATGATATTAATAAATACATTTTCAATAAGCGCCATCTGTGTTATGACTCCGTGCAACATAAATAGCACGTTCCAAAAGCACAGTAAAAGTTGCCAGCGTTGGATCGATGGATTGAAGTTACCAGAGATGAAACACTTTAAAAGTGTGTCGATTTATCATAATCGTTTTTAAATAATACGGAAACTTAATAAAAACAAAAACACATGACTATTATATCAATTAATCTGTGTATGTTTGCGTTTATATTTTAAAGTTAAATTACTTAAAATTAAACAACATTAAATGCCCGGTGTTGCTTTTAGCGCGCCATTTTTGTGACAGACAACTGTCACCGTGTGTACCTATGTATTGAAATAAAAAAACTCTAATTGCTCTGCTCCTTCCAAATAACAGAACAGACAAACATTCAGTTTCACTGAGAGTGAACTAAACTAAACAAAAGTCTTGTGCGGTTTCTCTTATAAGAACGTTGCGCATTTGTGTAATATATAGATTTCAATATTGGTAATGCAGTGTTTTAGTTATAACGTACCTATTATGTGTTATTTGTTCCAGCATTCAATGAGATAAATGACGCTGAAGCTGATACAAAGTGCGTGTCGGTGTGCTTCAATATTATGAAGAAAGAAAAAGCACTTAGCAATTAGAATTTGAAGTGAACTTATTGGACTTGCTATTACTGCTTCTGCTACATGGCATCAAGAAGGTACGTTCACTTTGCGTCACTTTTATTTGGCGTTGTAAAGAATCGTGTACCTCCATACCTCCATGACAAACTTTCCTGGTCTTGCTGTTCCTCCGCACAACACAACGGCATTCAAAGGTAGTTTTAAGTATGCCTGTCTGTCTTCTATTAACAGTTTTAAGGCGCAAAATTAGGAATTACTACCTAAGCATACAACATGGCGGTGCCAATTAGTTTAGGGATTGCAATACCATACACTCTTTATCTACTTTTTAAGCAGACAGGCATCATATAGTACACATTATATACATAAACATATAAACTAAATTGAATGTACCTATACCTTACCTTTACCCTATACCTTATGTTAATACTTTGTTGTAGTTATTTTTTAAGCATTATATGTACCACCAAACCGGTTCCTCCTCCTGAAATGAAAGCCAGCGCCATGGCTCCGGCTGTGCTCACATAGTGAGTAAGTTAGTACCTACCTAGCTAGCTGGTTAGGTAGGTAGGTAGGTAGGTAGATAGGTTGTATCATCCTGTTTAATTATAATGCCTCTTACTGTATGTACCTCATTATTTAAGTGTGAGTTCTACATTTAGATAAAAATATTACTTAAATAAAAAAAATTATAATGAATTAGTGAAACAACAAATTATTGATACAATAACACTATATACCTTACCTAGCTATATGTTTATAATTAGCTAATTGCCAACCATTCTTACACACAATATGTCAAACATTATTGAGTATGTAACATTAGGAGTACCTACCTAATATTTGGGATTATAAATCAAAACAGTGTTATTAGAATAATATTGAAATATCCTATATCAATACTAAGTACCTACATAGGTAGGTATAATAATAATAATAATTTTTAATGTTTTTTTAATTATCATAACATTTTGCAGCTCCCCGTTGAAAATTTTATTTTCTAATTAATGCTTTATTATATTTAGGCTGAGGAGAAGCTGTAATGGCATTTAATTTTTTGTTCTTTTTAAGTAGGTAATGTATATTTTGAAATGTCAAATAAACATTTCTTTCTATCTATGAAAACTGTAGGTAGGTACCTAACCTAACCAGAAAGATAGTTTCACCTTATTTAAAATCTACAAAGGGTAAACAAACCTGCACTAGATAGGCACCTACATGTAAGTAACTTGAGATCCTAATGTTCCTATAACCTTACAACCATAATACACTTAACTTTTTACTGATACCTAGGTAGACATATTGTATCTCTTATCATAACTTGGCTATATATATTATACCCAGATAAAGTAAACAACAGTAAGTCCTATAAATTTTGTTGCATTGTTGTTGTGGTGTTATTATTTATAATAGGTACCATTATGTGCTCACATAGTGAGTAAGTTAGTAGCAGTTAAATAGCTAGCTAGCTAGGTAGATAGATAGATAGATAGATAGATAGATAGATAGATAGATAGATAGATAGGTTGCATCATCCTGTTTAGTGATCATTATCACCTCTTACTGTATGTACCTAAAAAATAGTACTTAAATAAAAAAAAATATAATGAATTAGTGAAACAACAAATTATTGATACAATAACACTATATACCTTACCTAGCTGTATGTTTATGATTAGCTAATTGCCAACCATCCTTACACACAATATGTCAAACATTATTGAGTATTTTGAGTATGTAACATTAGGAGTACCCACCTAATATTTGGATTATAAAACAATACAGTGTTATTAGAATAATATTGAAATATCCTATATCAATACTAGGGTACCTACATAGGTATTATAATAATTTGTAATGTTTTTTTAATTATCATAACATTTTGCAGCTCCCCGTTGAAAATTAATTTCCTAATGAATGCTTTATTATAATTTGTTTTCATTGCAACTAACTAACTAATTATATAATAAAATTATAATTATTTTAATTAGATATTTATTATTTAATTTTATATCTCATTTTGTGTAGAGGTGTGTACCATAACTACCATTGCCAATTGTTTTCAGTGTTAACGTTGACTGTCATCTGTTATTGTACCTACATTAAAATGTTTGTTGCTATCTTATTTATTACCTACTTGCTGGCATTGAGTGTGAAAATAAATAAAGACTTGTGTACCCACTTATCTAAGCATTCGTTACATTATTATATACGCGCATGTGTGTGTGTGTGTGTGTGTGTGTCTGTCCTTTCATAATATGTACGTACATATATATATATGTATTTATAATTAGATAATAACAAAATGGGGGGGGGGGGGTACTTACTCTACCTACCTAACCTAACCTAACCTAACCTAACCTACCCTACCAACCTAACTAACCAACCACCTATCTACCTACGTAACTACCTAACTACATATCTCATCTCCTCTCCCCCCCCCCCCCCCCCTATGTAGATCATCCGTTAAGATACGCGATTTTTACCATTGGCGAATGTTCACGTTTCGACGCAATTTTTGCCTTTGGAGAATGTTCACGTTTCGACTCATTTCACACGAATGCAACGAAATGGGGGGTAATTTATACACGATACAGCCCAACAAAACACACACACACACACACACACACACACACACACACACACACACACACACACACACACACACACACACACACACACACACACACACACACACACACACACACACACACACACACACACACACACACACCCCCAAATGTAGATCATCTGTTAAGATGAGCGATTTTTACCATCGGCGAATGTTCACGTTTCGACGCCGCTCTGTAGTATATATATATATATGTATGTATAATTAGATAATAACAAAATGGGGGGGGGGTACTTACTCTACCTATCTACCTACTTACCTACCTACGTACCTACCTACGTACCTACCTACCTACCTACCTACCTACCTTACCTAACCTACACTACCCTACCTAACATAAACTTAACATAAGTTTTAAATGCACAAACTGACAATACGTAAAATTCAAAATCTATAATAATTAAAATATATACTGCTTACAGTACATAATAATCAACTAGTCTAAGTTTGAAATTCATAACTGAAAAGGGTGGCAGCTGAAATAAAACTAACTTGTCTAATAGCTCCCGGGGCATATTTGATAATCATAACGCCTCATATTCATAAGCGATGTATGCGGCGGGCGGAGACGGTCGCTAGATGGCGGCCGCTCGCCCCGCGAAGCCTCCCACATTCGCTAATTAAAGCTGCACGTCGTAAATTTACCTATGTAACTGGAGGTTTATTTTTCTTTCTTGACAATAGTGACCATACATTCTGCCTTTTTTTTTTGCTTAGTGGAAGTCTGCCGTCCGATCCGTCTTGTACGCCCACTGGCGTTCCTACGGTAAGGCAGGCGTCCGACCAATCAGAGTGGTCCATTACCCTTACTGAAATGGCGATATCGCCGGCCTTTTCTATCAGCCCTCTGATTGATCGTTTATTTTATAGCCCGTTCCCTATAGTGTTTCCATCCATCATAGGGAAGGCAGGGCCCAGCAGTGAAGATTAAATGAGCTTAAGATGATGATGAGATGTATCAACTGCATCGGTACCTTATATCAATAATGAAATACCTAAATGTGGTTTTAATTAAGAAACATTACCTAAGTAAGTAGTAAAAAACTTACTTTGTACATATTTTTGCTGAATCATCTGCTGCTGACGGCGCCGCCGGCGCAGGACGGTCTCTATGTGACGGCAGCTGAGAACACAACTCGCGAGTTGATCTGTAAAAAGAAACATCAATGAAAAATACCATCAAAACAGGATTTAGGTAGCTACCTCTAGGTTGTTTAACATAATTATGATACCTATCATGCTATTGTGTAGCAGCATCATCGGATCAGCAGCTCATTGTATGTCCTCACTGCTAGGGCATGAGCCTGCCCTATGGATGGGTAGGGAGAGACCGTAAACCACCACGCGAGCCTAGTGCAGATTGGCGGTTGTTAACGAAGAGCTAATGCAGCCGGGATCAACGGCAAAGCACGGAGGAGCTCGAGATGATAAATTTTTGGTCACCCATCCATCCCTCAGGCCTTTGTGAAAGGTGTTTACCTACGTTAACTCTGCGACATCGAGCTCCTCCATTATTTAGCACAGCATAGATTAAGTACCTACCTACTAAGTAATGGCCACAGACTATTATGGTCTGTGGTAGTGACACTAGCCCGCGTGGTGGTTTTATTGCCTGCTTTCCCAGAAAAGGTCGTGCCCCAGCAGTGTGGACTTAATGAGCTGGTGTTGTAGCAATCCGAAACTACCACAATGTATGTAGGCAGGTACTCATAAAATCGAACCTGCAAACCATCTTACAACTTTCCACTACACACCAAGAGTGCTTTTTTGATTGACTATTACAATAATAATAATAACAATACAAACTGCTCTTGATGCTGCGTTCGAGTGAGCTGTGATCATCCGTATCAAGTACCTATTCTGTGTCCGTGTCCTGCGATGGTAAACCTCCGCGGGAGTGCGCAAAACCACTGTACCAAAGTTTCATCACAATCAGATTTATTAGGTAGGTGCCTAGGTATCCATAGGAGCACTTTCATCTATAAATAGATAAGCAATATAATAATAGACTACAATAATATTGGAAAATAAATATGAGTTTTAAGACATTGATTTCCCTAAAAGAATTTAACAATTCTCTTGCAAGAGAAATACAAAAGGAATCCTAATAAAATAACAAGTTAACACTTAACATACATTTTTTATTAAGTTTTGTGGAATGGGATTCTCGGAAATAAAAAGGTGTTAGGATAGGTAGGGGTACCTACCCTAGATTAGGGGTTAGGATAGGTAAGGGACAAACAAACGAATCTAAACTCGCAACGCATTTACATTGTTAGGTAGGTACACTATTAAATCTAAAGTAGGTATTTGTTCATACATAACATACCTAACACCACGGTAATAATATTACCGTGGTAATGCCTACCTAGGAACAAGCCTGCACCTGCAACTCTTTTTCTATCATTTTTGACAAAAAACAAAACAGACTTCAAATAAATTTACTTAGCACAAAGTAATTCGTATTTTGATTTAGTTAATCAGAAATTATTATATAAGTATACAAAAAACAGCTCTAAAAAGCCAGAAATAATATTGAAATCATATTATGAATTACCTAGATACGCATATCAGTTTTAAAGAAGGTCTATTGAAGTCGGGTGGTTGGTGGTCGGCTGGGGGACAATTTTGTATCATTTAAACTTTTAAATTTGTTCCATTATCTCCACTTTTTTTATTGTAAAATAGACCCGACCTCCTTTTTTTGAAGTCGGTTAGAAACATCATAAACCTATATTTCTTTATTACCTACCTACCCAGCGGCACAACTGGAGCTATGCGGCATGTTGGCCAATCACGATGCGCTAGCGTTTGTTGTAGTAACAAGCGCCTATGAAGCTTTGTTTTGATTTTACGGCATTTTGGACCTTATTTCAACAGCATAAAAATAAGGGATGGATTGGTTGGTTTTCAAATGATCCTTAATACATTGCAATAAGATGTTTTTTTATACTACGGTTTTACACATCTCACACCCTGCGTTTGCGCACGCACAGATGTCTTTTCAATCGTTTCTTGTTTTTTTGAACTTTTTTTTGGCATGAGAATTTCCCTTAAAGAAATTGCTTGTAGAAAGAATTCTCGCTAATTATAAAATCAGTAAAAATCCTATCTAGCAAGCGCATTTATCTAGTAGCATTAGTGAAAAATTTTGGAATATTTAGTCTAGTAGATTTTGATTTATTTCACGGCGGTCGCAGGAAATCGCGGCCACCGTTTGTGAAACTGAAATAAATCCCCAGTTTTTTGATAGCCCAAAGCTGGAATTCCTTGTACATAGAGGGTAACCTAGGTGGGCTAACTGGTGAAAATAGTATTTTAGTAAAATCTTTTATACATATACAGCGCAAACCGACCTGTTTTGCGGCTGAGTAAATAAATTCTTATTTTTAAAAGGTATACTACTCAAAACAAAATAAGGGCCACGAGGTATTTTTTCATTTTGGTGTAAATTATTAAACATTTACATATTGAAAGTAGTAAAATATTGAGTATACAAACTCTTTGATACCTAAACTTTTTAATATTGTAGTATTCATCAGTTGCCAAACAATTTTAAATAAAATTTGATTTAAAATTATTTTTGAAAATTTTGATTCCATTTTCTTTGACGTTTTGCTTTCCTTAGCTTCTTGGTTTATTAGAAATTATCAGAGTTCATTGATATCTCGAGTCAGAAACATCTTTTGCAATATGCCACAAGCACGCAGGCGTCATATGGACTCGCTGACAGCAACCAGAGCCGTTACAATGATTGAAGAAGGTCATTCGCAGCGATCTGTGGGTTTGCAATTGGGATTTTCTCGAAGAGCTATTCAAAATCTATGGAATCGTTTCCAAGAGACCGGCAGTGTTAGAAGAAGACCTGGTTCGGGCAGAGTTCGCATTACAACAGCTCAAGAGGATCGTTACATTCGATTAAGTGCGCGCCGAGATCGCACAACGACGGCCCGCAAGCTGCAAAATCGTTTACGGCTCACAACGGGTACTCGTGTCAGTGACCAAACTATTCGTAATCGATTGCATGAAGACCAGCAGGCATCAAGAAGGCGAGTTGTCCGTATTCCATTAACCAGAAATCATCGTGCAAATCGTTTAAGATTTTCCCGTCAACATTTAGACTGGGACATAAACCAATGGGGCATGGTGCTCTTCACAGACGAATGCAAAGTTAATTTTTTTAACGACGATCGGCGTATTAGAGTATGGAGAAGACGCGGCGAGAGATTTTCAGAAGCCTGCATCCATGAAGTCGATCGTTTTGGTGGTCCAAATGTAATGATTTGGGGCGGGATAAGCTTACACGGCAAAACTGAGCTCGCTATTTTAAATGAGGGTACTGTTACTGCTCAGCGGTATATTGAGGAAGTCGTCAGACCACATGTGATCCCATTTGCCCAGCGAGCGGGTCCTGGATTCATCTTGATGCAAGACAATGCTCGTGCACACACGGCTCAAGCGACTCGGTTTGTACTGGAAGCGTCTCAAATTCAAGTCTTGCCGTGGCCGGCGAACAGTCCGGACTTAAATCCAATAGAGCACATGTGGGATCAGTTGAAACGAAGAGTTATAGACGGTGATCAGGAAATCCACAACCAACAGCAACTCATCAACGCTGTTAAAAGGGCCTGGGAAGAGATTCCAATGGAAAATGTCAGGCATTTGATTGAGAGCATGCACTCCAGGCTTCAGGAGTGCGTAACGAAACGAGGGGGGCATACCCGTTACTAAAAGATGAGCATGGAGTATTTTCTCTTGTTTTCAGTAACTTTACATTGTTTTTATTTTTAACCTTAAATGTGTTTTTTCTTTCAAAAGCAAATAAACTTTTTAATCATTATTATTGGAATAAATTTATTGGTCTACACGGTAAAAACAACATTAGTTTTCGTTATGGAGACAAAAAAAATAATATTGGTTTTATTATTTTCATGGTACAGACAAAATACCTCGTGGCCCTTATTTTGTTTTGAGTAGTATATTAAATTTATATGAAAATATAAATTAAAAATTCCGATTCTTATAATACCAGAAAGCCCACTTCGTCCCCTTTATTTTAGTATGAAGCCTAGAAGAGTAGGTTCCCGGAGTCCCGAGCGCCACCGCTTCCTCGCCAAGCGAGGAAGCCGACCCGTCCACACCTTAGTTGGTAAATATATACGCAACTTGAAATTGCACTTCTTTGTCTTTGGCCTTTTTCAAAATTTTAAATATTCATTGGAAGGACTGGAGCCCAAAACGATTTTGCACGGAGCCAGAATCGCTGAGGCCCTGCCCGTTCTGGAGATATAGGGCTCCAAACTTCCAAAATTTTTCGGTTAATTCATCAAAATTTTAATTAACTTTTAAAAAATCAAATACGTAGAAAATAAGGATTTTAAATAGTGCATCAATATTTATTTTACTCCACCCAACACTCCAACCACCCCTATTTTCTGCGGCTTTTGTGTTTATAAACATTTTAACGTACTATTGAATTTTATTATCCTAGAATAGTTTTTAAAATCTTAAATTTATATTATAGTCAGAAAGTAAATTCATTAAGCTAAAATATAGCAGTTTTGGAAATCCCAAACTAGCAGTGGTTTCCGAGCGCGGGCCCCCCAAACAAAAGCAGGTTGCGCGACCCCGAAGCCCAACCCCGACCGCCTAACCGATTGCTTTGGCTACATGTATAGTTTATGACGTCATCTTGTCATTTCGTACCGCCTATGACAGCAATATCGAAAGCTATAGGCTATAGCTTCCGATATATGCTTATACCTATTAGCTAGATTACTTCATAAAACTTTACATGTAGCCAAAGCAATCGGTTAGGTCCGATCCGATCCGAACCCTTCGGAGAATCTAGTAGGGCACGGGGACGCGCACTAGTGCGCGATGCCGTTCCCTCTAGAAAACCTCCGAAGGTGATAAGGAGGCCGTTTCACACGGCTTGAGGGACCCTTTACGTTCCTCGCCGCCCCCAAAAAAGCCCGGTGAAAAAGAAAATGCCGTAGAGGCAATCGGCAATCTCTCTCAAAAAAAAATCGGTTAGGCGGTCGGGCACCAGTTGTGTCATTGGCGAGGCACACAAGGTCGCGCGCCTACAAGACATCGTCTATTTCCTGAGGAATTTCACAATTACTTTTTAACTTTGGAGGCCCATAACTTGGAAACCGTAGCTTAGTTTTCACCCAGATTTTGGGATTAGGGTCAGAGGCATATTTTTCGAAAACAAACTCAAAATTCCATTTTTCATAATTTTTAACATACCAGTTGTCTACATTCCCTACAATCCCTAATCCCGAAAATCCCAAAAACCCTATCCCCAAATTCGTAACCCTACCTACCGTCTACCTAATACTCGTTTTTCTCCCACTTCCACACGTTCCACCTATACTTTTCCCTGGGAGATAACCATCCCTATCACCTACCCTATCCATCCATCAAAAATCCCACTCGATTCCCGAAGTCCCAAGTTCAATCCCCGTCGCGTCGCTTTTGCCCTATCTCCTAAACTATAGGAGATAGAGCAAAAAGGACGTCAAATTTGACTTATAGTGACTAAATCAAACATAGCCTCCCTAAACCCACTCCCCTACCTTTCAACCCCCTACCCTTAACTTAATAATAATAAATTTTAAAACTTATTTTCATTATCAAAATTTATAGAAACTATACATTTGGTAGGTATAGTTTCTTCTTATAAAATCATCAATACCACTTACCTTACCTGATTCCACCAAAAATTCACCTCCTTTGGGTAGGCCAAAGGTCCCAGGTTCATCCCTTCTGTTCCCCGCTGCCTGAAGTCCATACAGATCTCTTTTTTGCTCTATCTTTTAAACTATAAAAGATAGAGCAAAACGGAGAAAAGTTTGGCCTAACAGACAGCATTTCCCCCCCTTTTACCCCTTCCCCCTACTTTCAACCCCCAACCCCTAACCCCAACTTTTATAAAAATCAAAAATCTTTTAAAATCCTAAATTTCTCCTGCTTCCCTATTTTCGCCGTTAGTAGTTCCCTGGGAAAAATATTTCCTTATAACCGACTCAATCCGTCCCCGCCAAAAAATACCCCTCCATTTTTCCAAAAAAGGTCTTAGGTTCTTCCCGGTTGAGCTCTTTACTTGTTTTTGTTCTATCTCCTAAACTATAGGAGATAGAGCAAAAAGGAGAAAAATTTTGCTCTCAAAGGCGCGTTACGCGTTTGGTTTAAGGAACCTACTTCTCTTTTAGCCATCACCCACCAATTCATCCCCCTATCCCCAACCCCTAGAAATAGCTCAAAAGGAAACCCTTATCGCCGGGAAAGTATACCTTGTACAGGTGCATTTCCTTGGCGAAAGGTGTTTTTTCGTAACCCACCCTACCCGACCCTGTCAAAAAACCTACCCCCCCAAACTCATCCTAATTCCCCAAAATAAAAAGTTCTATAGCTCAGGAAGCACGGTTTTGACAGTGGTGCTTCCTTGACAAATTTTTATTACCACATCCTACCCTACCCATTTACCCACTAACCCCAACACCCCCCCACCCCCATTTCCCACCCCCAACTGGTATTATCTGTATCTCCGGACTTCCTGGCCCGATTGGCACCAAACAGGTGCCGTTAGGACCGGAGAGCAGCGCTCTACTTTCTGACAGTAACACTGACTCTACATAGAGCACATAGATTCGAAGAAAATGAAATTTTAGTTTTTATTTTAATTTTATTTGACACCTTATCCTCTTTTGAGGTCAGGATTAGTTTTAAGGACACTGTGATTTAGATATAGGGTTTTTTAACCTTGTTTTAAGTAACAGTTTTAAGGCGTAGTTTATAAGGTTGTAATCGGTTTTAAATATTGACAATTTTAAATTTTGACTACCTTCTATTCTATTTTAAATTGACCCTAGTATAAGGACCCCCCTACATCTTTTGAAGACAGGCACTAGCTCTAAGATTTTAAATAATTAATTTAAATTATTTAACTATTTAACGTTTAATTTTGTTTTATTAGTTTTATCTTAATCATTTTATTTGATTTTATTGTTTCCACTGACCAAAAAGGACTTATAAAACTTTTACAAACTTTTAATAGGTTAGTTAGGTTTAGGTTTTATTTATTTTTCTGTTGTGTTTGTTGACCCTGAGACTCTTTTGAGTTCAGGAATTAGAATTAAGACCTGAATTTTATTATTTTATTTTGTTTTAATATTAAAATTGACGAAGCTTTTCCTGGGGTCTTGCTTATTGACAACATATACACACTACATACACAAATTTATACATCATTGCACAAATAGAACAAACATTAGAATCTGTCACCCTACCTATTAATACTAGACTTTATTTATGGTTTGAACTTTTAAAGTATTGGAATTTTATTCAATTTAATTTGTATATTTATTTTTATTTCAATTTAACTTATTTTATTTATTTTCATTTTAATTTCATTATAATAATTTACAGTTTTAATTATAGTTTAAAAAAAAATCTAGTCAATAGCTAGGTAGATTCTTTTTGTTTTGTTTTGTCCTTTTTTACAACTTACACAAATATTTTTAACGTGATATAAATATCTTTTAATTCAGTGTGTGTCCCAGGTATCTCATTTTACCCCCAACGTGTTTTATTTCAATTAGCTAGGTAATTTTTTTTATTTAATTTAAATAGGTTTTTACAATTTTACTTTTAGCGTGTTAATTGATTACTGTCCGTCCTTAAAAAAATCGAAATATGACTACACGTATGTGAAAAGTAAACAGCAGGGAGGAGTCGGTAGTTTACCAATCCCCACCACCAAAGCCGAAGCTGAAACCAGCAACGGCAAAGCTGGATTTGGAGCTGACGCATCTTCTCCCGGATATGACGTGTACTGACATAAAAGAAAACGCCAAGAAGGCACAAGGTAGAATGATGAAAGCCTTGGAAACAAGTGCCGGTCACCGATCAGTCGCGAAAGAGGACAAGGCCACCATCCAAAAGAAGACCAACGAACTGGTAGATGGTGGCAGAGTTAGTTGGCAGATTAGAAGAAATGGAAAAAAGGAAAGAACCAAAGACTGGAATAGGTAAGACTGTCCACACGCAGATAGTAAAGGACAGCACATAATTTGACAAGAAATCGGGAGAAGATTAGAGAGAATAAAGCAGTTAACGAGATATGCGAAAGACTGTAGGAAGAAACAAACAGAAAAATCACAGACAAGATTGAAGAATTGGCGAAGGAACAAGGCGACAAAGAAAAGCCGCAGAAGGCAACATATGCAGGAGTAACCGCAGAAGGACGGTTAGGAAGACTGCGGGAACTGATACTGATGAAGAGTGGATAAAAGTCCAAAGATCACTCTTTAAAGCGAAGGACCAAAGGGTTATTCTTGGATGCGGCTCGGAGAAGGACGCAGAGTTGTTGGTGCGCACTGACTCCAGCGCCATTCCTGTGTATTGCGACACATCAGGTACAGACGCCTGCACATCAATCAACCTACCACAAACTATCAAATTTCCTCAATAGATTTTGAACTTTATGATTAAGGTTTAAGGTTGACAATGTATTGAAGAAATTTGAGAGTTTTGGGTAGGTTGATGTGCAGGCGTGTGTACTACACTGCGTCCGTTCATTACAACCGAGTTCCGTAAACCAGTTTTCGGCATGCCTCATAATCTACACCACCCAGGAAGTTCAGCTACTGTACGACTGGTAGCACACAGATTTGTTTGGCCAAGGATTCGTAAAGACTGTAGAGAGTGGTCTAGGCAATGTTTAAAGTGCCAGAAATGTAAAGTTTCCCGACATACCTTCTCACCCTTTTCATCTTTCCGCTCTTTCCGATCTTTAAGTTCTTTACCATCGAGGTTAATGCCATGAACGTCGATGTCTCAGTTGATAGGCTCAAACTGGCGTACCGGCGGCCCAAGAGGCCCAAATTCAGAAGAAACCGCAAGAAGAAGAGAAACGGACGTCCAGCGGCAGAAGAGTTAAACTCCCAGTTTTTTATCGACCGTAGTCGCGGTCTGCCGGGGGAGTACTGTGGCGACCAATCCGCTTCACATTTACACTTGGGCAACCGTCTTACAATATCGACGAAACCCGCTCCGCTTATGCGCCTTGGGCCAGCGCGGCCGCATTATGTACTGCGTGCGCCGCCATCGCCACCACGCGGGTGAGCACATACGCGCCTCTCTATCGCACGACCGTGCGCCCCCATGCAGCCTTCTCGCTCGCAACGCGTCATCGCTGGCTCAATGCAATAGGCGATGATTTGACATTTTTCATTCGGTTAAATGCATAATGCATCGCTCGCTTATGCTAATTATAATTATCTTGCTATTATTTCTTGTTCTGTGCAATATTGTAATTTATTCTTTCTTAATACAATTAATATTCTTCGTTCTTCGTGTGTTGTGCTTTCTATTACCCGTCTACAGTGTCGTGTTGTGCCGTACAAACAATTAATCATCGGGTTCGATTCCCGATATTTTATGTGGTATTAATACAACCTGAATCCCACAAGGCTAAGGTTGCTTTTGCAGCGAATTTAATTTTACTGATAACGTTCAATATATATTTTACATTAACGTGCGACTAGCTGAAGCACAAAATTTTATTTTTTTATTTTGTTTTCATGTTTTTAGCCATAAATGATTTTTGTGTTCTGTTTCTAAAGAATAAATAGAAAGAAAGAAAGAAAGAAAGAAAGAAAAAAAAACATTTATTGGCTCTCACATACACAGACACAATGACATGAAATACAAGACACAAAAAACAAAATAAAAATAAAAATAAATAAATAATTAACAAATAAAAGAACACAAGTGTGAGGAGCCAATCAGGACCCCACCTCAGCATATGTCGCTACGGTGTGACAAAGCCACATCGCAACGGCGCTGGTATTCTGGCAGGGCCTGTACGAGGTGACGTTTCCTATACATCCATCCTATTCAGACTAATAAATAAATAAAATATAAATATATATATGTGTATATAATTGTACTTATATAAATAAACCTATATACTCCTAAATATATATATATATTAAAATTGCACATACATAAAAAAAAAGTATACAAAATAAAAAAACATCGTACACAATGAACAAAAAAAAAACCATACACAAATAAAAAACTGGCGAGGCGGACTACACACCGAACGCAGCCACACTGTCACTGTCGCATAAGCGTCATTTACATTTTTGATAACGTACGGTCGTGTACCCTACGCACCCGCCCCTCGACCGCCATCATTCGGAAAAAATCCATGCGCTTGCCACGCACACAATCTAAAAATTCCACGCTTTGCCAAACCTAAATGTTTATTTCAAAGCAGAGACGCAGCAGTGCCAGGAAGCAATCCCCAAAGCCCCCCACGCAAAATACCTACCTATCGACTTTTTTTGTATAAATTGTAAGATCCCCATCTATAGGGAACAGGTCTCTTCTTCCCAATAGTGACTAGTGACTAGTGTTACTAAAATATTATAAAAAATTACAAACTAGGTGTTTTGTCTCGGGTATCAACCTCAACGATACGTCGAAGGCTGAATGAAGGACGGACGGACTTTCCTGCCCCTCCGAAGCCAGGGTGGAATTAGGAGTATGTGATTATAAAGGGTACCTATATTTTTAGTTTGATGATTGATACTAAATCCTAAATACTCGTAAATCAACATCTCATCCCTAGTGTTATTATAAAAAATATACCTGTTTATTTTATTTTTTAAATGTTATTTTACATTTATGCATTTGAGCAAATTACAAGTATTTTTATAGTAGCTTCCTAACTACTTGATGTGTTTACTACTTAAGATTGTTTAATATTGATTTAAGGTAATTTCTACGAAATGCTTTTACACTTATAATATTTTTTAACACTTTTCAGATTTTTATTTTAATCTGATAAGATGAGCAACTTTGATTAAAAAATAAAGATAAAAATATATTTTCCCTCCTTTCTATGATATGGGGTCCTTCAAGAGAGGCGTGAAGAAGCACCTTGTGGGCCGGCAGAGTGAGGTTAACTGATGCTACGCTTGTTTCCACGCTGCACCAGTTATCTTCGCGTCTGGACTCCATTTCCACTTAACATCACGGAGGAAGTCAATTGCCGAGATAAATATTTAAAAAAATTAAGTACTGATTTTGAAATTGTATTTGTATTAAAATATTACCGTTGTCTAATTTTTACACTCCAATATTTGCTTTAACATTGTATATCTACTAGTAAACTATTTGATTTACGTAATGTTGTAAGTTTATTTACATTATTTTAAGTAATTCAGTTCTTATTTATGTTGTTGTTATGTTATTAATCAATTTGTTGCTATGAAGCCGTCTTTATGTCATTTTTATTGTAAATAAAAACTTTTTCATACCTTGAAAACGGTTTCTTTTTCAATATCATAATTATCATGTCTTGAACATCCAAGTTCTGAATTCAAGTACTCGCGAGCATAAGATTTCTTTGAAATACCTACTCAAATGTGCCGTTATCCACTAAAATTAGTAGAATTCTATTGATATAGCAATAAGGCTGTGATTGCAACTTTTTTTTATCAAAGTTGTTGCAATAATAACCTTAACGTAATAGAAATAGAGTTCCAGTGAAATGTATTGGTAATTTAAAGATTATTATTTATACGTATTCGACGAAAGAAAAAATCAAGTTAAAAAACCTGTTCTGTCTAAAAAACCTATTCCTAAGAAGTAGGTACTTAATTATTTAGCGCGTTATTTTTAGAAGTTATTCAGCGCGTGTGTAAGTAGGTATTGTTATTTCGCGCAGTCCGGTCTCTGTCTTTATTAATTTATTTTTCGTTAAAGTTGTTGTTTTTGTTCTATTTTTTTTCGTGCAAGGAAAATGCTTCGTGCCATAGAAAAAAAGAAAGTGCTGCTAACTAGCGGCAAAATCTTAAACAAAACATGTCGACTATGTGTTTTTTTTTGTATTTAGAAAAACCGGTTAATTCTATTTGTTGTTGTGCCCTTTACATGTTAAAGGGTATGCTATTATACATTACCTACCTAAGTAGGTATCATGATTAATGGTGGTCTCCAAGATATAAACAAACAGTATAAAATCGCTTTAGGTTTACTGTTTACTTACCTTCTTTAATTATCTTCGTCAAAGACAAAACAATTCAGGTGAGTTCGTTTGCTGAGGTAAAATATCAAAATCTCAATAGGTAGGTATCACAGCAGGGTTTGATTCGACAATTTAATACTTAACTCTTATTGTTATTTAGTATGTGTGCAGAAATTACATTAAAACCTAAACCTATTTATAAGTAACTAGCTGACCCGGCGTACCGCTTTGACAGTTTCCATGACAACACTACAAACAAATCATTTAATATTGGAAAAATTTCAAAAATCTAAAAAAAATGTAGGGGTGGACCACCCTTAACATTTAGGGGGATTTAAAAATAGATGTTGTCCGATTCTCCACCCTAGCCGATATGCACGCTAAGATTCACGAAAATCGGTCGAGCCGTTTCAGAGGAGTTCAATAACGTATACCGTGACACGAGAATTTTATATATTAGAAGATTTATAATTATTTAATTAAAAACGATGACATAGTTGTTTACTACACGAGTAGATATGAATCTGAACGGGTTGCATGCACTGCACCGCAGTGTCCACAGCAAAACAAAAATTCTTGAAACAATATTAAGGCGCGCAGTGCGCGAGAGCGCGGTGTGCAGTCTTAGTGACGTCACGGCGCGGTCCGAGCGCACGAGTGAGACGAAGTAACAAAATATACTGAACCCTCTCGCACGATTCTCCGCGTACGACTTCAAACTGTTCAAAATCCATTAAAGTTAGCTTGTCGTGACGTCAAGTGTACGTAGTACCTACATAGTATTAATTATATTGTGCGTATGTAGGTATTGATAGATTTAGCTTGCATTAATTTGTAAGGATCTGGACTAATAGTGGTTGGCAGAGTGGCCTCGGTGGAGCTCGCCCGGAGCCTCGGTGCCTCGATGCGACTGCGACGACATCCGGGCGCTCTCGGTTGGCGTATGGATGGCTGAAATGAAACTCGAGTTATTAGTAGGTATCTACGCATGAAGCACACATTACTCAGAATCCTGAACTAGGTAGGTATTAGGTACCTACTGAGGAACTTGTTACCTGTCTTTAACTGTCGAATCACAACAATGCTACCTAGTTAGGTAGTTAATTTGATAATTTAGTAATTTCTTAGGTACTAACATTGATGTATTGGTGGGTAGAGAACCAGGCCGTTTAAAATCATCAACACCACTGAGTACAAACATCTAGTCCTTTATGTAGTTACGCCGCTGCTGGGGATCGAACCCGGGATCTCTGGGTCTGGGACCGGGGTTGTCTTACCATTAACACTAGACCAAGGATACCATATCCTATAGGTTGAGTAGGTAGGATTTCGGCGAGAAACCTATAGGGTTCCTCGTGACATGTGACCGACACATCATCAAAGGGTTTCTAGAGGGGATGGGATCACCTATGTAAGGTGGATGGTGTCCCTATAGATGCTCCTACTAGATTCTCCGAGGCGTTCGACTTGACAACTTAATACGTGTAAACTGCCCATTAGGGCCTACCTACCAATACCGATCTTATTTTCGTGATCCTCTGATCGTGTCGCCTTGAGGGCAAATTGGACTATAGCCTTCAGGGCACTACGGGAGGCCAAGAAATGACCAAATTCCATTTACATTTATTAGGTACTCATACTTCAATAAAGTTATCAGAAGCTGCTGTCTAGTAACTAAGGTAGGTATCTAGATAGGTCACAGAATAACTAATAATTTACCCACCTAGGTACCTACTCCTAAAAGTGCTAGATCATCAGTCAATCACAAACGTGGCAAGCACATAGCTATTTACCACAAGACAGCCAAGGCCGGCGATGATAATTTGTGGTAGGTACCTATCGTTAAAATAAGCTAGACAAAGCCCGAAAACGTGGTGAATTGAAACAAGAAATAGGTAAGTACCTAGTATGTCAGTGCTAGTATTATAGCTACCTTCCTGCAGTGCGTGCGCATGTCGCAGGATTTTTTATAGTGTTGTGGTTGGTTGTCTTCTATAATTTTGTGTTTATTTGTAATGGAAAGTGTCCTGCTATGAAAGGGCATTTTCCAATATTTTTGACGCTGTAAGGGAGAAAAGAGCTGGACACTGACTGAGTTTCTTGCCGGTTCTTCTCAGAACATGATCTCCCGCGCAGAGTAGACTTACAAACCGATGGCATAGTGACATTCACAAGAGCTTGTAGCCTAAACTGAATAAATGATTTTGAATTTTTAGTAAGTAAGTACAGGAAATAATTTCAATTATATTATAAAGTGGTTTACATTAAAGAGCTTAGTTATGTACAGTATACCTAACCTACGTAGGTAGTTAACGTGTATTCAAAATATCAAGACGATACTGTTAACCGTTGAGGAGTTCCCTCGTGAGGAGATGATCCTGGCTGCAGCATCAGTGCATGGTTGAAATTATATTTAGTTGTGAAAATTTAACCTGTATTCAAAATATTAAGTCGATACTGTTAGCCGTTGAAGAGTTACCTCGTGAGGAGACGAGCCTGGCTGCAGCATCAGTGCATGGTTGAAATAATATTTAGTTGAGAATATGTAACCTGCATTCAAAATGTTAAGTCGATACTGTTAGCCGTTGAGGAGTTTCCTCGTGTAGAGACGATCCTGGCTGCAGCATCAGATCATGTCACTGAAATAAATGTATCGTCACCCAAACTGAACGAGTGTATCAAATATCAACTTCGCACGGCAAGCGGAAGTGGTCAAAAATGCATCAAATAACAAGTAAAAATTGTGCTATGTGTGCGAGTTTTATTTGCCATTCGATGACGATAATGATAACGATAAGTTGTATGGCAAAATTTAACCGATTCTCCTTTTTCAAAGAAGTCTTCAATGATGTACAAATTTTCGTTTTCATTTACGTGATCGAATGGAAAATAAAACTCGCACTAGACACCCAATAGCACATGAAATTCTAGCGGTGCGATTTTTAATTTGCAGCGGTAAATCAAATAGGTACTTTTTGTCGAGTCAAAGATGACGAGACTTCGTTGTGTGACCACTTAATGACACAAAAGTACCATTTTGTGTGTAAAGAGAGCGCATAAAAATACCTAACTGGAATAAAATTTAATATTTACAAAGATTTTAAACGTAAATAATGCAATGTTGAGGACAATTAGGTATGATAAACGTCACAACCGGTCAATTAAAAGATAGGATAAACATTAGTAGGTTAATGTTTGAAAGAACTTAGTGATATCATTATTTATAAGTTTAATGTTCTGGAATTATTTGTTGTTATTGCCAACTTCCTTATTTAATATCCCTAGTGTTATTTATTATTTAATTTGTATGTTTAATGAACTGATCACAGATGTATTTATCATTATCATATTTTTAAGACCTTGTGAAACATGACATAAAAAAATTAACATAATTTAATTACATTTATTTTTAAATAAATAATAAATAATATTATAAAAAAAGGTTTTCTATTTTAATCTATTAAAGTGTTAAGCTTTATTTAACATACATGCCCCTAGCTATTTCGAGCCAAACTGTTTATTCGCACAAAATTCCATTATAACTTGGTAACACTGAGTTTTTTAATTTACAAGAAAAATCTGTTTATCTAGTATTCGTAGTTTTAAAGATTCATAGCGACATCTATTGACGAGCGGAAAACAAGCCTAAAATCCAATTCGAAATAGAGTAAGGTAGTAAGGTACAGTCGGGTTGAAAATTTTGAGTTCATTTTACGGAAGCAATTTATACCAAGCAACATTTATTAACTACGAGGAAGGGGGCGAGGAGGTATGGGAGGTCGCTCGCCTCTGCACGCCAATGTGCGAGGAGCATATATAAAAAAATATTTTCATTGAAGTTTTCTCATCAGAAAATAAAATTTTTGGACATAGTATACACTTTTAAGTTCTTTAAACGGTCTAATGTTAATTACGTTCTATTTCACAGAACTTTTTTCATCCGTTAAGACAATTAACATTTTTACGCATTGACAATGTGCATAATATATTAAAAATACATAAAAGAAACGAGTTCAAGTTCCACCACACCACAATGGGTATCGTTTTTTATTTTTTTCTTACATTACCTCAAAACAAAATTAATGAAATGGCTTTATGGACATAAATTCCTTTGCATCATGTATAGTGGTAAAACTTAAGGAGAGAATTAGAAGGTATAGGTTATACTAAGTGTTTCTTTAAAAATTATTGTCTCATAAACTGAATCACTCCGCATCTTGATATTTTGGTAAATTATACCTCTTTAACACTCCTTTCCATGAAAAAAACATCAACTAAATATTTGGTGTTGCTTGTTGTAAAGCTGAGGGTATTTCTCATCACGAAGTTATTGTTTCAGAACTCGCTACAGAACAAAACAAAAATGCCCTAAAAAGTAAGTGTTAATAGAAGAATTATTAATTTGAAGCTGCATCTTACCCGAACATTTAAAAAAATTACATCTTCATCATTACGGAGATAAAATCCTTAGTCTTAAATTGTATTAAAAATGTCGACATTATTAATATTCGTCACTGTACCTTCTGAGTCCATCAAGATGGTGGCGTTAGTTTTCTTTACGTCGCCCCAACACAAGATGGCGCCTAGAAACATCTGTTCCTCGAATTAATAGTAATTTGTATTCTTAACAGACACAGTCGTAATATTGCGTCTGTTGCTAGATATCCTTGAAAGTTTTTTGTTTTGTTTGATTACAAAATTTCTCTACTATTATAATCCAGAAACACTGTCTTGTTCGCTAGCGCGTAGCGCCATCTAGCGTTGTAGATGCAATTTAACAAATACCTTATTGATGAGTCCTTGGTAATTATTATAATTTAACAAACCCATATTTGCGGAGCTTCCTAAGACAAAATTTTTCTTAAACTACGTACTACATAAACGGCTTAAGACTACACATCGAAAATAATACGTTTACAAAGGTATTGTAGCCTTATATAAGACAAAACACGTACCGCATTTCAAAGTTATTTTCCATTAATTACGGGCTTTAACAGGTACTAGAGTGTCTTGATGCAAATTGTTCCATACTAAGATTATTAATGTAAGCTAATCAGCATAATTTTGTATTTTATTTGGCAAAATTGAGAGTGTAATAAAATTGATAATAACGCCTATTAGAATTTTTTATAGCAACGCAGCGCTACGTAACGTTTGCACTCACTAATATGATAGTATTTAACTATCAACGTTTTGTATAAAACTTGTTCTTTGCTCTGCCTTTGTGGTAGTCGTATAAAATACACTCAAACAAATTTTATTTAGTAGAACATAAGTTATTTGTTCATTTTATGTACAACATATATAATTCTTCATTGTATTTAGTAACAGATAAAGTAACTAGTTTAGCGCTTGAAGTAATGGCAATGCGGTGCTCTGTTACGGTTGCGCTATGAAACACGCCAGTATTTATCTATAAACTTTTTGTATGGGGACTTTACCGTCATTCTACTCCGTAATTGTTGAATTAAATGGGTCCAATGTAAATTTATTGCATCCCTTATGTCTCTTGATACCCCTTTTCATGCTTTAGTTTTGTTAATATTCCCTCTTTAACTAAGATACGGATAGGTTCGCAGTAGCGTCCTCTAGTGACCTAATAACACAACGCTATTACATGTTTTTGATGGGTTTATGGTTAAAAAAGAACTAAATACTTATTGCTTACGCTGTTTTAAACGCTTCTAATTGCTTTAACTGTTGCGAACGCCCTCCCGCCCAATCCTGTAAATGCCACTACACATTTACACTAAACATGCACACTAGTTCAGGCCCAAGACACCGTACTCGTAGAACAAGGGTACGAAGAACCGGTTCACACGCACTGTACACCAGGTACAGACATGTACCTGGGCGCTTCTCTCCTCCACCACGGCCCGGTCAATCCGAGCCGAGGTCCGAGCATTTAGAGGCACCCTCGGGTTGCTCCACTCCCCGATCCGATCCGAACCCTTCGGAGAATCTAGTAGGGCACGGGGACGCGCACTAGTACGCGATGCCGTTCCCTCTAGAAAACCTCCGAAGGGGATTCGTGTCACACGGCTTGAGGAACCCTTTACGTTCCTCGCCGCCCCCAAAAAAACCCGGTTAAGCTGAAATTACCGTCCGAGGAAATCAGCAATCTCTCTCAAAAAAAATAAAAAATGGCGGATTGGCGTTTTGTTTTACGCGTTTTAATACTGCAAATGTTTCAAAAACATAGCTTAGTTAGACTAAAAAAGGATCGTAAATACGTTTCCACCATCTTCATTAGCCTATACTAAAATATTATGTTATAGAATATAATGAAACTCAAAGTCAAAATAAAAGTAAAAATTGTTTATTGATAAAAAATAATGAAAAAATTATATAAACCAAATTTATTTTGAATCGTCCTAATCTTTTTTACCTACTACCCATTCAGGACACATATGTAACTGACCTCCTCCCAATCAACTAACCACTTCTCTTGACCTTGATGATGAGATGCTGGTTCTGCATCGAGTTTATTATACTCAGGTTCAGGTTCGCTCTAAAACACAAAAAAGTTAAACCCAAATACAATAAATACAGTTATCACTACAATCCTAGCAGCACAATAAAATTACTATTCACATTTATTTGATGATGATGATAATGATGATGATGATGATGATGATGGTGATGATGATGATGATGATGATGATGACGATGACGACGAAATAAATAACCGGCGCCATAAGATTGCGTAATACTAGCACAATAAAATTTCAATAGCAAATAAAAATTATTTGTTGATGATGATGATAAAATAAATTCTTACCTCATATTCATCATCGTCGTATAATAAAGTCAGCCGGAGCCTCGTTGTTATGACCGGATCTCCACATTGTATGATCTAAATCAAAATCAAACAAACAAATTAATATGCTATACAACATACTTATATAACAATAAAACACTGAGGAGCTCGATGGCGCAGTGGTTAACGCGCTCGGTCTGCGAGTGCTAAGGTTAAGTAACTTTAGCAAAGGCCGGTCATCGGATGGGCGACCAAATATTTATCTTGTCGAGCTTGCCGTGTCGGTCCCGGCTGCATTAGCAGTAGTTAACAACCACCAATACACAATAATACAATAACACAATAAAAAAATAAATGTCTCAATACAAAAGTAAATTTAGAAACACTACAAAATATATCACAATTAACAAAATTTTATCGTGAAAACTATCGACACTATCCTATTTCTATTCAATTCTTCGTTTCGCAATGTCTGCCGGCAAGTATGGCCATTAGCTATATACAAATAAAGCCCAAAATGACTAGCCCAAATATTACCGCCATTTCGATTTTTATTACCTACGTAACAATGATTATAAAATGTCGTTATTTCTTTGTATAAACTAGTTTCCATTACTCATTATACTTATTTCATTTTTTTTACTGTATTTCTAACACAGTTTAGTTGCATTTTACCACTAACAATTACGCGGCATTCACTCTAGAATTCCAAGCTTTGAAAATCACTGTTAGGTACGATATTAATTACAAACTTTTAGCAAAAACGGTTCATTATAAACTCAGTAAGACAATAAACGACAGTTTCAAATATATATACGTATTAATAGTATTTCCAACGTTTTCAAGTGATTACTTGCTCAGTGGTTTTCAATACCTATTGCTTCAACGACGCTGATGCACAAATTGTCAATTTTTTTCACTTTGACATTTGAAATGGCAAACGCATAGACAAGGACTTCTTGGCGGGAAAGTGAAGAGTCATGTCTGCGGTTTTGTTTTATTTTCTAAAATTTGTGTTATGTCGAATATTAATGTGAAATAATGGTGGATTATTAACCGTTAAGTGTTCGTGAGTGTGCATGAGTGTTGGCAAATGAAACAAAACAGTGTAATGTTACTTTTCAAATTCTCACAAGAAGTCTGCGTGAGGACTTAGTAAAGCCCCACACTTTACTGAGATACTCGAGGCGTTGGGGGGTAATATCATTTCTCACTTCCCATTTCTATTATCATTCATCATCATCAATATAATATTGTTTATTTATGTATTACAATGAAATTAAGAAACTAATGACATGGCAGCATGGTCTATGACCTTAGCCGGTTCCTTAAAGAACAAACTAAACTTAATAAAAAAAACGCATAGATAAGGACTTCTTGGCGGGAAAGTGAAGAGTCATGTCTGCGGTTTTGTTTTATTTTCTAAAATTTGTGTTATGTCGAATATTAATGTGAAATAATGGTGGATTATTAACCGTTAAGTGTTCGTGAGTGTGCATGAGTGTTGGCAAATGAAACAAAACAGTACAGCGTCACTTTTCAAATTCTCTCAAGAAGTCTGCGTGAGGACTTAGTAAAGCCCTACATCTTTACTGAGATACTCGAGTGGTTGGGGTGGTATATTATTTCTCACTTCCCATTTCCATTATCAATCATCATCATCAATATTATTTATTTATGTATTACCTAAGAAGATAGAACGAAACTAATGACATGGCAGTATGGTCTATGACCTTAGCCGGTTCCTCAAGGAACAAACTATACTTTAAAAAAAAACTGCATAGATAAGATAATTTAGTTGCTAGCTGTTTAAAATGTAGCAAATTTACTGTTTTTTTTCTATGATTTAACTTCTTCATACAAAAGTAGGCTCTAAATGAATTTACTCCAAGCTCTAATGTCGAGTGGCAAGCGCGAGCGTATATATGCTGACTTGGGGTTTGACCGAAAAGCGCCGCGATCATACGCTCGTTCGGGGCTTCAGAGGTGATATTATTATAGTTGAGTGAAGCGATGGCTGATCCACATGGCATACTCGTGAACGGGTACCGCCTGTGGCGGCTGATCTGCTCTTGCTTACTTATCTTATTTTATTATTATTATACTTCTAGCCCCTTACAAATAAACAAAGAATAAGGTCCGAATAATTATTCTGTGTTTTGTTCCTGTCATGTAAACGTGCCCTACTCTTGTGATTGTCGTATTAAATACACTAAATCAAGTTAAATTAAGTAGAATATAAGTAAATTGCTTCTTAAAAGTAACGTGCCAACATATTTTATGCTTCATTGTTGATTGATTAACAGAATCTGTGTAGTATTGGATCTTTGAATTCGACCACCAGAGCAAGTAATCACTAAATTCGACTGGCAACGTTGCCAAAAAAAGTTAAGTTGGGGACTTCTTGGCGGGAAAGTGAAGAGTCATGTCTGCGGTTTTGTTTTATTTTCTATAATTGTGTTATGTCGAATATTAATGTGAAATAATGGTGGATTATTAACCGTTAAATGTTCGTGAGTGTGCATGAGTGTTGGCAAATGAAACAAAACAGTGCAATGTTACTTTTCAAATTCTCACAAGAAGTCTGCGTGAGGACTTAGTAAAGCCCCTACACTACATCTTTACTGAGATACTCGAGGGGTTGGGGGGGTAATATCATTTCTCATTTCTATTATCATTCATCATCATCAATATTGTTTATTTATGTATTACAATGAAATTAAGAAACTATGTAAGATTTCGGCATATGGACACGAATCCCTGCCATGTACAACTTCAAATAAAAAAAATAAAAAAAGTTAAGTTGTCAATTATGTAGTTCCTTCCTACAAAAAATTCGACAGAAATTGATTTTAGAGCTAGATTATTATAATATATATATAATAAATTAAATGTTAAATAATACTTACTAATCTTATATCCGACAAAAGTTTTCTAGTTTTTAAATTATTAACAAAATCAACATCCCAAATGTCAGCGCCAGCTGACTTGTGAAACAAATTTATATAAAAGTTGTGAAAATAACAACTTTTGCCGTGGACTGCAGCAACATAAACCGGAGGAGTATTGTTTTCATTATACTGTAGCGTTACTCCTTAAATGCTAAACACTTCAGGCGATATGCAAGTGTCAATGTAATAGTCCAGTTCTTTGTTACTACTATTATTATTATTAATCAACTTGGTTAAAACACGAAACCAAGTTGATCAAGAAGCTGTATACCTAAGTATCTTTGATCATCGGACTATAGTTTATATTATAGTATTATTGCAACTCTGTTCAAATAAGTACATACATAGTTGCTTACCTAGGTACTTGTTTTTCTTTGTGATTGGTATGTTTCTGCCTTGTTTTTATACCAATTACATCTTATAACTCAATTAATTGAACTTCTAGATTAGTAATAACTTGCAATTACAATACAAAGCCCTAATTTTAAACCACAAACTTTTGTGTGACACATCTAGCCCCCAATTGTTATAATTAAAATTTCATTTTTAAATTATCTTAATAGCTGTTCATAGAAATTAAATAGAAGTTCGATAAACGTAACTTGCATCACATAAGTCTTAATATATCTTAATATATATTTCTTTAATTTTCAGGTGTTTATATAACCAACTTCATAATGCTGACCTGTAAGGCTGCTACTCAAAGTACTGAACTAAAGCTCAGACAGGCACTTGAGGAGCTAAAAGTATTCAAGGAGGCCTGCAATCAGCTGCTGAAATGGAAATAAAATCCATAATAGACAGAAACTCGCAGCTTAAGAATGAGTTAGGTCAACTGCACATACAACACCAGGATGTGCTTCACCAGGGTGACAAACTGCTAGATATCATCTCCAATTTTGAGCAGTAGCACAACACCTATGAAACGGCACTTGACCGCATCACCGAGTTGGAAAGGGTTCTCAGTGCGGCCAACCACCAGATTTCCCAATTTGTTGAGTTGCAGCAGCAGCATGAAGTGGAATATACCCAGTCCTTATTTGAAGAGCTTATGGCATCACCTGGTGGTATGTCGGTACAAAAATCCCAAAACAACCACAAAATAAATAATACCAGCAAAACTAAAATTAAAAAATATGTATAAATTAATAAATTTATAATAAAAACTGAGAAGTTAATTACAAAAAAGTAACTGTTTTTACAAAAATATTGCCCCCAGAAAGGAAGGTATTAGCCTTATGGACTCCCTAGATATATACAATAGTAAATTAATGGAAAGTAGACAGATGTATGACCGGGACACAATGCAATTACAAACTGATATCCAGTGGTTACATGTTACATGTAGTGACATACAATGACCAAAAAATATTTAATTTCACAGAAACAGATTGAAGAACATATCAAATCAGCCACAGAGTTAGTTGATCTGTGTAAGTACAATGCTGATCATTACAATTCATAAATTACTAATGAAATCAACCTAAACAAAGAGTCTTTATCGCTGAACTCTAATAGCCAGATAAACACACATTAGTTGTCTGTTTTGATTCCCAGTCCTACATTGGCCTCACCTCAAACAATACATAAATGTAAGTTTATTAAATTAGTAAGAAACACAGTTATGTACTCTGATAAACTTAGGGCTTAGGGTTGCTTATGAATGAAAATGTTAACCATTCAATTACCAATATTTGTACCCCAGGTCAATCTTTGAATGCTCTATAGTAAATAACATATCACAGAACGCACTGAATAGTTCCACTAGAACATACTAATGTAATTGTATTATGTGGTGACAGTTCACAAACTAAGAAACGTGACATTATAAATAATTTTAATATTTTAACAAAACTGCGATCGGATACAAATTGTAAGTTAATAATTAGCACTTATTCCTATTGTACAAATTTGACTAGGGCACAAAACAAGCTCATTTATGAATTATATTTATTATTATTTAATTTGATTTGTCGTCATAGTGATAATATTTTATATTATAATATTAATAAATTTATTAATAACTTTAGTTTAATGTCATGTACTTACCTACTATATATCTTTCTAAGAACTGTAGGACTATGTCTAGCTGCGACAAACGGTTCAGTTAGGTAGGTCAAACTTCAAAAAATAGATCAATTTATTTATTTATATTGGGTGAACAAGTATTTTGTGCAGTTTGCCTACGAATTGCAAAAAATGAAGACGAGGATGTCTGGTTTTCGAGTTAAGTTACTTTTGTTTAGTACTTCTAAATGCCGCTACACATTTACAGAATACACTAAACATGCACACTAGTTTAGGCCCAAGATACCGTACTGGTAGAACAAGGGTACGTAGAACCGGTTCACCACGCTATACACCAGGTACAGACATGTACCTGGGTGTTTCTCTCCTGCACTCTTATTTGTCAAGTTGTTAAATATTTTATCAGTATTTATTAATTAGGTAAGAATCATACTATGTATTTGGCCATTTGTAGGTATTTTATTCGGTTTGAAATATGAACTAATGAAAAAATAACTAATCATTTGGACTTTATAGCTGATTGATTGGCTGGACACATTACAGACGACAATTTATATAAGTAAGTATTTATTTTATTGATAGTTTTTTCCAGAGAAAATAATTTGCCAACTAGATAAGGTCCTATGAGTCGTATCGTTGATAATTAACATTGATTTCCTCGTGTGCTTTATTTCATACAGGTATCCAAGTGATTGCTATGATATTGATTTATTTGTACCGAAATATTGTGTTGATTGCTTTATCTTAACTTTCTATTGCATAGGAACTTAACTTAGTTAACATAACTAGTTTATGATTATGGTTACCCATATCTATATAATTTTACGCAAAGTTGCAAACAAATTAAAATGTCTTTTTAGGGTTCCGTACCCAAAGGGTAAAACGGGACCCTATTACAAAGACTCAGCTGTCCGTCTGTCACCAGGCTGTATCTCATGAACCGTGATAGTTAGGACAGTTAAAATGTTCACAGATGATGTATTTCTGTTGCCGCTATAACAACAAATACTAAAAATAGAATAAAATAAATATTTAAGAGGGCTCTCATACAACAAACGTGACGAACGAAGACTACACTATCCCACAGGAACCTGTTACCGAGATAAAGAGTATCCTACGTCCTAGTCCGGGTCATGGCCTGTCTATGTGCAAAGTTTGCATAAAAATCCGTACATCCATTTTCACGTCATGCGCGGTTAAATAAACAGATAAACAGACAAAAATTCTAAAAACTGTTGAAACGTGTTCTGTTATCGATTCTAAGAAGCTAATTTTTTCGAATATCTTCCATGTACAGACTTTCGACCCTCTTTAGATGTACTATAGATGGTACGGAACCCTTCGTGCGCGGGTCCGACTCGCACTTGGCCGGTTTTTTGAATTGTAATTTGTTCGAAACAAAATTTGCGTAAAATTATATGAGTACCTAATTAACCATAATCATAAATACCTATAGTTTGCCTAATTCATATAACTGATCTTTAATTTTGTTTAAACATTAAGATCGGATGTTGATGAGACGTCACTATCTTTACTATGCCACCCTTGGCACAGATTACTTAATAGTTAGGTACTCCCTTGGGCACATGAGTAGGTAAATATACCCATGGGTGCGGGACTACGGAGCTTCGGGGCGGCGCGACGACGGGAGGCAGGGGAGGGGGGCACGCGCAGCAATGGCCGTCGGCCGGCCGCTCCTCGCTCGTCGTGATCGTGACGCGATTGGCGGGCTGCGCGAGTCGCGCGATTACTACACCGGACACTGACATTCGTAGCATCTGCCGTAATATCTGAGACGTAAGGTTGAGTTTCGTGTAATTCTAATATCGTACAAGTGAAAATTAAGTTTGAATTAGCTAGCAATACTCGTAGCCACCGCGAGCGTAGGCAAATGTTACAAGGCAAGTCCTACCATCGACACATTTGGCAAGTTCGAAGAAGAAGCGCAAATTGCCAATGTAGGCAAATTTTGCGGAGCTGGCCACACGTTGTGCGCCGTCAGTTTTGATTGTACATCGAAACGATATGGACGACTGCAATAGCAGCTGCTGCTATTTATTGAATGAGCGCGTATAATTACTATGTCCGTGTATACATAGAAATGAATTAGGTACTACCAACTTAACCTACCTACTTCTTTATTTTAATTAGGTACGAGTCTGTTCTTATTTTTTTAAACGGTTTTATTTAGCTTGCCCTGTTTATTTATTTGTTTGGGTCAAATCTAGAAGTGAATTGCTATATCATAATAAAAAATGTTATTTACATATTTACGCAGGTTACGTGCGCCCAACGATTTTATTTTTTACCTGTACCTGTACCCATCTAATCCATCTAATCAAAGACAGCATATTTATAGTTTTTCGATGTATTTTTCTTTCCACAAAACGATTGCTTCAGCTCAATCAAAACAACTGTTCGTGTGAATTATTAAAGCGCACTAATGTTTTAAAATATCTTGGAGTGCAAATTGATGAGAATCTATCTTTCTAAAACTCACATCGGTGGTCTCTCAGCTCGTATAAGAAAGGTCATACGTATAATGCGTAGCCTGCGCAATGTTGCAAGCATGCACCCGGTTCTACCCGGTTCTTGGATTGTCTAAACCGGGTTCCAAAAAAAAACATGAAACCCAGTTCTTCGGTAAGTAAGTACAGGAAATAATTTCGTTTGTTGATTCTGTTTCCTTGAAACTCGACAGCCGCTCATCGGTGGATGCGATCTACACGGACTTTAGCAAGGCCTTTGACCGGGTTAACCATGAAGTTTTGCTTAACAAACTCAATGTTCATGGTATTGGTGAACCATTGCTGAATTGGTGCCGATCGTATCTGTCAGATAGAGCGTCAAAAGTGGTGGTAAATGGGTTTACTTCGGATCCTTTTCCGGTTGCTTCTGGTGTCCCTCAGGGATCACATTTAGGTCCCATGCTGTTCAATGTTTTCATTAATGACATTGGCGGGTGCTTCGGTAATTCTGATTACTTTTTATTTGCAGACGACTTGAAATTTTTCAGAGTGGTTGACACTCAATTGGACGCGAATCTGTTACAAACAGACATAAATAACCTGGTAGAATGGTGTGAAGGTAATCATATGGATTTAAATGTTTCCAAGTGTTGTTCGATGCGTTTCTCAAGAAAAAAGATACTTTCTAACTATAAATACAAAATTAAGAAAGACATTTTGGCGGATGTTGATACTGTAAGGGATCTCGGTGTTCGGTTGGATAGCAGGCTGAGGTTTAATGTGCATGTTAATGACATTTGTTCCAAGGGCTTCAAGAATCTTGGATTTGTCCTCCGAAACTGTAGAGATTTTAGGTCTCCTAAGACAAAGATCCTTTTATATAACTCATTTGTTCGTGGTGGCTTGGAGTACTGCAGTATGGTGTGGAATCCTTTTTATGACGTATATGTAAAACGACTGGAAAGCATCCAAAAGCGATTTTTATGGCACTTGACGTTTTCGTGTAACTTGGGCAAGAATGTTTTAAAATATTTTGAGAGATTAGACCATTTTAAGATCAGTTCTCTATCGGATCGTAGACGTATGCACGACCTCATGTTTCTCTATAGGCTAGCGAAAGGCATCCTTGATGTCCCGTGTTTACTAAAATCGCTGTCATTCAATGTACCCTTAAAGCTTCCACGGGCATCAAGGCACAACATCCTTGTAGACCAGCCTTGCAGGTCTAACCTTGGTCAGAATGCACCTTTGAATCGTATCATAAGGGAGTTTAATGGTACAGCTAAAACCAAGAGTTTGGACTTGTTCATGAGTGACATTCGCAGCTTTAGGAAGTCTCTCATCTCTTGATATATATTGTATGCGACATAAGTATTTATATTTCTTTTTTTTTTGCAATTGTTATTTAAATTTTTCATATTTAATATTTACTTCAATTCCCTTTTTATCATAATTACGGAGGTACTATTTTTTTTTTGTTAATCCTATTCACGTAATTGCATGCAGTCTTCACCTATAATTATGTTGACATTAAGCTAAAATCTATTTTTGAAATGTTCTGTTTACGATATCAATGATGTTAAATATGTTGGTGATCATTTAAATAAATAAATAAATAAATAAATAATTATATTATAAGAGTGGTTTACATAAAAGAGCTTAGTTATGTAGGTACAGTATACCTAACCTACCTACGTAGGTTAGGTTAGGTATTCAACACGATAGGTACTGTTCACCGTTGACGAGGCTGGCTGCAGCATCAGTTTATGTTTAAAATTATATTTAGTTGTAAATATTTAACCTGTATTCAAAATATGAAGTCGATACAGTTAGCCATTGAGGAGTTCCCTCGTGAGGAGATGATCCTGGCTGCAGCATCAGTGCATGGTTGAAATTATATTTAGTTGTAAATATGTAACCTGTATTCGAAATATGAAGTCGATACAGTTAGCCATTGAGGAGTTCCCTCGTGAGGAGATGATCCTGGCTGCAGCATCAGTGCATGGTTGAAATTATATTTAGTTGTAAATATTTAACCTGTATTCAAAATATGAAGACGATACTGATAACCGTTAAGGAGTTCCCTCATGAGGAGACGAGCCTGGCTGCAGCATCAGTTTATGTTTAAAATATGCTTAGTTTTAAATATGTAACCTGTATTCAAAATATTAAGTCGATACTGTTAGCCGTCGAAGAGTTCCCTCGTGTGGAGACGATCCTGGCTGCAGCATCAGGTCATGTCACTAAAATAAATGTATCGTCACCCAAACTGAACGAGTGTACCAAATATCAACTTCGCACGGCAAGCGGAAGCGGTCAAAAACTCACCAACTAAGTAAAAATTGTGCCATGTGTGCGAGTTTAATTTGCCACTCGATGACGATAATGAAAACGAGAAATTGTATGGCAAAATTTAAACTATTTCCTTTTTCAAAGAAGTCTTCAATGCCATACAAATTTTCGTTTTCATTAACGTGATCGAATTGAAAATAAAACTCACACTAGGCACCCACTTTAACACTAACAACACGATACTAAAACCAAAACATAAAAAAAATACAAAAACAAATGTTGAAAAAATTGCTTGCGAATATGAAACTAGCGGTGCGATTTTTAATTTGCACCGATGAAATAGGTACTTTTTGTCGAGTATGACGAGCTGCGTTGTGTGACCACTTAATGAAACAAAAGTACAATTTTGTGTGTAAACAGAGCGCATAAAAATACCTTAATAATATTTAATATTTACAAAGGTTTTAAACGTAAACAATGCAATGTTGAGGACAATTAGGTATGATGAACGTCACATCTGGTCAATTAAAAGATAGGTTAAATAATTATAGGTTAATGTTTGAAAGTATTGAGTGATATCATTATTATACGTTTAATGTTCTGGAATTATTTGTTGTTATTGTCAACTTCCCTATTCAATATCCCTAGTGTTATTTGTTATTTAATTTGTATGTTTAATGAACTGATCACAGATGTATTTAGCATTATCACATTTTTAAGACCTTGTTAAACCTGTGCTGAAAAAATGAACATTTCAAATAATTACATTTATTTGTAAATAAATAAATAATAAATTTTATCATAAAAAAAGGTTTTCTGTTTTAACTTATTAAAGTGTAGCTTTATTTAACATACACGCCCCTAACCATTTCGAGACAAATTGTTTATTCGCATAAAATTCCATTATAACTTGGTAACACTGAGTTTTCAATTTACAAGAAGAATTTTGTTAATCTAACATTTGCAGTTTTAAATACTCATAGCGACATCTATTGACGATCGGAGAACTAGTCTAAAGCACAATTCGAAATAGAGTAAGGTACAGTCGGGTTGAAAAATTTGAGTTCACAGGAGCAATTTACACCAAGCAACATCTATTTACTACGAGGAAGGGGGCGAGGCGGTATGGGAGGCACATATAAAAAAATATTTTCATCGAAGTTTTCTCATCAGAAAATATTTTTTTTGGAAATAGTAACTTTTAAGTTCTATAAACGGTCTAATGTCAATTACGTTCTATTTCACAGAACTTTTTTCATCCGTTAAGACAATTAACATTTTACGCATTGACGATGTGCATAAAAGAAACGAGTTCAAGTTCCACCACACCACAATTATAGGTATCGATTTTTTATTTTTTCTTACATTACCTCGAAACAAAGATAATAAAATTAATGAAATGGCTGTATGGACATAAATTCCTTTGCATCATGTATAGTGGTAGAACTTAAGAAGAGAAAAGGAAGGTTTAGGTTAGATTAAATGTTTCTTTAAAAATTATTGTCTCATAAATTAAATCACTCCGTACCTTGACATTTTGGTAAATTATACCTCTTTAACACTCCTTTCCATAAAAAAAAACATCAACCAAATATTTGGTGTTGCATGTTGTAAAGCAGAGGGTATTTTTCACACAAAGTTATTGTTTCAGAACTCGCTATAAAACAAAAAAAAAATGACCTAAAAAGTAAGTGTTATTAAAATAATTATTAATTTGAGGCTGCATCTTACCCGAACATTTTAAAACATTACATCTTCATCATTACGGAGATTAAATCTGTAGTCTTAAATTGTATTAAAAATGTCGACATTATTAATATTCGTAACTGTACCTTCGGAGTCCAACAAGATGGTGGCGTTAGTTTTCTTTACGTCGCCCCAACACAAGATGGCGCCTAGAAACATCTGTTCCTAGAATTAATAGTAATCGTTAGGAAATCAAACTGGAAGGAAGGAAATCAAAATATTGCGTCTGTTGCTAGATATCCTTGAAAGTTTTTGTCTTGTTAAAATTTCTCTACTAATATATTCTAGAAACACTGTTTTGATCGCTAGCGCGTAGCGCCATCTAGTGTTGTAGACGCAATTTCAAAAATACCTTATTGATAATTCCTTGGTAATTATTATAATTTAACAAACCCATATTTGCGGAGCTTCCTAAGACAAAATTTTTCTTAAACTACGTACTACATAAACGGCTTAAGACTACACATCGAAAATAATACGTTTACAAAGGTATTGTTGCCTTGTAGAAGACAAAACACGTACCGCATTTCAAAGTTATTTTCCATTAATGACGGGCTTTAACAGGTACTAGAATGTCTTGATGCAAATTATTCCATACTAAGATTATTAATGTAAGCTAATCAGCATAATTTTGTATTTTATTTGGCAAAATTGAGAGTGTAATAAAATTGATAATAACGCCTATTAGAATTTTTTATAGCAACGCAGCGCTACGTAACGATTGCGCCCACTAATATGACAGTATTTAACTATCAACGTTTTGTATAAAGACTTATTCTTTGAAATGAAGCAAATTTTGCGGATCTACTCGCGTTCATTTTACACATTTCTTTTTTGAGAGAGTCTCCCTGTAACCACGGACCCTGCAAAGGGTTCGAAACGTCAGGATAAACATGAATTAAAAGTAATGTGTAAATAAACGCGAGTAGATCCGTAAAAGTTGTTTCATTTCAATGTGTATTGTTCGCGTAAACTTTGAAAAACAATACGACATTCTTTACTCTGTCTTTGTAATTGTCGTAATAATTATACCTACTCAAATCAGAATAATAAAGTGACGTGATAACATGTTAAATTATTCGTTGTTGATCAAGAGAAAAGTAATAAATTCTGGCGCATCACATTTCTATATTAGCAATACTGTGCTCCGTAATGTTTGCGCTATGAAGTACGATAGTACTTAACTTTAAACTTTTTGTATGGGGACTTGTTCGATATTTTACTCTCTAGTTTTGACATTAAACGAGTCCAATATAAGTAAATTGCATCTATTATGTCTCATGATACCCCTTTCCATACTTTAGTATTGTTGTTCTTCCATCCTTACCTACGATTTAGATGGGTACGCAGTAGCGCCATGTTGGTACATGTTGGTAACACAACTAAAAATCACAGAACACTGGTGTTCTGTGATATTCTCTCAGAATCTTTAAATTTAATACGCGAAGCAAAAACTTTGTACCCCTTTTTACGAAAATTAAATTTAGTTGATTCAACAGTCTTCTTAGGTCTGGTCTCTACACATGACCCAAAACTTCAATGGAATCATCATATATCGAAATTGGCCGGCTAACTCAGTTCTGCTGCTTATCCTTATGCCTGTCGTTTGACAGTGGAGGGGGCTCCCCCGCCCCTGTCCCTGGGGGGGAGCCCCCTCCACTGTCGAACGACAGTCCACCAGTCGCTAACAATTGATTTAACCATTTTGTTATACCTACGTTATTGATGGCTAAGCTATCAGAAAAATAAGACAATTAACAGACGTTGAAACTGCTAGAACAGTTTATTTTAGCTATTTTCAAAGTGTCATGTCGTATGGCATCTTACTGTGGCCTACAGCGGCTGATGTTGAAACTATATCTATTTTATAGAAACGAGCAATAAGAACCATTTATAGACTAGGTTTACGTACTACTCTAAGAATTTTTTTAAAGAAATTGGTGTTCTTACAGTTGGTTTTCAGTTTATTTGTAATTGCATAGTCTTTGTGTGTTGCAATGTCATAGTATATTATGATACAAGTGAGCTAAGTTGGTCATCATACACGAGGCTGTGGGTTGCAGCCCGAGCCGCAGGAGAGGGCGTAAATCAACCAAGTGTTTAGTGAGTAAGTTGCTCACGAGTTTCATACGCACTTTTTCAACACACTTGCGAGACACTTGCGAAAAACAAACATGTATTGCATAAATCGTTTAATTATTAAAACAATTGGTGAATGTACAATTTTCATAACGATATTGGATTGTTTTCGATGGCCATTTCACAGTTTGTGTTACATTGGTACTTGCCACTTCGTTAGTACCTTCATTTACTTGTGCAAATGTCGGCGACAAAGGTAAACCATACAAACCACTGGAAGGAGAAGGCACCAAATCACTCGTGCTACGAGACGTGCACACGCCTGCACATCAACCTACCACAAACTGTCAAATTTCCTCAAAAGACTTTGAACTTTATTTGTAAGTAATATGGTAGAAAATGTATTGAAGAAATTTGACTGTTGTGACTAGGTTGATGTGCAGGCGTCTGTACACGTGTACGTGACGATCCAGATATACTATATAGTAATCTTTTTGATTTAATAAAAACAGAATATAATAAAGTTTTTACTTCTAAAACAATAAAAATTTCTCATAAACTTAAGATTTGAAGTAGATTAAACCAAGGAATCACGTTGTCCCATGTTAACTTTGCCCCCCTTTTTCACCCCATAGGGGTAGAATTTCGGAAAATCCTCTTATCGGATGCCTACGTCTACAAAGAACACACCCTCCAAGTTTCAGTCTCGAACGATCAGCGGTTTAGGCCGTGCGTTGATCCGTCAGCCGTTCAGGACAAAGCATTTATTGTATCACACTAATATTATAAATGCGCAAGTTTGTGTGCATATTTGTTTCTCCTTCACGCTGCAACGGTTGGATGGATTTGGATGAAACTCGGCATACGGATAGACAGAAGATAGTTTTTATACCGATATTCGCACGGTAATGAAACTCGTACGTTTTCTCTATATTTGGTTCCACAATTTACTACTTAGGTCTTGGATTTGATATACGTAGTATCTCTACCTAGTTTGTGGATTTGATGTTGGGAATTTGTTTGTTTTGTTGTCATAGAAACTGTCAAAGCGGCACGAAGTCCGCCGGGACAGCTAGTAAAATATTATAAAACAAAATCTAGTGCTTAATTTATACCTGTAGCACCATCTGCGAATGCATCAACGCAAACATCACCGTTGATAGCACGAGTTACAGCGCCATCTATGCTATAAGTTTGTAAATGAACAAAGTTTCAAGTAGGCAGCCACAGATAGCGTTGCTTTATCTAAGATATAAGAGTTATAAATGATACTTTGCCTTATTCGTATCTGCAGTGTAGAAGTTGACCCCCATATATGACTAGTAATGTAACAGTTATTAGCCCGCCGCCTTCGATCAATAATGTACTAGATCCCCGATGAGCGCTTGAAAAACGGTACGCGACTTTAGGGCCACGGGGCCGCAATGACGTTTGAGGCGATGCCAGTAAATATTACATAAATGTACAAATATTTTGCAACCTTAATTTAATCTTATTTTAACACAGTAAGCTGAAGTTGTTGATGCTGTCTAATGTTTTTACAGATGTTGTAATTCGAAATTTAAATATATAGGTATGAACAAACGGAACCACTTTCGAGATGGTGTTTTGTTTCGAATCCTTTATCTAGAACAATATTGATCGAAGCCCGTCGCACTTAAACAACTTCTTGTGCTTAAAAAACACAATATTATAATCAGTGCGTAAGGTCATAATTTTTACTATAAATATTCAGGGTTTATCGCATTTGCTATAAAAACAACAACAAACCATCAGTTTAACATTATATAATTATAATAAGCACAACATGTATTCAATATAATTTAATTGTATTAGGTGATATACTTATATTTTTATAGGTACTACATAACATTAGTTATGTAAAACAAAAACCATAATTACAATATTATACCCAAATTTTCGAGTTAAAACTCTAGTTTGAATGCACAAAAGTACTTTATTCGAAAAAAATATATAAAATATTTTTTTTATAATTATTAGTTACATTCAGATCTAATATTGTTTCTCCAACTGAGATTACTTTCATGAGACTTTTATACAATAAGACTTAATAACTATATTCCCTTATCACCTAGTCAGTTTGATTATTGCTTTAGTTAAAAGGTGGGTACATTCCTATCCCACATTATGGTACATACCACAGTTCACAAACACTCAAACACTTTCAAACGCACATCGCATAACTCAGTAAAACAACGATATAGAGTAGCGGCACCGGTGTTCGACAGGAACCTGATATCGACATTTGTTTTCCTTCGATCATTGAAATTAATACGGGTCAGCAACTGATTTTAGTTAGCACCAATTGAATACAGACTACTTACCCGTTTCCAAACTGTCATCCCGTAAAATTTAAATGAAGACTTATGTTAGTTTTTGGCGACGTAAAGTGGGCATACCCTAGTTACATAGTAGATATTATTACACGCGCAGCATCACAAAACCAATAATTAATCTAAACAATGTATAATAAAACATAGATTAAAGATTTCATTGAAACTTTACTGGATTTTATATTTTTTTTAAATTGTTGCTTAAGTCACAAATCAGTTGCTCACCCCTATTTGTAGTGGTTAAAGGAGGAAAGTGTCGATCAATGGTTCCTGACGAACACCGGTGCCACTGTTTTAAAGGCGAATTTTTTTTTAATATTGACCCAAAAGTTTTCAGAAGCTAGAAGGATTGTGATGAATGTCTACGCTTGTGTTACTAAGTAGTGTGTGTAAACTTTATCCAATCCGACCTATAAGTACAAACAACTAAAAACATGTTATTTCGAGACTTCTTACAAAAATACCTAAAATATTATTTCAGTAACAGTACCAGGCACAGTCATCACGAATAATTTTTATCGGTGATCAGGACCTACCGATTCCGACTGAGTAAATGATAATAAAACATTGCAATAATAATAAAACTTACATGTCAGCGTTCCATTTTTTATTTTATTGTCTTGGAAGTAAAGTTCAAAACTATGTCCACCCGCGCGAAGCCGGGGCGGGCCGCTAGTGTAATATAGTTAAGTGTTTTCACTTGCACGCAAAGCAAAAGCTTACAAAAACAAAAACACAAATGTTGTAAAATTTCCACGAGCAGGATTTGAACCTGCACCCTTCTGGCATACCGGGTCAGGTGCTCTCCCAGTCGAACTATCGTGGTACTAACCAGCCCCCCGAAATTATTCAACACTATTTACTTTTTTACTTTGAAAGCCAAAAACACCAATTCAATGTCAACAACTACCGTCATTAACACCCGATCATAATATTTTTACAAATACTAAAGATCAGTTCAGAAGTAGGCTAGCTATTTATAAAATGTTTTTGTTTCGTTTATAATAGTTTATATAATAAGGGTGCAGGTTCAAATCCTGCTCATGGAAATTTTTTCAACATTTGTGTTTTTGTAATTTGTTTCGCAACAAAATATGCGTTAAAATTATATAAACAGAACAAAAACATTTCACAAATATTTCAAAATCAAAATTGGCCAAATCGGTCCAGCCATTCTCGAGTTTTAGACAACGAACAGCAATTGATTTTTATATATATATATATATATATATATATATATATATATATATAGATAAGTCTTATTCATAGAACGATGCGTAGCCTGGCTTAATAACATAAGTCTAAGAGAAGCGTATATATATCGCTTAAAAAACGGTTGTACTTTTTCACCATCTGATTTTAAGGACTTATTTTTTGATTACTGTAAAGTTGCCATTGTTGACTTGTGCTTTAGTCTGCCAGCCCCAGATTTTTAATGACCAAAGGACATGTCGATGTCTGGTTCCTGTCGAACACTGGTGCCACTACCCACGTACTTGGAGAACAGTCAAACCACCAGTTAGTTATTTTAGCACCAAACAGTTTGTATAACATTAGAAACCAGACGTGACTTTTTAGTAGATGGTCGGGTTGAATTCAATGCCTACAGCTTTGTTACGCTAGTGACGCGACGCCTGAAAACAAGCTTTGAAGCTCTTCTGGATGGATCAACGAGCTTTACAAACACAGCTAGGTACAGTCTTTTAAAGAAACGTTTGTGTCGAGGTAGCGCACTTCTCTATCAATTGCGTCCTTTCTAACACTGTTGAAACTGTTGTTCCGTGTTAAAACGGGACCGAACACAAAACCGAATACGTTATATTCAAGACGCCTAAAACTTATTCATCGGAGTATCTCCCGCCTTCAAAGCATCATTCACAATCATCCCGTCGCTATTAAGTCTGGTAGCCAGGCCACCCATCCTCAACTTATCCGCCCCACCCGACGTACGCGTGTGTGGTAATGCGTAAACCAGCTTCTCCCAGAACCAAGGATCGCCCCACTTCAGATAAGTATTAGTGGATAGATATGCCCTTAACTCAGCATCCATCTCGCAGTCAGGCGGCATTTCTTCAAGCACTACCACTAACACCCGAGCTCGTCTTTCCCTTTGCGACCTCAGATGGGCCGCCCTGAATTCCAAAGGTGCCCAAGAGGACTCCAGAAAGTTCTTCGACAACACCACTATAGTTCTTCTAGACTGTTCTACGGAGCGAGCGATTTGAGCAGGAATCATGTCTCCCACCAACCAATCTCTGTAATGCACGCACAGCTTCAGCTGATGTGGCGCACTCTCCATCCGCGGCACCAACTCCTCGGCCACCCAACGCGCGTCCTTCTGCGAGAAAGACACGAAAGCGTCGTACTGCAAGTTCTGATCGAACTCCTCCTCGTGTATCAGCTTCAAACACCATCCTCGCGAAAATAAGAAGACTCTTATCTCCAAAGAGTATTTGTAAGCCACCGCTGCTAGCAACGCTACTGTCAAGCCTAAAGCAGCCAGAGCTCCTCCTAGCAGCGCGGCGCGTCTCACATCACAAAGCCTCCCCGCATCCACTCTCCACGGAGACTCACCCTGGTTGCAAGTCACGTTCTCATAGTCCACAATCTTCCCCACATTCTCCTGAAGTAAATCCA
This sequence comes from Eudonia truncicolella, assembly GCA_949315975.1. NCBI lineage: Eukaryota > Metazoa > Arthropoda > Insecta > Lepidoptera > Crambidae > Eudonia > Eudonia truncicolella. The sequence continues at coordinate 8,692,979 of OX438852.1, read as the reverse complement.
CATCTTCCATATGAGAACAGTCGCATACAAACGGATTTCCACCAAGAGATACTGTCAAATTCCTCGAAAGCAAGCTGGGGGGGTTGACCAGCTCGTTGTTGGAGAGATCTACCTCCCGAACGGTGGAAGGCAAGTCTGGGCATTGGGCCATGCCCACTCCACTCAAATTCAAAGACGTGACATGTTCAGGCAGCGACGACGACGCAGCTGGTGCCGTCCGCAACCTCAAACGTGTCTGGTTAAGCCCGAAGTCAGCTGGCACTGGATATTTCTCCGGCTCTTCATCGCAAGTCAGTTCTAGAGCTGACGTGGCCGGTCTTATATCGCACACGCATTTTTCGGGGCAATCATTATCCTTCAAAGAGCAGGTCAGTTGGTCTTCAGTTAGGTCTTTAAGTCTGGTTTTCTTTAAGTTGTCAGGGTAGGAGCAGGTCGCTTCGCCGACGTCCAGCCTCGGTTCAGCAGCTAGGGGTTTGGATCCCCTCAGCCGCCGCACGAAGGCGAACAGGTCGCAGTCGCAGCGGAAGGGGTTGTGGTCGAGCAGGATGGCGGCGGCGGGCGGCGGCGGCCGGGCGGGCCACCAGCGCGGCGCCTCCAGCACGTCCACGCTGGCGATGCGGTTGTGGCGCAGGTCCACCACCACGGACGCGCTCAGGAACTGGACGTCCGCCTTCTGGGGTATCATAAGGATATGTTTATGATCAATTCGTTTCTCGATATGCTATGTTTTACACAATAAAAGTATTGTAAAATGTTTAATATTATGAATTATTTTTCTTCAACACGACAGATAATAAACAAATGTACCCACCTACCAACTTATTTATACCGTACATTATTGGTATATCGTCTGTAGGTATTCAAAACTTTTATTATTATTATTGTACAATCGTATGTAACCTATATGTTAATGCAAGGCTCGCAAATAGTTCATACAAAAAAGACTACGATTATTATTATGAATAAGACTTACGATATCCAAATAAATAAAAACTTGAAATAAGTACCTAATCGTATATTCTAAATTGAAATAATAATTAACAAATTGTTGTAAGATGATTTTTAAACATTAATAAATGTCAAACTGTATTTATTGGTTTCATTATTTGTTTTGGTTTCTCTCTAAACTCTTCAAAATAACATAGACGCAATTGAGAAATAAAAAAAAGGGCTTATTTGAATTATTAAATATGAAGTAGACTTCTTGGCGGGAAAGTAAAGAGTCATGTCTGCGGTTTTGTTTTATTTTCTAAAATTTGTGTTATGTCGAATATTGATGTGCAATAATGGTGGATTATTAACCGTTAAGTGTGCGTGAGTGTGCATGAGTGTTGGCAAATGAAACAAAACAGTGCAACTACTACTTTTCAAATTCTCTCAAGAAGTCCGCCGAGGACTTAGTAAAGCCCCACATCTTTACTGAGGTACTCGAGGGGTTGGGGGTAAATCATTTCTCACTTCTCATGTTTATTATCATTCATCATCATACTGAAGGAAATATTGTATATTTATGTATTACTTGTAAGAAAAATTACTTTGACACTGGCTAAATGTGCTAATCGCACGAAGCCATCAACTAAAAGAAAGAAAGAAATCTGAAGTAACGTATAAAGTAAGTAGGTAGTACGTAGACAAACAAAAATAATCACTTCGGACATAAAACGGAGTCAATAGAATATAATGACATGTTTTCAACCGTAGACAGCCGCTGTTTATGGGTGATCGCCGTAGGCAGCGAAAAAAGCGGCCGGTTACCCGCTAGCTCACTACGATAACAACCGGCTTCACATCTCTAATCAAGGCACTGTGCTGCCCCGTAAATTTAAAAAAAAAAAAACATATGCCCTGCGGCAATCACCAAACTTTCCCCAATAAAGTATAAAGGTACTCACCGAGAGCTCCGTGAAGTTGTTCCCCTTCAGGTCTAGTTCCTCCAGCGCGAGCAGCGAGTACCGCCAGTCGCTGAACACCTCGCGCACGGCGTTGTTGCGCAGCACCAGCGAGCGCAGCGCGGACAGGCTCGCGAACGGGGACGCGCGCGCCTCCGAGTACCTGCGACCACGCAGCGCTCTCGGCTATTGTTATCATATACATGACGACCTCCTTGGCCGAGTGGTTTGCACACCGGTTTTCATGGTGTCGCCATCTCTGAGGTCCCGGGTTCGATCCCCGGTCGGGTCAATTTAGAAATTATTGTTTTTCTAAATTGTCTCGGGTCTGGGTGTTTTCTATGTATAATAAGTATGTATTTAAGTATTTTAAGTATGTTACCCGTTGTCTAGTAACCATTTAACGAGTTTCATAACGAAGCTTCTCTTGGGCTAGACGATTGGTGTGAGTGTAGGAAATTTTATTTATTTATTATTATTATTACATAAATAAACGGCTATTGCTTTCAGCCAGGGCCTTGAATACCGGCAAATCAACTCATTACAAAAAACCACAAAATCCAAAACACACATTACCTAACCTGGGAATTGAACCAAGGACATTTTTTTTAATCGATCAGGAGGCGTTGCAATATCTTTAAATAATGAATGAACTAGGGTAATAATTGCTGAAAAACCACATAGATTTACATTGTAATACCTAGGGGATGACAGCGTCGTCGGTCGGCATTCAATTGTGGTTAAGACTAAAATCAGTAGGTGGTGTTCATTTTTATTGAATAAAGGACAGGCATGTCGATCACCGGTGCCTGTTGGACACTGGCACCACTAACTATCCTTTTTAATTTGATTTCAATTGAATTTAATGTTTTTTATTTTATTTAACTTATCCTTACTATATGGATTATCATGGTCAATAAAGAGTTGAAATTTGTGTTTGTTTTTGAGGAGGGTAATCGCAGCAACTATTGGTCCAATCATTCACTGATAGAATGCTACGTTCCTTGCGGATTTGTATTTTATTTTGATTGTGGCGATCTGGCGACCCACACAATATATTATTGTGTATTTTATTATTATTATTATAATAATGTATAGTATTTTGAATTGTAGGACATTAATGAATACGCATTTTTGTTTATTATAAAAACTGAGAAGAAAGTGAGATAACAACATCTTCCCTCTTTTTCACTGGCAATACATAATTGCGGAGCGTAATCTTTTATTTTAATTCTAACTTTTGCCTACGGTGAAAATATGTTGACTCTGTTTTATTAGTTAAGCAAAATAGTATACAAGAAATGGACATAGGCAATTAGAATACGAATATTCCTTATTATAGCAAGGCCTTTCATTGCGAACGCACATTCAAGTCTTCACCAACTACGAGCTGTCATATTATTATGATAAACAAGGGTTTTTTTTAAATGTTATAGCCACGCGGGCGAAGTTGCGAATAAAATGCTAGTCTATATCTTTGTTTGTTAGCGGGGGGTAATCTCAGGAACTACCGGTCCGTTTTCAAAAATTCTTCCACTAATAGTATAATACATTCCTTGTTAATAATGTTAATTTTTCCTTTTTATTTTCAAATGCTAATTGCTGCACTGGACCTAAATTAAATATTTATAAAATTTATAAAATACAGTGAAAAAATTAAACGCCCATCCGACTTAGCCAGGAATCGAACCTGGGTCTTCCGCAATCCGGGCGGCTGCACTGACCGCTATGCTACCGGGACGGCTGACGTTAGCGCTGAAATTTGTCACTGCTTTATAATGTTTGAGTGCAAATAGCGGCACAGTGCCACCTATCCAACGGTCGTTGCAACCGATGGCCATGCAGATTCACCTTTGCAGATGAAATACCACAAATTTGATAACACAACGCTACAGTAAATTTTTACTTATTAGACCCGGGTTCGATTCCTGTCTGGGTCGGGTGGGCGTTTAATTTTTTCCCTGTATTTTATAAATACTCAATAATGTTGTATAGTAAATGCCAAGCGTACATGCCGGGCGGGCCGGGCGGGTCGAGCGTGAGCCGGTTGTCGGCCAGCGACACGGAGCGCAGCGCCGCCGCCCCGCGCACGCTCGCCGCCGCGACGCGCGCCAGCCGGTTGCGGTCCGCCGACACCGCCACCAGCTGCCTCAGCCCCGACAGCAGGTGCCTGGGGGCAGCCGCGGCGCGTTCATCATACAATAGAATAGAATAGAATAGAATAAAACTTTATTGCGTTACTGTTACATTTTTGTTTGCTAGGTCACATTGCATTAAAGTAAGAACAGTTACCGTTAACGGGCATTTTTTTTTTTTTTATACTTAGCACGGCAAATGACTCGACACCACCTGATGTTAAGTGGAAATGGAGTCCAGACGCGAAGACAACTGGTGCAGCGTGAAAACAACGCAGCATCAGACAACCTCACTCTGCCGGCCCACAAGGTGCTTCTTCACGCCTCGTTTGAAGGACCCCATATCATAGGAAAGAGGGAAACGTGTGCTGGCATACAATAGATAAAACACATTCAACAATTAAATAATTTTAAATTAAACAATTTCACTCATATTTTATTATTATACATTACAAACAAATTAAATATTGTTAATTATTATTATTGTTAATTATTACTATTATTAATAATATAATATTCATGCATGCTTAATCAATTAATTATTAATATCATAATATTCATTAACATTATAAAATGCTTTAAATTAATTAGCCACTCTTTCAACATTCTTGTAAATTTATAATCGGGATGGCACTTTAAGTCAACAGGCAATTTATTGTAAATACGTATAGCAGACACACAAGTACTCTTTCCAAAAATCAAAGAAGTGATTCGCGGTAGTTGCAAAGCATCGAAGCGCCTCAAAGTCTGCCTCATCATTTGTTTATTTATACTAGCGGTCGCCCAGCGGTCGAAATCCCGACCGTAATTTCATTAAGGCTGCACGGGTTGTATCCTAAGCAATGAAAAATTAGAAACCGGACATGTGCGAGTCGGACTCGCCCACCGAGGGTTCCGTACAAATTTTTGGGGTCAGGAATCGAGTCTCGAACTTTTCCCGGCTGTTAGGTACTACGAGTACATACACCAAAGTTATTAGATACCTATACAATGTCCCCACTGCTGGGGCACGAGCCTTCCCTACGGATTTATAGGGAGAACGGGCCGGGCACTCGCAGACCGGGCGCGTTAACCGCTGCGCCATCGAGCTCGTCATACATATAAAAGCGGGAAAAGGTATTTCTTTTTTCACTCTTCGTCATAAATCGAAAACTATACATCATAAAAGTAATCAAAAATCTATATAAGCTTGTGCAAATGAAGCCCTTTCATACGATACCCCACATGACAGGATTAACTTACATCAAAATTTGAACCCCTTGAATTTTGATTCCCTTGAGAGTGACGAAATATACGTTTTTTGCGACATATATAAATAAATAATAAATAAAACCATTTATTTCGGATAACTTAATCCATATCGGTTAGTAGCGCAACACATAGAAGGTTGTTAGTAAACTGATTAATTTATAATACTCTCCCATAAATGCGAAGAGAACCTCTCGGCTATAGCCATCAGGGTGCTATTGGGACTGCACGCACTCTACGGACCAGGGGGCCTGCCGCCTAACTCTATCGCCATCGCTCTCGCTGTCGCGCTCTATAGTTTATGGCGTCATCTTGTCATTTCGAAAGCGATATAAAAGCAATATCGAAAGCTATAGGCTATAAGCTTTTGATATTGCTTTCATATTGCTATCATATCGCTTTTAAAATGACAAGAGAACGCCATAAACTATATAGCGCGATGGCGAGAGCGACGGCGATAGAGTTAGGCGGTCGGGGGGCGGGGATGCCGTCTTTTTACGTAAAATGGCATTAAAGCCATCAGTGCGGTAGTGTGCAAACATCCCCGATGCGCTACGGACGCGAGGCAGCCCCAACATCGTCCTAAAGATATCATTGTATTGGACGCGTAAGGGCGTCCAGCGACCTTCTGGTGTGATTGACCACAAACTTCCCGTGTAGCAACTGTGACAATAAGCTTTGAAAAGCATTACTTTAACCTGCTCAGTGCACCGGGAGAGTCTGCGAGTCAACATATTTTTTTCTTTTTTTTTTATTTCACTGCTCCCCGCTTTTAGGCAGGTCTTTATTTTTCTTTTTTATCTTTCTTTTTTTCTTATTTTTTGGGATTTTAATATCTTGAGCTTTATGAGCTCTCTATTTTTTTTTTTTCAACATATTACTTCCTATAGTCAACATATTACCTCTGACCGCTAGCGCCCTCCGCTCTCTCTCAATGCCAACATCTCTTTTAGAAACGCGGTTTATGCTCAAGCCGTGAAGGGTAATGTTTTGAGAGTTCTCCGGGAATTCACCAGCGGCCTTAAATACCGTGTACATATTCACATTTTCCAACATTATATTTAAGCCCACGCGCCTCCGCATAGGTTTCACAAACTCTCAGCAGCTCAGCGAGACACCCGCCGTCGGGCTCGGCAGCGCCATGTCGTCAGCGTAGCTTATGTTGTTAATCTAACGCTATCTATGCTACTACCGACGCAACATGTCCTCCAGCTGTGGGCTCATGGGAACGGTCCCAAGAATGCTGGCAACATTACCTCATAATTACAATTAAATCTAATATATAAAAATCTCGTGTCACGGTGTACGTTATTGAACACCTCTGAAACGGCTCGACCGATTTTCGTGAATCTTAGCGTGCATATCGGCTAGGGTGGAGAATCGGACAACATCTATTTTTCATCCCCCTAAATGTTAAGGGTGGTCCACCACTAAATTTTTTTTAGATTTTTGAAATTTTTCTAATACAAAATGATTTGTTTGTAGTGTTGTCATGGAAACTGTCAAAGCGGTACGACGTCCGCCGGGTCAGCTAGTATATTAATAACTTAGTGCAATTAATTTGACAAAAATCATTAGAAACAAAACCGTTATGTCAGAGCAACGCATTGACTTTTTAAGTAAATATTGACGGAAAACTCACTTTTAGCAGTAGTAGTAGGATACATTTTCGTTTGTCTTGTCTATGGTTGTCGATATCGACGCTTCAAATTGTATGTTGACTAAGCGACATCTATCGACTTTACGCGAAAGTAATTTACAGTTTGGATTTTTAGAAAATAAAATTTCTATTGTTGCTTAGTTAATATTTCCTTTCAAGAGTAGTACAATGACAAAATAATGTAAGCTGTAAATCTACATATGAATAAAATAACAAAACATTTAAAAAAAAGCACTCACTCAGGCAGCACCTCAATGCGATTGTCGTTCAAGTTCAGCTCTTTCAAAGCTTTTAGCGGCCTGAAGACGTCCGTCGCGAGCTCCGTCAGCCCATTGCCTGCGAGATTCAGGGTCTGGAGACCAACCAGACCTTCGAAGAAGCCCGTCGGCAGGGCTTTCAGTCCGCAGCTGGTCACCACCAGGTGTTCGAGGGCTGAGATGTGAGGTGGGGTGGTGGCCAGCAGGTCGGGGGGCAGAGGTTCCAGCGGGGTGTTGTCTATGGTGAGCTTCTTCAGCGATGGCAGGTCGGCTAGTGCGCGCGCGCCGAGCCTCAGTGGGGTTGGGGCCTGCCCGAACTTGATCAGTATCTGCATAGATATAATAACGCAATGTTTGTCACTGTGCTTAACTGATGTTTCTGGTCGATACATCGTTTTTATACTTTCTTGGTACTGGCATCACTATGATGTCTAAAAAGAGGTCTCAACCTATGTCTATGTCATGTATTAAATGTATGTATGAAGAAAATAAAATCATTTTTCATAATTATTTCATACTTTGATCAACAAACCGACTGCTTCATACATTTTAATCGAGCTATGTCTAGGTATTTTATAATGTATGGATCGACTGATATTTTTTTTAAATATTATATAGTTGGTCCCATAATAAAAGTTTACCCATAGTCTTATTTTTGCAGCTGCGTGGCGACCGGCACGAGCGCGCGGGACAGAGACAGAGCTAGAGGGAGAGAGCCAGAAGTCATATCGTCTCCAGCTGCGTAAGTCCGCTGAGCGCCCCTCCGGACACGTTCTACAGCTGCGTGGCGACGAGCTCGCGAGAGACAAAGAGGGAGAAGAAGGGGGTAATGCGGAGATAGGGGAGACAGAAATGGGGGGTGAGAAGAAGATAGACATCCACATCTTCTATATAACCGCCGAGCGCTCCTCCGGGCACGTCCTGAATTCCTGATGGTGCATGGTAGCTAGCACGAGCTCGCGGGACAGAGCTAGAGGAAGGAAGCGAGAGGTCATACCGTCTCCAGCTGCATCAACCCGCGTAGCGTCCCTTCGGGCAGTTCCTGCAGCCGCGTCGCCACCAGCACGAGTTCGCGCATGCGCGGCGCGTGCTCCGCGAGCGCGGGCAGGCGCCGCAGCGGGTTGCGGGACAGGTCCAGGCTCTGCAGCCCGGCCAGCCCTGGCGGGTTGAAGCACAAATACAATGTAACAAGTACAATGTAACAAAACAAACGCACACTAAACGTAGGTGTTTATAAGTAACTAGCGGCTCATCCCGGATTCGCACGGGTGGACTTTTTTATTAAATATAGCTTGTTACTCAACGCTAACTTAGCATTCTAATGGTGAAAGAATTGAGGGAACTCGTTATATTGTTTTCATCAATGACGTGCAACCTATAATCAATGAAGGCATACCAAAGATAACCCTTACGCGCCTATGTTAGACAGCTGTGGACAGAGTGGTTCGTATTTTTTTACGTTTTTTCTCTCCATAAGAACCTTTCTCAGACTTCATCAAGCACAACAAAAAAGAAATCAGCCAAATCGGTCCAGCCGTTCTCGAGTTTTGCGATGAGCAACACATTTAGCGATTCATATAGACTAGTAGCCCGCTCGCGACTTCGTCCGCTAGAAAACACCCGCACCCCCATGATGGACCTATTGCAGCGCCACCTACCGGGTCCAATTGTAAATCTAAACCATTCTCGAATCCACTTGAACACACACAAAAAATTTCATCCAAATCAGTCCACCCGTTTAGGACTTCAATTACAAACACACGCACAGAAGATTTATATATATATAAAGACTAGCTGACCCGGCGGACTTCGTACCGCTTTGACAGTTTCCATGACAACACTACAAAAATCATTTTGTATTGGAAAAATTTCAAAAATCTAAATAAAATTTAAGGGGATGAAAAATAGATGTTGTCCGATTCTCCACCCTAGCCGATATGCACGCTAAGATTCACGAAAATCGGTCGAGCCGTTTCAGAGGAGTTCAACAACGTACACCGTGACACGAAAATTTTATATATTAAAAGAAGATCATAAAATATAGAAAAAAAATTAAACGCCCACCCGACCCAGCCAGGAATACTGGGTCTTCCGCAATCGAGGCGGCTGCACTGACCAATATGCTACCGGGAAGGCTGACGTAAGAACTACATTTTTCACTGCTTTGATCTTGACTGCTTTTTCGCGGCAGCAGTGCCATCTATCCAACGGGTGTTGCAGCCGATTGGCTATCACTATATATTTTGGTTTTTATATTTATACAACTTGTAACAGAAAGGTACAAATGAGAGATACAAAGTATATTCTATATACACTCGGCGTCAAAAAAATCGCACCTTTTAAAAATCATCTTTAAAAATTCTTAAACCTTATGTAGAGGATAGTGTTGGGTATCATTAGAAAGGTAACAAAAAGGAGTATCAAAAAACAATTAAATTTAACTTTCTGTTTAATTATAATTATACAAACAACATTAAAATTAATAAAATAATAAAAATCCTTAATTAAGTCCTAATTAACAACAGATAATTTACAAAGAAAAATGTACAAAAAGTGTCTTAAAATTAACTTAAAATCTAGTGTTACCCCCCCTTGCCCTGATCACGGCTTCCATACGGTCCCTCATGGACCTCACCAACTTCAGGAGCTCTTCTTGAGGGATAAGCCCCCATTCTTCAATCACCGCGTCTTGGAGCTCCTGTAGAGTCGAAGGAGCTGGATCCCGAGATCGAACCTTACGTTTAAGATGGTCCCAGAGGTGCTCTATAGGATTCAGATCCGGACTTCGCGCTGGCCACTGCATCACAGAGATTTGGGACCTCTGCAAGAAGTCGTTCACGATGCCTGCAGTGTGAGCGCGAGCGTTGTCGTGCATTAATGTGAACCCCTCGCCAAAAGATTCGGCAAAGGGGACCACATGCACTTCCAGGACCTCAGTGACATAGCGGCGAGCAGTCAGCGACCCTTGTCCGCGAGCACCTCCAGTCCGGGAGACGCAGACAAGGTCGGTTTTGCCGGCAGCAGACATACCGCCCCAGAACATGCAGGATCCGCCACCATATTCCACCGTCTCCTGGATGCAGGCTTGGGCGAAACGTTCACCCTGCCTCCGGTATACTCTTCTCCGTCGGTCGTTGCAGAAAAGACACACTCGCGTCTCGTCTGAGAAGAGAACAGCTCTCCACTGCTCAAGGGTCCAATCGACGTGGTCACGAGCAAACTGCAAGTGGGCTCGCCGATGCGCTGCAGTCAATTTTGGACCCGTAGCAGCTCTGTGGGCCGCTATCTTCTTCTCCTTCAATCTTCTTCTAACCGTAGATACGCTTACGGTGCGTCTGCGAACTGCCTGGAGCTGCTGTTGCAACTCAACAGCGTTGGAGAAACGATTTCTCAAAGAGTTCGACACAACGAACCGGTCGTCTCTTTCCGAAGTGCAGCGACGTCTACCCGAACCGTGTCTGCGGATATAGCCACCGGTCTCTATGAAGCGCTGGTACACTCTTCGAACGGAATAACGGCTCAGGTTCAGTTGCCGGGCGACATCACACTGCCGCACCCCTGATTGCAGTAGTGCAACCACTTGAGCGGCTTTATCAGCTGTGGTATCCATCAAAATCTGTGCGTGTGTCCTCTTCAACGGTTGAATAGCGAATGACCCACATTGAACCCGTGTTGACCGTTTTATACCCACAAAGGAAGCGCAACTAGCAACTCTCACGGGTAGCAAAATTTGCATCGAATTTTTGTGACACTTTATTTGTTGCATTAGGTTTTATTTGATAATGAAAAGTAATGTTTTTTATTAAGTTAATTAAGTAACCTTGTAAATAAAATCATAATTAATGCGACTGCATGTGCATATCAAGAGTAAATGACATTTGAAAGTGATTTTCTAAGAGGTGCGATTTTTTTGACGCCGAGTGTAGATCTTGTATGTATACTAAGACAAATTGTTAACTTTAATTTGTCATGCAGTTAAATATTTATATTAGTGAAGTTGTTGATCGAAGTAGTGAAGTGATGCGCGTCAGGCGCGCGTAAGCAAGCAGCAGTGATTATAAATGTTAGTACACAGAGGTTACCAAACCAATAGGGCTGTCACTTGAATATTTTGTTATGACAATGACGTCACAATAGAAATATTTAATTTATAAAAGTCCGCGAGAGGTCTTAGTAAAGCTGTGGGCATCTTTACTGGGATACTGAAGGGCTTGGGGTATACCAATACTCACAAAAGAATAATTATCAAAGTATTTATATAACTTGTAGCGGAAGTAGCTGGATGCAAAACCGGCCGTTGTGGAGATCCTTAGGGAAGTCCTTGTCCAGCAGTGGAAGTATTTTGGCTGAGATGATGATAATGATATAACTTATAAGAAAATTACTTTGACACTGGCTAAGTGTGCTAACCGCACGAAGCCATTAATTAAAAAAAAAAGTATCAACTCACCTCGAAAGGAGTCCGCCGTGATATTTTCAATGTGGTTGTCCCACAGATGCAGCTGCGGCACCTCACTGAACCGACTGAGGGAGCCCGCCGGCAGACCACTAATGCCGTCCGAGGACAGCTCCACGAACTTCAGGGGGGGCAGCGGCCCGTCGACGGCCCCGCCTGCCCCCCCCGACCCGTCACTGGCCCCGGCTGACTCGAGAGCGGGCAGTCGTAGGTGGGCCTCGCGGATGCGGAAGTCACGCAGCGAGGGAAGCGCGGCAAGCACGTCGTACGGGATCTCGGTCACGTCGCCTGAACATGGTAAAGTTGAAATTAACAATAAAATACGGAATGGTTATGACCATATAATCTTCGTGCTATTTTTTTGCATTTGTGCATTAGCATGCTAAGGCTAATCTCATAAATTCCATAAAATGGTACGTTTGTCGTTCAATCGTCAAGCGAAATGGCCATTCCCGTAACGTTTATTTTCCACTAGCTGACCGGCGGACTTCGTACCGCTTTGACAGTTTCCATGACGACAAAACAAACAAATCATTCGTCCGCTTATGAACACTCGTATCCCATGGTGGACCCCTATAGCAGCGCCACCTGCCGGGTCTAATTGTAAATCTAAACCATTCTCGAATCCACTTGAACACACACACAGAAAATTTCATCCAAACAGGTCCAGACATTTAGAAGGAGTTTAGTGACATACACACGCACAGCAGATTTATATATCAAAGATAATTTTTCACCTCACAGACAAATATAAAACATAATATCAAATTGCCTAAAAACTAGATAAGTACTGGCTAAATAACAGCTAAAAAAAACAAGAGGTCGTGCTTGTTGTTAAGTGGTCATTCTGGGGTCACTCCCGCTCCGTCTCACCTCACGGACAAAGCCAAACATAACGTCGCCTTAATAGTAGTATCTACGGTAGTGGCACCAGCCCCCCGACCGCCTAACCGATCGTTTAGGCTACGTGTATAGTTTATGACGTCATCTTGTCATTTCGTACCGCCCATGAAAACCATATCGAAAGCTATAGGCTATAGCTATGCATCTAGCTAATACCTATTAGCTAGATGACATGATGACGTCATAAACTATATACGTAGCCAAAGCAATCGGTTAGGCGGTCGGGCCCCAGTTAGTACCCACAGGAACCGGTAATCGGCATTGTTTTTCTTTAACCATTAAAAAACGGACCAGCAACTGATTTAGTATTTAGCAACAATTGAATGTAGATTGCCTGCTTTCTAGCCGTTACCTCGGAAAATTTCAATGACTAATGTTATGTTATTTTAGTTGTTAGTTATATAACAGTGTGTGGGACGCTGGTGCCATCATCCTAGCATATTGTGCCAGCAAGCAAGAAATTGTTATTAACCTGTCCTCTGCTATGAACACACATACAATTCTACAGAACAAGGTTAGGCCCATGCCGAGTTTCTTGCGGCTTCTTCTCGGTACAAGTTCTCCACCGTAGGGTTTACGAAGTCGTGGCTTCAAAAAACACTTGTTAAAGTTCATTTTGAATTAAAAAATTGAATTTTGAATTTTTTGAAAAATTATTGAGAGTTAAACAAATGCTAAATACGGTCGTGTTTAAAATATTGTGTCACTGTCTAACAGTATTAGCTAAAAAGTGACAGCATCTGTTTTAGACATTGTCTAACTGTAGCCATCGTTTTGTGGTAAGGCAGTAATTGATTAAAGCACTGATCAGTGCTCACCTCAGATGTAAGTCTCACCTGCTTTCAGCATCATCAGCATGGTGACCTCCCTCAACCCCCTGACATGTTCGGCGGTGAGCCGGCCCCTCACCCCGTCGAGCACCACGTGGTGCGCGCCCGCCGCCCCGAGCCGCGCCAGCACGCAGCGCAGGCTGGCCGGCAGCGGGCACGCCGTCAGGCTCACACTCGAAAGCGTCCCGTTGTTGGACAGAGGGAAGAACGGCATGTCATCGCAGGAGAAGGTGTCGTCCTGCAAAATTGAAATTGAAAGTCAAAGTTTTAATTTCGTCTCACATTACATATTTAGTGCCTTACAAATAAACAAAGAATAAGCTGCGAATAGTTATTCCGTGTTTTGTCTCTTTTACCCTAATTTGAAATGACGTTTACATAACAAGAACAAAACACTGAATAACTATTTGGAGCTTATTCTTGTTTATATATTGAATATTGATAGGGAGCGATGTGTCTAGTTTTATTAAGTTTTATAGCTTCGCAATAAACGCCATTATTTAAAACAGTGAGCGCCATCTAGTTTCAAATACAACTAAATTATTGTTCAAAAAAGCTCCATCTAGTTACACTTGCGCGAACTACGTGGTCTGTTTGCATGCTTTGTGTAGCTCATAAAGTTTACTAACAAATTTAATAGATGTCACTGGTCTCGCGGTTTACACTTTAATTCATAATCATCATAAGCCTTTAGTAGTCCACTGCTGGGCATTGGCCTTTCCAAGTGCACGCCACCGAGCAGACTCCGCAGCTACTGTCACCCAGCTCTTGCCAGCCACCTTGCGAAGATCGTCGCTCCACCAAGTTTATTAGTTAGTAATAAGGCAAAATTCATTTATGGTAATTAACTACTAATAATTAACAAGGACTATCGGCTCCCACGTCCCACCTAAGTAGACCCGCTATTTCCGGCACGTATATAACAGTCATCTAAAATTTTACCTTAAAGTTAACGCCATCTATCTGACACAACTGGAACTACTACCTAAAACAGCTCCGAGTAGTTCAAGTCAACGTACATGGCAGGTGATCTTCGCGAAGTCGTCCCTTTGGCCGCGCACGCTGAAGCCCTGGCAGTCGTACTCGCGCTCGCCGTCGGCCTCCCCGCACGCGCACGTGGCGGGGCAGGCCTCCGCGCGCGCTCCGTGCAGCCCCGCCAGCGCCAGCAGCGCCAGCGCCCGCCGCAGCATGCTACCGGGCTAAACGCATGCTCGCTGGAAACAGACAAAACGCAATTTTAATAAAGTTATAGGAGATATGGACTTTACTTTTAATATAATGATTGGAATCTTATTTAATTGATATGTAAATTTTTGTAGTAGTCAATGGATTTCAGACAGAATCACGTCAAATAGAATCTGGCGTGCCGCAGGGATCACATCTGGGACCAATTTTGTTTAACATTTTTATAAACGATCTGCCATAATGCCTAAAATCTTCGGAATCTTATTTGTACGTGGATGACGTGAAATTTTGTAAAATAATTAACTCCACTTAATTACGCCACTTTGTCCTCCATTCCGTAAAACTGTTTTTGGGGCTAATTAATCTCCAATCTCTTGTTTCTGCAAACTGATCAATTTAGTATACATTATACATTTGATGTTCACTTTGACTCGTTCAACCGTATTCGTAAAGCTATAATTCAATATAAATCAGAGTAGCTTTCCTTTTTATGCCAAAAGATTATTGATTAAAAGATTATTAATTATTGAAATTATATAAACAAAACAAACATTTTATAAATAGCTTGCCTACTTCTTAACTGATCTTTAGTATTTGTAAAAATATTATGATCAGATGTTAATGACGGTAGTTGTTGACAGTGAATCGGCGCCTTTGGCTTTCAAAGTAAAAAAGTAGATAGTGTTGAATAATTTCGGCGGGCTGATTAGAACCATTGCTCGTGGAAATTTTTTCAACATTTGTGTTTTTGTAATTTGATTTGTTTCGCAACAAAATTTTATAAACGTTAAAATTATATAAACAAAACAAAAACAGACTATATACATGTTTAAACATAAACTTAAACTGCATATCGCGACGAGTACCACACAGCGACAATTTGTATACCTACTGTAGTTTACGTATTGTTTAAATCTCTTTAACAGTCAAATTAAGTATCTTAAATTAAACTAGTACCAATAGTTAAATTAAATTAAGTGTTTAAATTTTTTTACATAGCATGTGGTATTTACCTATAATTGTTTGATGCATTTAGATATATTATATACGGCTTCGTAGCATTAATCTTTGTCTTCATGATATAATGTATTCAAATGTTAGTAAATAATAATAATATAATAATAAACTTTATTGCACACAAAAGAAAAACAATACAGTCAATTTAAAAATTTTACTGATAAAGTTGCACTAAAAATAAAAAATTAAAATTGCTTATTTTGTTTGTTCAATTTACTTGCAATTAACCTTTTTTAATCTTAATCTTATATTCTTAAAAACTATGCGACTGCCATATACTTACACATAACGGTGCATTAACAGAACACATATACATATACAAACAAGCAAATATACCAAATATTTATCAACCACCAACCGCCAAGCCTGGAACCAAATTAAAATGGGGCCACACGGGAAGCACCAGCTTGCAAATAAAGAAAGAGTCATCATTATTTTGATTTTGATTTTAATTTTATTTTAATTGGTAGATATATGATTTTAATTATTAATTAATTTTTAGTTTATTTTTTTGTTAATTAACTACCTACTTATATGGGCACTGTCTGAAATAAAAGTTTTTTATTTTTAAAATCGGTTCACCCAGTCGAAAGTTCTGAGGTAACAAACATAAAAAAAACAGTCGAATTAAGAACCTCCTTTTTATGAAGTCGGTTAAAAATAGCATTACATGGCGCACTATATAGTTTTGAAACTTTAATGGACTTCCTTCCAATCGAGAGCGCTTAGGTACGCGGTTAATGTAAACATCCGTGATGCAGTGGGTGGCACAAACGCTTGTTAAATACATCGTTTTTATGTATTACACGTATTAATACTATTAGGTTACTGATAATATATTTTTAACACCATAGATTCCCGAACGGTATGCATCTACCTATCTTAATAATGACATTGTAAAAAAAACTCGTAGACTGCAAGATGCGTATTAATTCGCCAGCCGGCCGACCCTGCCATGTCATCACATACCTAATAACGAGGCTGCAGAAGGTCAGCTTCACACAAACTAGCTCGAGCAACGCACACTCTCGCTGGCAGCACGGAATCTCGCATCAACTGCCCCCCGACTACGAGCTCTTATAGCAGTATTATTGTAGTTGTGGAAAAGAGACGCGAGTATATTCTCCGCTATACGTGTCTCGTTTTTACAACTGCAATAATATTGCTATAAGAGCTCGTGGTTACCCCCCTGCGCTCTCGGACTGGTTCGAGACAGTCAGAGATTCTGTGTCCGTGCAAGGGATCTATTTATTTATTTGTATAAATTTCTTGTAGCTTACAGATTAATGAATAATGTGACACATAATTTAAAAAAAAAACGACGGGTTGCACTCCGGGAGCGCCGGCAGAAGTGAAAACTTGAATATTAACGTTGTGCATTTTTGATATTTTGGAATGGTTAGAGAATAATTTTGCACGAATTGCTTCAATTATCAGTATAAAAGTACTATCATTTATGTGGTAGAATACAATATTTATTTATTGCGCTATCGTACACAAACATGACAATTTATATTACACTAGCTGCCCCCGGCGGACTTCGTACCGCTTTGACAGTTTCCATGACAACACTACAAACAAATCATTTTGTATTGGAAAAATTTCAAAAATCAAAAAAAAATCAGGGGTGGACCACCCTTAACATTTAGGGGGATGAAAAATAGATGTTGGCCGATTCTCATAGATACCGGATAAGCACAAAAAATTTCATCAAAATCGGTCAAGCCGTTTCGGAGGAGTATGGCAACGAAAACTGTGACACGAGAATTTTATATATTAGATTAAAAAGTTTATCTCTCAGAAAAATCAACACTGATGCACTTTGTTTAATTTCCATATTTTAATATATTTAGTATATAAACACTTTATATACACGAATTTTACGAATACACAGCAGTATGGCCACTACACAGACGGTCGAGCCATCCATGGATGCGCGTGGCACGCTGTAACATAAACACACACGAACATTCGCGCGAGCGCCCTGCGCCGCCTAAACGAAACAGCAGGCATACATTTTCGCCGTGCCGTAGAAAGAGAGGGGGAAACTTCCTCTCCTACGCCGCGCCGGCTGTCTACTCTCCATCCGTCTTACGAATTTTCGATCAGGACACGTGACCTGACGCGAATTTAACATTTTTTACCCATTACAAAAAAAGTGTACAACGCCGCTAAAGAAGTTTTCACTTCAAAAAAACTCAATACAATAATAAAATTTACTCATGTAGGTATGAAATGAAGCTTACCTTCTGGGGGCTCCCAGCAACGCCGAACAACAACGGGACCATTCATTTGATTCATTGTTCAACGCAGGCTAGAGACTTGGCTAACTAAATGGCGTGAAATGACACACTTTATGGCGCTCATCGGGCCTCGGCCAATGCCGTCTCATCCGGGGGGCTGACCGCGCCGAGGGCTGCAGCAGGGGGCGGGACAGGCGGCCAGCATCGCCACAGAGCATCAGGCACGGCAGAGAGGGTATAGGTAATACATACCCCTGCCGCGCCACCCAGATGACCCGGTCCTACTGATGTAGGCCGTAAGGATATCCCGGGCTATGAAGCCAGACTTCGCCGCCCGAACCGGTCCCAAAGCAGAGGCCGATGAAACCCCTAACTAACTAACAATAGTGCATACTTTTTACGAATTTACTAAAGTTTTAGTAGTAATTACATTACCATTGTAGGTATAAACATTGAATATTTAGTTAATTACGGCAGACTTTCGACCATTGATCGACTACAAGTTATTGTTACTATTGTCCTTTATATTTTGTGTTTATTTGTGATGGAAAGTGTCCTGCTATGTTAGGGTATTTTCCAATATTTTTGACGCTGTAAGTGTAAGGGAGAAAACAGTTTGACACTTGCTGAGTTTCTTGCCGGTTCTTCTCAGTACAAGGTCTTCCGCCCAGAGTAGACTTACGAACCGATGGCATAAATGACGTTCATAAGATTTGTAGCCTAAACTGAATAAACCATTAAGTTTTTTTTTTAATTTCTATTGTCAAAAAAAACATTAAATATAATTTTTTACTGGATTTTTTACTAAATAATAAACACCATGACCCTTATTTGTAATGATAACAGGAAAGTGTCGATATTTTTTCTGGGAGGAGTTCCTTGCGCCCATTCTTCTCCCCAGCAAAAAAATAGACGTTCTGATTGGGTACTAGCTAAAATATGTGTGGACGATTCAAAAGCACTTTTCTGAAGGTTGTTTGAATAAAACAATTTGACTTTGACTTTGACTTTGGTTCCTGTCGAGCGCTGGTGCCACGCCTATTTTAAAATTAAACTCATCGTCTCATGATTTCTTGTTATTTTTATCGAGAAGCGTGAAACCTTCTCATTGTCATGCAAGAAGGCCCGACCGGTTTGCACAGTAAACACCACATCACTAGACTCATCTCCAACGACACATCAACCCTATGCCATAGAATTAAAGCTTCTAATGTAACGTCGTTGTGACGGTCCACGTGCTGGTTGGTTGTGCCTGCCATTGTCAGCTGAATTGCTAATAACGTGGCCATTGTACTCGTGCCAGTTACAACGATCGGTTCTGAGTTGTATCTTCAAGTGAAACGCTTGATTTGATACGGATTTACTATAGTCCATTTTTAGGGTTCCGTAGTCAACAAGGAACCCTTATATTTTCGCCATGTCTGTCTGTCTGTCTTTCCCCAGCCTAGCTCATAGACTCTTAGTACTAGAAAACTGTAATTTGGCATGGATATACATATTAATCACGCCGACAAAGTGGTGAAGTAAATTTTTTTTTTGGGCGTGGATTAGATACTACCTAATTAACAAAAATATATTAGTTACAGAAACATTTAACTTGTAAACATCATTAACGTTAATTGTGATTTGAGACACAAATGACAATCAAAGGTCATTCAATTGAATACTCATTGTTATTAAACGGAACTAGCAAATAACTGGATGCTTACCGCCTTAGCACCTATTTTTAGTTATGTTTTATTTTCAAAACTACACATATTGTATTGTCGAATTATTAATGTGTAACATGATTCGAAATTATCATGATAACTAGCTGCCCGTCCCGGCTTCGCACGGGTGGCCATTTTTTTTCAATATAGCCTATGTTAACCAGCGCTAATGTAGCATTCTAATGGTGAAAGATTTTTTGAAATCGGTCCAGTCGTTTTTGAGTTTATTCACTACAAACATACATACAAAGCTTCCCTCTTTATTATAATATTAGTATAGATAAGACAGCTTGATTTGTCAACAGTTTTAGTCATATTATTTGTTGTATTTAATAAAAAAAAAATTAAATAATGCCTAATAATTTAGGAGATTGAAACAAAATCAAAACTATATTTTCTATGTTGTGTTTCGAAAGTATTTGATTGCTTTCACAATCGATACACTAGGTAACTAAAGGGTCTCCAAATAATTAGCGAGGAGCGCTGAGACACGCGTATGCGTACGAGTGCGGTAATAAACCTTCGTTACATACACTTACCTAACATTAGCAAGGGCCATGCTTTTTATTATCAATTGATAATTATGTGACTCTCACACGCACTCTCTCACACTACATATATTTATTTCTTTATCATTCCTTTCTCCATTATTGGGAAATAAAAAAAACATTTATTATATTATTATAATGATAATTAACTTTTAGAACCCTCATGTGAAATAATGGTGGATTATTAACCGTTAAGTGTTCGTGAGCGTGCATGAGTGTTGGCGAATGAAACAAAACAGTGCAACGTCACTTTTATTACCTGATCATCACTCATTATCATCTACTACTAAACAAAGACGATTGTTAATATCTTCATAACCTTGACACTGGCTAAATGTGCAAAGTGCGAACCGCACTTATCTAGCCATTAATTAAGAAAAAAACTAACCATACGCAAATTTATTGAGAGCTTAGTTGAATTAAGTAACTTTGGTCACCATAATCTTTCCTAGAACATAGCCTATTACTTTTTTTTTCCTTCAGTTTATGGCTTCGTGCGATTAGCACATTTAGCCAGTGTCAAAGTATTTTTTCTTACAAGTAATACTTAAATATACAATATTTCCTTCCAGTAGGACGATGATGAATGATAATAGAAATGAGAAGTGAGAAATGATACTTCTTGAGAGAATTTGCAAAATGAAGTTGCACTGTTTTGTTACATTTACCAACACTCATGCGCACTTACGAACACTTAACGGTTAATAATTCACCATTATTTCACATTAATATTCGACATAACACAAATTTTAGAAAATAAAACAAAACCGCAGACATGACTCTTCACTTTCCCGCCAAGAAGTCCCGCCACTTACTTAAAAGAGGTTTTTTAAAAGTCAGAATCTGGATCCAGATAAACAAAAACGAAAATTAGAATGACATAAGCAGCGCCTCCTGTCGACATATACGAGAATAATTAAAATGTTGCCACACCTACCAATTTTCGTTTTCGTATACGTAATCATCTGAATACGGATAGGAAACAAAACTGACACTAGGTACTCTGGGTGCCAAGTGCGAGTTTCATTCGCCATTCGATCACGTTAACGAAAACGACAATTTGTATATATATATATATATTTTTTTTTAATATTTACGGGTAAGCACAGTGCCTTGATCTCACCTGATGTTAAGTGATGATAAGGACAATGATGGAAGCGCACTTCACCCGGGATCCTCAACTAGCGAGGTACTACTGGCTATCTTATCTCCAGCTGCCGGAACACAACAATGCTACAAACATTGATGTTATGGCGACATATTTAGATAAGATGGTGGTAGCTAGCCAGGCGGACAAACAAGCCCTACCACCAACCAAACCGAGTACACAAACACGAACCCTCCGCTGGGAATCGAACCCGGGACCTCGGGACCTCTGTATGTAACTCTTTAACAAAATTTTAACTTTTTTCGTATGTCGCCAGGAGGCGCTGCGTCAATGCCACAACAAAACTCACAATAAGCACCCTGGCTGGCGTTAAGAAGTCATGGTGGAATAAAGAAACTCAAGCACCAGTGTTGCCAAATGAACCAGTTGATCGACACCTTTTAACCCGATTGCAAAGGAAGGGTATTGTTTTTCGCGCGTATCTTGTATGTATGTATTTAATATTCTTTATTACCTCATATCTTCAGAACCGCTGAACGGATTTACATAATTGAGGTATCGTTAGATTCGTCTTAGCTGCCCAAGTGTTCTGTGACGTTAACAAAAACAAACATGGCGGCTGTGCGACGCCATTGGACTTGGTGAAAAATATTTTTTTTTTCGATTACTACAAATGGGTATCAAATTAGAGGGCTCAACGCAAGGATTTCAAAACGGTATTATCATGATTATCATTGCCGTAATACTAAAAAAATAATACATCATCAGTCTACGATTATAATAATTATGCCCCACTACAGGGGCTTCAGACCTGCCCTCATTAGAGAGCGATTGGGCGTCAGTCCACCACGCGTGCCCGCTGCGGATTGGCAGACTTCACATATGCTTCAAAATGTCTTCTTCCATACATATATGCAGGTTTCCTCACGATGTTTCCTTCACCGTAAGAGCGTCGACATGATGCAGTTACTGCCGCACTCAGAGTCCTAACTTTAGGATGGCGGGTGTACATATTGTACATATCTTTTTATCAAAAGAAGTACACCGGATTTCATTAAGGGTGTGATGTACACCCGGTGTCGTAACGCACATAGAGACGTCGACGACGACGACGATGACAGTTTTGATGATACGGCACGGCAGTTAGAGTTTGATGCTTTACGTGGTAAAGGCAAGATCGAGCGACGAACGCTACCTTCAATTTGAAGCTGGGCAGTAACAGTCCATAAACTACAGGGTACTGTACAGCTTTAGACCGGGCAGTTGTTGGTTTAAGCAGTCACCTATTTACAAAAACACAATGTTGAAAAAATTTCCACGATCAGTATTTGAACGTGCACCCTTCTGACATACCGGATCAGGTGCTCTTCCAATTGAGCTATCGTGGTTCTAACCAGCCCGCCGAAATTATTCAACACTATTTACTATTTTACTTTGAAAGCCAAAGGGGCCAATTCAATGTCAACTGATCTTTAGTATTTGTAAAAATATTACGATCAGATGTTAATGACGGTAGTTGTTTTTTCAACATTGTGTTTTTGTAATTTGAATCGCAACAGAATTTGCGTTAAAATTATATAAACAAAACAAAAACATTTTAGTCACCTATTTGCTAAAGGTCAGGCTTACGATGCTTCGAGCAGAGTGAGATCTCTCTCCGGACTTGCTATTAGTTCTCTTGACCCTAAAAAATTACTTATTCAACCACATAATGTAAATTGTATTGATGTGTGAATGTGTGTATTGATATTTTTAATTGTATACAGTACTAATGTTTGATATTGTTTCGATTTGTTTCGCTGGCTTTATGTAATTATTGAATTATTATCTTGTTCCGGCCTTTTCAGTTGATTTTCTAATTTTTTACGCAGGCGGGTTTTTTGTTTTTTTTTTTCATTAACCATTAAAAATTCATAACGTAGACCGCCTAGCTGTCAACTAGTACAATTTCAATGAAATTCTCTATTTTTTGGCGACGAAATCTGGTGACGAACACTGGTCACAGATTTTAATAGTTACTTTTGTTGCCGCCACGATGGGTAGGTAGTTGGACCATAACACTCCTTTCTTGGAGCAGTCGTGTTAAACCAAAATGGCGATGAGTGTTTGTATGTTGACCTTTTGGTCAGCAAACATCCTTGATCGGACGGTTGTTTAACTTCAAACGTCAATCAATACACTTTTTTATATCATATTTTTGTTAACGCAACAAAAACATACTGCCGCGTAGGTACATACCTACGTGGCATCTTTACTTAGAAATCGAATCGAATCGAACACAACCATAAAAATATATCTGCAAAAGTACGTACACACGCCGGCACATCAACCTACCACAAACTGTCAAATTTCCTCAATAGACTTTGAATTTTATTACTAAGTTCTATGGTTGAAAATGTGCAGCATTAGATTAGTTAAAACTTCAACATCATCATCAGTCTACGCTAGTCCACTGCTGGACATAGGCCTCTCCTAGTGCACGCCACTGAGCACGATCTGCGGCTACTCTCACCCAGCTCTCAGGATGCAATGTAAGACGATGAAGAGGACGAGAATGTGCAATGATCTTATTGGTAATGCAACCATCGTCTGATACCGCTGTGGCACAGCGTTTGACGGGGACCAGTGATCAACACTGTTTCCCTTTAATCATTAAAGTAGGGGTCAACCTTGGGTCAGCAATCAGCATCTTATATTATTTTATTTATTTATTTATTTATTCAACAATGTTTCAACAGCATTTATCTAAACACAAGATACAGAAGATGTTACTTAAACATAAGCCAATTACAGAAACATATTATGTTACTAAAAATGTTGACATAATTAATGAACGCAGGTAGGTAATTTAAAAATTAAAATAGGTACGTAGATTAAAATTTTGTCGAATGATAACTTACAGAATAAGTACTTATTTTTGACTTAGCAACACCTGCTCCTAACTGCCATATATAGTAAAGGAGAATGCCCATCGTAGTATGGGCTTTAGTATCGCTACAAATTATTTTGTACAAAGATGATTTTTATTTAAAAAAATCATGTTTTTTATTTTCATAATACCCTGTTAAATAATTTGCCTTAACTTCTCCGACGAGATAACTCCATATTATTTTTTTTTATATTTTTTTATTCGAAAGAGATATAATTATTAACTTTAATTTGTCATGCAATAATTAATAAAATATTTATATAAGTGAATTTATGCGCGTCAGGCGCGCGTAAGCAAGCAGCAGTGGTCATAAATGTAAGTTCACAGAGGTTACCAAAACAATATATTTTGATGTGACGTCACAATAAAAATATTAAACTAAAAATTGCATAACACACTATAGTTAATAATCATGACTTAGATCTTGTATGCAGAGTGCATACAAGATCTGGATCGGACACAATTATGATCTTTTCATTTTTACCCAACTGCAAAGGAAGGGTATTGTTTTTCGCGCGCATCTTGTATGCATGTATGTAATATTCTTTATTACCTCATATCTTCAGAACCGCTGAACGGATTTACATAATTGAGGTATCGTTAGATTCGTCTTAGCTGCCCAAGTGTTCTGTGACGTTAAAAAAACAAACATGGCGGCTGTGCGACGCCATTGGATTTGGTGAAAAACAATTTTTTTTTCGAATACTACATACGCGTATCAAATTAGAGGGCTCAACACAAGGATTTCAATAAGGTATATCATGATGATTGTTGTGTATGCGTCATGGCGCGGCTGCGTCCCGCCCCTCCACCTGTCACCGAAAATGTGCAACGTCCTTTCCTTGACGTCGATTAAACAGTGCGTTTAGAACTATCGGTTGTTTCACTTGTCCCGTCCGCATACTTAACAATTATCATTACCGTAATACTAAAAAAATAATACATCATCAGTCAACGATTGTAATAATTATGTCAACCACATGATGTAAGCTCTTTAAATTAATTGTACTGATTAATTTGACCAACTAGAAACACTTAAAAAAAAAAAAACGAAAAATCCGCCTGCGTAAAAAATAACAACTAAATAAAAAATCAACTGAAAAGGCCGGAACTAGTTAAAAATTCAATAATTACCAACATAAAGCCAGCGAAATAAATCGGATCAATATCAAACATAGTACTGTATACCTACAATTAAAAATATCAATACGGTAGTCCTTCGAAATTTTATGCAACATCACATATCAATTATCATACATAACATGCAGTCAAGGCATAAAATCTAATGATAAGTGAAATCATTCTCACTTTGTGCGTGATTGATATTTTTAATTGTATACAGTACTTATGTTTGATACTGTTTCGATTTATTTCGCTGGCTTATGTAATTATTGAATTTTTATCTTGTTCCGGCCTTTTCAGTTGATTTCCTATTTAGTTATTTATTATTTTTTATGATGGCGTTTTTTTAAAATCTTTACCACACCTTTCCGTTACACGTTGTATATCGCTTGTATAAATAAAGCATGAATTTTTGGAATGGCAGTCAAAAAAATGTCGATCACTGTTTCCTGTCGCTCACCGATGCCACACCAACCTACCACTAGAATCGCTCGGTCATTTAAGATAGATGATAGATAGATAAAACTTTTTATCTCTTCCAGACAACCTTTGAGGTATAGGACAACTCAAAGGAAAATAAAAGGCAGTAGTGCTCTAGTATAAAGCAATAATTAAAATAATAATAGTAATAATGTATGAGAAAAAATAAATGAAGATAAAAATAATAAAATATGAATTTTAGGTACCATTTAGGTACATACTGTAGTTATTTTCTGTGTTTACTTAAAACCATAGTATGTCCGCAGCAATGAGCTCACCAATTTACATGAAATCCCCATAATAACACCGGCGGCGGCACCGTGGTCTGCCACACTATTGTAGTGTCCTCTCGGTCACGGTGGTGTGGGTCTAAGGACCGCGACGCGCAGTCAGTTTGCCTGCCTGACACGTTGAATTTATTTGCATGCTCGTATAGTAGGTATTTTTTTTAAAGGTTAACGAAGAGAGCTGAGTGATGTGCGTGAGTCCTGGTGACAGTGACACTACTGGTTAGTTTCTATGTAATTATTTCTGTGAAGACCAATTTTGTAGAAATACCTACATAGAACATAGAGGAGCACAATTTCCACATCGAATTAGCCCTTTCCGTCAGGGGAGTTCGATGGCACATTGGTTAACGTGCCCGGTCTGCGATATGTAAAGGACGGTCATTGGATGGGTGACCAAAAATCTTTTTACATCAAGCTCCTTTGTGCTTCGGAAGGCATGCCAAGCCGTTGGAACCGGCTGCATTAGCAGTCGTTAAAAACCCTCAATCCACACTGGGAACGGCGTCCGGCGAAGTGGTTCATGGCCCGTTCTCTCTTGTCTATCCATAGGGAAGGCTGGTGCCCCGGCAGTAGGGATATATAATCTGATCAATTACTTATGAATTATGAATACCTGACCTAAAACACGTGTACACCAACGATGTAAGTAGGTACCTACTACGACGTGAACTCATACGTAACCCAAGCATTTTGTCAATTTTGTATTCTACTATATATAGATGGGTGAAAGATGACGAATGAATGAGTGGTATGTAGTATGAAAGTGCGAGAGATAGGTTGAGGAGCTCGATGGCGCAGTGGTTAACGCGCCCGGTCTGCGATTGCGAAGGTTAAGCAACTTTCGCAAAGGCTGATCATCGGATGGGTGACCAAAATTTATCATCTCTCGCTCCTCCGTGCTTCGGAAGGCACGTAAAGCCGTTGGTCCCGGCTGCATGAGCAGTCGTTAACAACCACCAATCCGTACTGGGCCCGCGTGGTGGCTTACGGCGCGTTCTCCGTGGTGTTTCCATCAATAGGGAAGGCAACATTAAATAAACTGGTGACGATAGGCAAAAAAAGTCCCGTTCGCGAGTATGTTTATTATTAATTATTTATATTTTTTAAAGACTTATTTATTTATATTGATCGATTTAGGTATTCGATCTGTCTATAAATTTCTAAAGGCTTTCTATTGTTTTTGTCGACGTTATAATACCTAGGTATATGAATAATCATGTAATAGGTATAACAAACAAAACAAATAATAGGAAGGACCTAGGGCATAGGGTGGTGGCACCAGTATTCAACACTTTAAAACCTGACCAACTTCTGTTGGCCTTCGTTGCCCTTTACAGCGTAGGTACAACCGGACATTTGCAAGGCGGCGAGAAACTAAAGGTTCCTCAAGCCGCAGGTTTCTAGAGGGGGCGGCATCACGCGCGAATGTCCCCGTTCCATACCAGATTCTTCAAGGAGTTCGGTTTAGTTCGAGAACGGATCAATCCGAGGGCGCCTCTAAAGGCTACGACCTCGGCTCGGGTCGGGTCGGGTGGTGGATAAAAGTACCCAGTACACGTCTGTACCTGGTACTATTGTAGTATGTAATCATGTCAATCATCAATGTACCTATCTACGAGTACGGTGTATGGTCTCATATCCTATTTCAGTGTGCATGTTTCACAGATACACGGTCTACACTTATTTGAGATTGAGTGTGTAGTGAAGAGAGTGGCATTTTGAGGGTCGGGCGGGGCCTAGGTAGGTAGGTACCTATTAGTTTCTCCGAGGCCTTTGGATCATAGCGGTTTCAAATGGTATCCGCGATGTGACCACAAAATCAGATTGCGCAGGTACCTACCGTTTAAAAAACGTCACAGTTCGCCGAACAGCCTCCGCGACCTCGCAGCTCGTTCACCAACAATATCCAACAGTAATCACAACACCACTTTGACAACACGACACAACAGACACCACAACAACAAACATCCACGTAAATTAATATTAAAACAAACTGTTTATTAACATAAAGTTTCGTCACACGAGAATCTTAGACGGTTGTGCAGACTACCTTTCACCGAGAATCAGCGCGAGGCACTAAATTAATAAATTGCGATGCGATAAACAAGGATGCAAGGTAGTCACAACAGCTACAGTTTAAAATCGACGTTGTTGTTAAATACTTTGAGTCAAAACTGCTACACACTAAAATCTGTTTAAAGGTTCTTTTGGTTCTGCGGTCATCGCTGGTAGCGGACCTCTTGCTATCTCCCTCACTCGTGATACAGATCAGTTGTTGCTGTCGCGCGATCGCTTGATGTCTTGTGAGTTCGAGTTTGAGCGCGTGCATATTCGGCGGTGTCTCCACTTGTTAAGTTTACAAGGACGTCTTTTGTTGCTATAAGTTATGGGGACATGTGTCTCCGACTTTTATGGCGATTGATTCTTAGACGAAGCGTGTCCGAGTGATGTCATAGGTTTCTTTGGTATTTTTATTGTTTGAGGTATTCTATTGCATTAAATAAGCCATTGTTTATCGGCTGCGAGGCAATGGTGTGAGTACTTAGCTAGCATTTATTCTTAAGTTGAGTAAACTTAGGTAGGGTAGTAGTGACCCTAGTGTTCGACACTTTAAGCCAAGTGTCCAACATATCTTTTGTTGCTAAAGAATAACATATATTTTCACTGAAGTCTTACGGAATGACAGCTAGGAAGTGCGTGGCCTGTATTGAATTGTTGCCAATGTAAAAAATCTATTGCTGACCCCTATTTTTAATGATTAAAGAAAAAAAGTGTCGATTACCGGTTCCTGTCGAATACTGGTGCCTCTATCACTACCATAGGTACTTTCTTCCTTTGTTTTCTAATAATTAAAGTAGTAATTGTTCATCACTTGGCCTCCTTTTTACATCTGAAATAAAAATTAAATCAATTTTATTTTTAGAAAGTTGCGAGCTACGTATCTAGTATAAGTTTAGACGCAATTATAATTCAATAATTGCCGCCAGTCTTTTTTCTCTAAATCGGTAAGCTTTTCAATAGTTTTCATTATTTCATCGATCCCTGCTACATCCTCCAAATTTTCTGTGAAAGAAAATAGTTGGTGTTAAAATTTACCGAACCGAATGTCACCGAAGTAAGCCGGAAAGTCAACGCTGCGCTACGTTCTCTCTACAGGGTTAAGAACTTCCTGCCTCACAAAACCAAAGATTCACTCGTACAAGCCCTTGTTCTCCCAATTATTGATTATTCTGATGTTTGCTATCGCGATTTAAATAAGGACCTTAATAAATTGGATCGTCTTCTCAATAACTCAATACGTTTTATTTTTGGTTTACGCAAATACGACCATATATCTTCCTATCGTCTACAGCTTAAATGGCTGACCATCCTGCAACGTCGTAAGTCCAGAATTCTAATAACTCTATTTTCTATTTTAAATGATCCTAATTCTCCTTCTTAGCTCTACTCATGCCCGCCAACTTCAATTATGGAACGCCTTCCCCGAAAAAGTCAGGCAAGCTCCAAGTAAAATGGTCTTTAAAACAATGGTGTATAAACTGTTTCTACATGAATCAACACCCACGTAAGAGATTCCCATCGTCTTTTCTTCTGTTGTTTAAGTATGTTCATGTAGTCTATTTTTATTATATTATAGTATTATTATCTATCACTTAATTTACTAAACTTAATATGTATATTTCAGTTCTTGTAAATGAATGTAGTATGTGTTTCATTTACGTACTTAGTCGCACCGCTTACCAATTTTTCTGACTAGCCCTTAGGTCGACTGGTAGAGAATGCCATTTGGCATTAAGTCTGCCTTTTGTGCTTTATTTTATTGTATTGTGCAATAAAGATTAAATTAATAGTTATACCAATAATAAGTAAGCTATTGATACCTTTGTCGTATATATATGTATATATATATATATATATAAAGACATATATATATCCCAAAATTTTGGACTTGACAGCTCAAGTTTTGCATAGATTACCTTTATGATATAGACAAGGAATAAGGTCGGATTTTCCGAATTCCCACGGGGATAGCGATTGCAATCCGGCGTCATTTTCAATCCGACCATATCCAGCCGGGTTCCCATCGACTCGGCCGGGTGCAATGGAATTGGTCGAATCAGGATGGTTATCCCTATTCGGTCAAAAATGAACTGTTATTAGGTCAATTTTATTTTCAATTTTTAAGTGCTAAATGCTGCACTGACGCTGAATTCTTATTAGGTACTTAGGTTAACGCTCTCGTAATCTAAAGTAGGTACCTATTTTTGTAGGGTTTTTACGCAGATGAATTACCGAGTGGGCGGACCGCTTGTTCATGATAAAATAACACACATCCTCGCTATCTACATACGTTTGTATGTTAGATAACATTTAATATTAAGTCGGAAACATCTGTACAGTTTGTAGTGCGTGACTACACCAAATGAATTGCAAAGATTTTTTCTTTTTTAATTTATTTGATAACGTTCTAAATAATATAAATGTTTAAAATTAATTTAAAACAATAAATAAATAAATAAATTAGATTTGTTTTAAACCCATCCACCCCATATATTAATATATAACTCCCTTGAAACAAGTAAAATTTAAACACTGAAAAAAGACGACAACCTCAGGCGGGAATCGAACCACGCACCTTCCGCATTCCGGGCGGCTGCCTTAACCACTTGGCTTATTACTTATTTAAGCGTTAATAAAACGCTAAAATATATAAAAACACTTATCCCTTGAAACAGTCTTATCTCTTAAAGAAATTTCTACAAAATATATATTTTTTTACATGGGCCCATCCCATTTTTTTTATTGGTGTAATTGTCATATGTTTATTTGTAACTAGGACTATCTATTTATTTGCACGTAAGGACTAAAATCAAGATATAAAAAAAGAAAACTCATTTTTATAATAGTAAAAATGTACAATACAAATTGGTACTAAAACTTTTTTAAACTATCATGGTCACTTGCATTGAAACAATTTTGACGGGATTCTTACCGTGTTTCTTATTTGACCATGGCACATGCAATTAATTGGACTGAAATATCGCATACCAACTAAAAAGTGAAAAAATATGGTAAGAATCCCAAAAAAGTTTTTTTTAAAGAAACCTGGGTTTGTTTTTAACCCAGTTTTGTGAAATGAACACGAGCATTAGCACTCGAGTCATGGACGTTGAGTAGAGTTGTGGGTTCGTTGAGAATAAAGACAAGCGTTCAGGTTGACGTACTCGTTTATTCTGTCCTTTATGTTATACATAGATACATTGGTTATATAAGCATGCATGAGTATATATTATGTAGGTTGGGATTGGGATACTACACCTCCCATTTAACAAGAAAAAAAATAAATTAAGAAGTACTTTTTTTTTTAAAATTTAAGTTTATTAATATTATGATTATACAAATCAAAGGTATATCTTAAAATTAGGCAACTTATGACCTAAAAGGCTTTGTTCGGTTTTTATGAACAGTGTTTAATTTATTATCTTTAAGTATGATTACATTGGGTGTCTGTTCTTGTACTACTTTATACGGACCATTGAATACATTAGTGAATTTTGACCCGGTCTCGTTTTTCAATAACAATAGATCGCCTGGCTCATAACTAACGGGATTTACATTGTTATCATAACGTTGTTTCTGGCTATTTTTAGACATCAACAAATTATTTCTAGCCGCTGCCTGGGAAGTCTGTAATTGCAAAATAAAATTTTCGACAAAAGCCTTTGCTACGCTAATTGAATCTTTACGTTCTAACGCGTAAGCTTCAACGTATTTACTAAGCTCACATTGAATCGTAAGAATATATGACTTATTATAATAATCCTTATCTAAGGGCCCAACTATATCTAAGAAAATCTTATCGAAAGCAGCAGTGGATGTCGTAGTGATAACCATTGGCTGTTTCGTAGGCACATAATGCTTTTGCATCAGGCATTTTTTACATTTATTCACAAATTGAGTAACATCACGCTCCATCCCTGGCCAATAATAATATCTCTTGATATTATTCATCATGCGCCTGATTCCGGCGTGACCACTAGTTGGTAGGAGGTGGAAATCGTTTAAAATGACAATTTTGTCAGCTTCTAGAGTGACTCTTTGTTTTCCTTTTAATAAACAAATGCGTGGTCCGGACCACATATCGTTATCATTTATTTTTCTGGTTAACCATTTTAAATATTCTTCATTATATTCGTTTTTAATTATAAAAACTTCTTTAATATTTTTTGTCTTACATAACTGCTCTAACTCACTCACATAGACGTCTCGCGCCTGATATGATCGTGAAGGAAGGCTAGTATAAAGTCTATATAGTCGACTATATATCGGGTATATAAAGTCGACTTTGATAAGATAAATAAGTTTGCCATATCCATGTTTTCTCTCATTCTATTCAGCTCGCATTTCAATATTAATTTTAATTCCACAGAGTTTACCGGCTTGAAAGACATTTCCACAATTTTCGGTTGATCAGACCGCTTATTGATGGGAATGTTATCACTCGATAAAACTTTCGTACATTCGTCATCTAATCTTTTTCTTTGCTGTGTTCACACATACTTTTCAACTCGTCTGACGTCACGATAATCCTCGACAGAGCATCTGCGACTACATTGTATTGTCCCTTAATATATTCAATTTTAAAATCATATTCGTCTAAAATGAGTCTAAATTTTGTCAATCTGCTAGAAGGATTAGTCATGCCAAATAAATAAATAAGGGGTCTATGGTCTGTAAAAATTGTGATCTTTCGACCATACAAATAGGGACGAAAATACTTTATTGACCATACGACGGCAAGCATTTCCTTTTCGATTGTTGGATAATTTAATTCGGCTTTATTTAATGTACGGCTCGCATATGCAACTGGGAGATCATTTTTATTACACAAAACTGAACCTATTGCGTTGCCTGATGCGTCGGTATATAAATGAAATTGAAAGTATAATTAAAATGAAGTATTATTTATTATTTATTTATTTTATTAATAACCTATTAGGATGTGAGTGTGATTATAACAGAACATTTACAAAAACAATGTTTCTAAGTAAATTATTTTCTAAATTTATTATAGTGAGGTCGTTTAAACGTTTTTGTGTCCCAGTCTCTTAAAACATTTTTGATTCGTTTTAATGTAACCATAATTATTAAATAATAGATTTATCATAATCATAATCATAGATTTATTATTGGTGGTCGGAACCTTCCCAGATAAAAAAAAAACAAAATGATAAATATTTAAGTATCATCGTCTTCCTTGAACAGACTATTAAGCTAAAAAGTCCCAAAATATCTATAAAATGATTTACTCTATTCTACCATTATTATTTTACGAAGTGACTTTCGGACTTTGTAATACTGTAGTGTTGCGACATTAAAATGTACAGACGCCTGCACATCAACCTACCACAAACTGTAAAATTTCCTCAATAGACTTTAAATATTATACCTAAAGTCATATGGTTGACATTGTATTGAAGAAATTTGACAGTTTTGGATAGGTTGATGTGCAGGCGTGTGTACCTATACAATTACAGTATGGCCAGTGCTTACGTTGAGATTACATAGCTACTAGGTGTGTGTGTGGCTTAGTGGGTGGATTTTTTCCTTTTTTTTATCACAGGCGTGGGGCCCGCCAAGGCGCGGGGCCCGTAGCTTGCTGCCTCCTGCTACATGGCTAATCTGGTACTGTCCACAGCTAAAAAAATAGACGTCTTGAATGGGTAGTAAGCAAAAAATGTTTGAAAGATTCAAAAACAATTTTTTTCTAAAGTTTACGCGAACACTACACATTCAAATGAAACAACTTTTACGAAACGTCAGGAAAAACATTATTTAAAAGTAATGTGTAAAATAAACGCAAGTAGATCCGTAAAAGTTGTTTCATTTCAATTTGACTTTGACTTTGAATTTGAATGAAATCCTATATTATTTTTTGGCTACGAAATCTGGTGAATAGCACTGGATCCACAACCTTTATTTGAATAATGGCCGCGTGGGAATAGTAGGAATGCGAGTTTAGGTTACTTCATCTGTTGTTAAAAAAAAAAGGATTGTCATGGAACCTTGGCAGTTAAGGATAAGTAAAAACTTATGCTAAAGAAATAACTAAAATCTGCTCTTATTCATTTAATAATAAATAATAAATAAATCGTTTATTTGCACAAAACATGGTATAAAATTATAACATTAAACAATGAAAGGTGCTCATGTTTAACACGTTGACTGCCGCAAAACCAGACACAATAGAAAATTTATTGTTTGTCGGTCACCGGTGACCACCACGGCGATTAATGACTTAACTAATAAAATAAAAAAATAAATGCACATCGTTTACAATGTGAATGATATTAATAACATTACATGGAATCAAGATTGCAATAATAAATAAATGTCTACAATCAAAATTTCAATAAATTATGTCAGTAAAATCCAGCCAGATGTCAATAAATTCCTTAACATTATAATTTTTTTTGTCATTAAGCCATTCAGTTAATCTTTTTTTAAATAAGAAGCTATAGCACTTTCAATTCTATTCTTTCAATAAATTATGTCAGTAAAATCCAGCCAGATGTCAATAAATTCCTTAACATTATAATTTTTTTTGTCATTAAGCCATTCAGTTAATCTTTTTTTAAATAAGAAGCTTAGCACTTTCAATTCATTTGGTATCTTGTTATATATTCTGACGCACAACGCAAGACTCTATTTACGCAATTCTATTTACCTACCGTCTTCTCAAAATTAAGAGTTTAAAAAAAAATTGTGCGTAATTTCAAGCTTGCATGTAACCATGGTCACCCGAGTTATTTTTATGTTTTAAACGCACGCACATCTGGATACGGCTAAAATATCAATTACACTTGACGTTCCTACAGCGCGGTGTATCTTATGACTCACAATTAAAGGAGCAAAGTTGAATAGCGCTCATCCATACAATAGTACATTTTTAATGAGTCAGGGAGCGTCTACTATGAACTTAGAGCATTAGGACTATTTAGGACTATTATTTATTCTGTGTATTAGTTGGTTTAATGTAAACAGCCGTACTCAGAGACGTCAATTAAGTTTTAATGACAATTAAGTCTCTTGTTGTCACTTTCTTATGTATAGTGCTAAATAGAGAAGGAAAGACATTTAATTGTCATTACACTTAATTGACGTCTCTGAGTACGGCAGTTAGTCTATGGAGTATCAGAACAGCGATTGATAATTTCTAAGAAAAGACGTTAGGCACTGAACTGTAACGTTTAAAAATACATTTTAAAAAGATCGTACAGCCAAAATAAGTACTCATATGGATTAAAAAACCCCTCCTATCGATTTTTTAATAAATCAACAGTTAGGGATTTTTAATCATTTTTAATCATCATCATCATCATTAATAAATTATATATCGTAGTGGCTCCAGTGATCGACACAGTTTTCTTCACCAATAACTAACTTATATCAATTATGGTGGAAGGTAATTGTCAGTTGTCAATTTTTATTGAAATTTTTATGAAGCAGGTGGTCTGTCTGTACTGTACTATAGGTATATTCAACTGTTGATAAACACTAAAATCAGTTGCTGACCACTATTTTTAATGATTGAAGGAAAAAAAATGTCGATGTCTGGTACCTGCCAAACACTGGTGCCCCAGGTTACCGATCGTCAACAATGATAAGAATAATAAGTGTTTTTTTTTTATATATTTTAGCGTTTTATTAACGCTTAAATATACTTAAGTAAAATTTCCCGCCTGAGGTTGTCGTCTTTTTTCAGTGTTTAAATTTTACTTAAGATAAGAATAATATTTTTTTGGTCTCACTTCATTAGGTTATTGCACATCATTGTCTCCACAAATAAATACTGCTTAAAAGGTGTTATTTCTATACAACAGGCCCTTCTGGAATATGTGGTGCCTAGTGAGTAGATACTCACTAGGCAGATAGACACTCAGTGAGTAGATACTCACTAGGCAGATAGATACTCAGTGAGTAGATAGAATAGATATTCTATCTAGATATACCTAGATCTTCAGCTCATTGTATGTCCCCACAGCTGGGGCACGAGCCTTCCCTATGGATGGAAACACCACAGGGAGAACGGGCCGTAAACCACCACGCGGGCACAGTGCGGATTCTGCGGATTGGTGGTTGTTATAACGACTGCTAATGCAGCCGAGACCGACGGCTTTGCGTGCCTTCCGACGCACGAAGAAGCTCCACATGATAAATTTTGGTCACCCATCCGATGACCGGCCTTTGCGAAAGTAGCATAACCTTGGCATTCGCAGACCGGGCGCGTAAACCACTGCGCCATCGAGCTAATCAATTATATCTATAGTATACTACAATTATATGTTTGAAGGATAATTTCTGGAACTGCTGGCCTGGGACACTGATATAATGCTACATTCGTGCGGGTAACATAGACTACATTTCATTATTATCTTATCATCAACGCGGACGAAGTCGCGGGCAAAGCGCTAGTCACCAATAAATTAATATCTGACCAAATGTTTGAAGACCTTTGTTTCGTCATTGCTTACTTGCACTCTAGTAGATGTAAATTTGTTTGTTGTAAATTGAGTCGATTGAGAGTAACTAATATGTATCTACGCAGTGGCAGATTATGTCAAAAGCGGCTCGCTGCGCCCAGTGCCACTACGAACCATTGCGGTTGCAATGAACAATTTTCAACGAACAACGGTTAGTTAACGGTGCGTTCATTGTGTTCGACTCCTACCCCAGCAGTTATAATAAGTTTGTTCTAACTTTAATTGACAAACATAGAGAGGTAGTATAATAATAACAAAAGCATGACAAACTACACTATTCAAACGGGTTTATCACAGTGGAACAGGACCTTTCCCCGCGACGTCATGAGCACGTTCAGCGTCGCCTGGTTCACTTTCCTCTCTTCTTTCCTCTCGCGGCGTTTCGGCATTTCCTTCTTCAACTGCTCCCAGAAGCGAGGGTCCTGCCACTTCAGGCACCGCCTGTTATCCACAAGCGGATCCTGCCTATCAAACTCCGCCTCATCCATGACCACAACCAGCATCCGCTTCCTCTTCTGTCTCGACTCGTAGAGCCTCGCCGCGCTCATCTCCAGCCTCGCGATCGACTCCAAATAGCTCCTCGTCAGTACCACTAGAGTCCTCCGAGAGTCCTCGACCAACCCCGCCACTTTAGCGGGAATCCAATCACCGATATCCCAGTCCTTGTACCTCGCGGTCACTTTGAACCCCTGTCTCACCAGTGCCGGTACAATTTTCTTAACGACAATCTTCTCCTGGTCATCGGCGTACGATACGAGGACGTCGTACCTCTTTCCGTCTATCTCCTCTTCGTAAATGAAGAGATCCCACCCCTGTTTATAGACGAAGCGTTTAATATCCTCATTGTAGTAGTAGATGAAAGAGGCTGAGGCTGCCAACGTGAGCCCTAGTGCGGCTAGTAGGCCTCCCAAAGCGCCTGCCCACCAAATATCACACAAGTGAGACGCGTTCACCGATTTTATTGGTTCACCGTCAATGCAGGTGGCTTCCTCCATATCAGCTTTGACCGATTCGCTGTCAAATAGCACCTTGAAGTCGTCCTTATACGCACAAATACATTCAAGAGGATTATTGGCAATGTACAAGGTGACATTTCTATGGGTGATCGCTTGTGGGATGGTCGCGAGCTGGTTGGAGCTGAGGTCGATCACTTTCAATGTTGTTGGCAGTTTTGGTATCGTTGTTAGATTCGTGTGCGACACGTTTAAGGATACAACCTCTATTGGCAACTCGAGGGGCTGCAGCAAGTGTTTCAGTCTTAAATTTATATTCGTCAGGTTGTATTTTGCCGGTTTTGGGTAGTGCAAAAGATTAGGAGGGTACACGCAGTCAATGCTAATGGAAGAAGTTGCGGGGTAGACGCTGCAATTGCAGTTGTATGGACAGTCTGGTACGCTGCAGGAGAGAGCGGCGAGGGGCAATGTGTTTAGCGGTTCGGACTTGAGGGACTGTGGGGTGGAGCACGCTGCTTGGTCCAAATTCAGTTTCGTCTTGGTGTTCCTGGTGTAGTTCAACACTGGGAAGAGGTTGCAGTCGCAATTGTACGGGTTGTCTCCTAGCAGCAGGGTTGCGTCGTTCAGTGGCTTGTCGGGTAACTCGATGGTGGTGATACGGTTGTGCCGAAAGTCCACCGTCAGGTGAGGCCCGAAGAATTGAGTGTCTTTCCCCTGTGAACAGAATGGTCATCATTGTAATAATAAACACTAGTGGTACCTAATATTCATATTGTTAAAGACGGAGACTCCTGGATTCTACAGATAAACTGTATAAATTAATGTACAGACGCGCCGACACATCTTCCTATACAGAACTGTCAAATCTCTTCAATAAATATTCAACCATATGCCATACACAAAGTTCAAAGTCTATTGAGGAAATTTGAAGTTGATGTGCCGGCGTGTGTACGCAACGTCAGTTTTTTTAGGGTGCCGTAACCAAAGGGTAAAACGGGAATCGGGAACCCTATTACTAAGACTCCGCTGTCCGTCCGTCCGTCTGTCCGTCTGTCACCAGGCTGTATCTCATGAACCGTGATAGTATGACAGTTGAAATTTTCACAGATGATATATTTATGTTGCCGCTATAACAATAAATAACAAACAGAATAAAATAAATATTTCGGGGTGCCAAGTGCGAGATTCATTCGACATTCGATCACGTTAACGAAAACGAGAATTTGTGTGGCAAAATGTTTCAATGCCATACTAATTTCCGTTTTCGTAAACGTAATCGAATGAACACGGACAGTGAACAATACCCACACTACGCACCCTGATGTAAAAAGATATTTATTAATAAAAAAAATAAGTAACGAAAAGTCTAACCTTCAGCTTAGCAATGTGATTGTGCGTTAAATTAATAAGCTTTATCCTGTGAATCAGGCTAACTCTCCAGTCGTCCAGCACTAGTGGTATCCTGTTGTGGCCCAAGTCCAACTCCTGCAGGTCCGTGAGGTAGCTGAAGGGTGAGGAGTTAATCTGTTCCAGGGTGGCGGGCAGCAGGGTCAGCCGGTTGGCCCTCAGGATCACTCTCTGCAGCTTAGTGGCGCCGTAGAAGGCTGTGGCGTCGATGCTCGTCAGGCTGTTGCAGCTCGCGTCGAATGTGAGGAGTTTGTTCTGGCCGGAGAGGAGATACCTGACGAACAACGGTAATAGTTTGGACTTTCGGCGGGATAGTTTTAAGAGAGAGGTTGCCGATTGCCTCAGACGGCATTTTCAGCTTCACTGGGCTTGTTTGGGGGCGGCGAGGAACGTAAAGGGTCCCTCAAGCCGTGTGAAACGAATCACCTTCGGAGGTTTTCTAGAGAGAACGGCATCGCGCACTAGTGCGCGTCCCCGTGCCCTACTACCTAGATTCCCCGAGGGGTTCGGATCGGATCGGGGAAGGCGCGATAGTGATGAGTATAATGTCTGCGGTTTTAATTTGTTTTCTTAAATTTGTGTTAACTATGTATAATGATGGCGGATTATCGTGAGCGCGCATGAGTGTTGGCAAATGAAACAAAACAGTGCAACGTCACTGTTTGAATTCCCTTAAGAAGTCCGCGTGAGGTGTTAGTAACAACCAACATCTTTACTGAGATACTCAAGAAATGATATATATACCTGGGGGTATATCATTTCTTACTTCTCATTACTATTATCATTTATCATCATCATATTAAAAAAAGATATATTATCTATTTATATAGCCTGTAATAAATTACTTTGACACTGACTAAATGGGCTAACCGCACGAAGCCATAAAAAAAAAACACGAATAGTGTATTACTGCAGCGGACTTCCAACGCCTAGTGCGGCCTAGCCAAGGCTTGTATAGTACTTTTCTCAAAATAATGCGCGGAAATTTAATATAAATGATAGTGACCAGTGTTCGACCGGGACCAGTGATCGACATTTTTTTTCTTTTAATCATTAAAAATAGCTATATATTATACTAAATGGTGCCCGCGACGTCGTTCGCGAAGATTACAGTAAAAAAAAAATATAAAAAAAGTATCCTATATGCTGGTCTGGGTCATGGTCTGTATATGAGGAAAGTTTCATTAAAATTTGCCATAATCGCCACGCCTGGCAGGCGGGCTGGCGATCGCAGTAAGGTGACAATAATCACAGAGAGACGCTGCTGCCCATCCTCTGGAATGGTCCCATAGTCGCCTCCTACGACACCCACGGGAAGAGATGGGGTGGTGCAATTCTTTATCCCCGGCACCACACGGAGCGCCACCTACCGGATCCAATTGTAAATCTAAACCATTCTCAAATCCACTTGAACACACACAGAAAACTTCAACTTCCAAATCGGTCCAGCTGTATAGGAGTTCAGTGACATACACACGCACAGAAGATTTATATGTATATATAAAGATAAACATGGAAAGAATCCCGTTAATAATTACTCTATTGCACGTGACCATGATAGTTTCAATAGTTAAATTTAACATTATTTTAAAACACTTACGCCGGCAAAGTCTGTATCGAATTGTTGGACAAATTCAAGTGCGTTAAATTCCCTAGCGGCTGGAATATGTTGGGCGGCAGTATCTCTATCTTATTGTGGGTTAAGGCCAGAGTGTTCAGATCGCCTTGATCCTGGAACAGCTGGTCTGGTATCGCGCGGACACCGCAGGCAGTCAGCTCGATGGACTGGATCGCTGTGGACCTGCTGAGGAGGTCGGGGGGCAGGTCGCCGAGGTGGGTGTCCGAGATGCTTAGTCTCCTGAGGGCCGGGAGGGCGGAGAGGGATAGGTTGTGCAATGTTAAATTGCCCCCTTCCATAATTTCAATCTGAAAGCAGAAATAATAAAATAAAATACACTGGACCACAAAGAATAAGGTTCGGTTAGAAAATCTTCAATATCTTCAAAAGCACCTGACCTAGCTTTATGAAACAAAGACAAAATTTAAGAATATTTGATGCCACATAAAATAATATATAAAACCTTTTTATTTATTTTTGATAGTTGTATAAAAAACTTAAAATTTTAAAGAATGGTCTTTTTAGAGTTCCTTAGTCAACAAGGAACCCTTATAGCTTCGCCATGTCAATCTATCTGTCTGTCTGTCTGTCCCCAGCCTAGCTCATAGACTCTTAGTACTAGAAATCTGTAATTTGGCATGGATATACATATTAATCACGCCGACCAAGTGGTGAAGTAAAATATTTTTTTACATACGTGAAAAAATTCACGGTAGTTGTACATATGACGAAGTTAAAAGGAAAACTATCACAGCTAAGTAGGCTTTACAAGTTTACGAGTAACAGTCGACCAACTTATAAAATGTACTTGGCGCAGTACAAATTCCTCATTGGGAACTAAATAAATAACGTTGTCAGGTGTGTGAAACCGGTAGTGTCTACATTTAAGTATATGAGCCATCGTTAAATAAATATTCATTAAAGCCCTCTTCTCAGAGATCCTCATTATACGGAACCCTACACTGCGCGTGGCCCGACACGCACTTGGCCGGTTTTTTTAATTAAGTACCAAATAAATCAAATCAATTGTTTCGCATTTGTTTTAGTTTTGACATAAAAAATGTTATAAATATGGTATATCTGCCTTGTAAAATTTATTATTCTGAAGTTATCATGTCCTCCTGTTATCCCAGGTAACTGTTAACCCTGGTAACTCCTGTTGAAGAATGTACCAGGATCCTGACAATGCTTGAAGATGGGCGCAGTCTGCGAAATACAGCGAAAACTCTTTCTACAGTTCAGCGAGTACTCCAGCATTTCCATGACACTGGATCCAATCTTCGAAGACCAGGAACAGGCCGAACAAGGTGCACGATGGCGCGGGAGGATCACTATATTGTTATGGTGTCAGCAATTTTGAGAAATCGCTTTCTTACGGCTGTTGAAGTAAAGTATCATCATTTACGAGCTGTAGGAAACAATCTGAGTATGGGTACAGCAAAGCAGCGTCTGGCTGAAGCACACTTAAAGCCTACAAATGGCCCAAACTAAAAAGACACCACAAAAACTCAAGGTTGTGTTATGGTAGAGAACACGAGATTTGGGACTCTGGATGACTGGTCAAAAGTTACGTTTTCAGACGAGTCTAGATTCTGTTTATACAAGCACGACGACGGGAAGAAAATAGTGTATAGAAGGCCAAGGGAGCGCTATAACCAAGCCTGTATTCAAAATTCAAAATTCAAAATTCAAAAATCATTTATACAGTTTAGGCTACAAGTAGCTCTTATGAATGTCACTATGCCATCGGTTCGTAAGTCTACTCTGGGCGGGAGATCTTGTACTGAGAAGAACCGGCAAGAAACTCAGCAAGTGTCCAGCTCTTTTCTCCCTTACAGCGTCAATAATATTGGAAAATGCCCTATTTTAGCAGGACACTTTCCATCACAAATAAACACATAAAAATAAAAAAATATATAGAAGACCACATGTAAAAAAAACAAAATTAAAAATCTAAATTAACAAATTTACCTCAGGTAAAAGTTCCAATTTCCACAATGTCATACAGTACCACTACAGTACTCTAAAAAGAATATAGAAGAAAAAGTACCATGCGGCGGAGGCTCTGTTCACGTGTGGGCTGGGATTTCTTCCGAAAGTCGCACTGAGCTGGTGGTGATAGAAAACGGCACTTTGACTGCAGTAAGATATGTCACTGAAATTCTGAATGACTGCGTTGGTCCATTTTTAGTGGACATGGGCGAGAATGCCGTTTTTATCCAAGACAATGCCCAGATAATCTCAGATAATGTTTGACTTTTGTCTAGAATCAAGAATTTTTCTATTTTCAAGATGTCAGTATCACACACATGAGTTGGCCAGCACGCAGCCCCGACTAAAACGCCATTGAGCATGCACGGGACGAACTGGGACTACGTGTACGTCAGCGGAATCCGCCGCCAATCACGCTAAGTACGTGTAATGAAAGAAGC
Source organism: Eudonia truncicolella (assembly GCA_949315975.1). Lineage (NCBI taxonomy): Eukaryota > Metazoa > Arthropoda > Insecta > Lepidoptera > Crambidae > Eudonia > Eudonia truncicolella. Next base: position 8,650,016 of record OX438852.1, on the reverse strand, counting down.
TCTAATAGAGGAATTGCAGATAACTCCGCAGCATTATCTCAAAAACCTAGTAAAAAGTATGTCAAATCGCATAACAGCAGTATTGCGAGCTCGCGGAAGCAACACAAACTACAAAAATGCGTGAAACCAATCCACATTTACGAAAATACTGGAAAAACTGCGCATTTTAATTTATTTTACATTTTTATTAAATAAAAAACAGAGGAACCCCACCCATCCGATGACCGGCCTTAGCGAAAGTTGCAACCTTAGCACTCGTGTGTAGACCGGACGCGTTAACCACTGTGCCATCGAGCTCGTATTTTGACATAAAGTTCGCCTAATAGTCGAGAACAGATCCAAGTCGTGTTCAGTGCTGTACCTGTACTGTAGTAAGTTGCGCAACCACGCACTAAGTTAGTGGTTTCTCGGTAATTTGTACGCACAAAAGGTGTGTGAAGCAGTGGGCGCGGACGCAGCAGTATATTGTCTGGCTTACTCAGGCTGTACCTACACTATAAAAAAACGTCGCTAACATCTCTCAGATGCTCCAGGTCTGTCAGCACGCCTGGCTCAGGTTCTGGCTCAGCTCCAGGCTGTACTTATCTACTATTAATAAGAAGGTAAAGTTTGTAACTTTGTTTATTTTTTTGTTTGTTTGTTTGAGGAGGGTAATCTCTGGAAATACTGGTCCAATTCCAAAAAATCTTTCACTGATAGAATGCAATATACAATGCAGGTAACAAAGAGTTTAAAAAAAAATCCTCTTTTTAATCTCACATCAACGCGGACGAAGTCGCCAGTAAAGTGCTGGTATAGTTAACCGCGTTGCTTACGTCTGCCAGATGCTGCAGGCCTGAGAGCACGGCCGGCCGCAGGTCCTGCAGCTGCGCTCGCACCAGCTTCAGGCCGGCGAGCAGCGGCGTGTGGCGGAACGTGCCCGCCCGCAGCGCGCACAGCGGGTTCTGGGACAGGTCCAGCTTTGTCAGCTGGGAGAGACCTGGGGACAATGTACATTAAGATATTCGTTGCTTATACGCGACCCAAAGACCTAGAGGCCGGAGCCCTAAGCGCTGGTCAGACAGACCAGATCTCCGAAAATCTGGAGATGCCCGTCAGCGCCGCCCTCTTAAAGCGACTTAGCGCAACCGATGGAGACAGCCGGTTGACCGGATGAAGCGAAGTCACGATTTTCAGTGCAGCGAGAAAACGATTAGAAAGAAGTTGCACATATACGCCTCAGCGCGGTGGCCTTCGATACCCGAAGGCTTTTTTTTATATAGCTTACAGTTAAGCACTTGGCCTTTATCTCACCTGATATTAAGTGATGATAAGGCCGAAGGTGGAAGCGCACTTCACCCGAGATCCTCAACTACTGAGGCACTGGCTATCTTATCTCTAGCTGCCGGAACATAACAATACTACTACAATTGATGTTTTTCTTTTTCCTTTAGATGATGGCTTCGTGCGATTAGCACATTTAGCCAGTGTCAAAGTAATATTTCTTACAAGTTAGACATAAATATACAAAATTTCATTCCAGTATGATGAAGTATGATGAAAATATATACTCCCCAACCCCTCGAGTATCTCAATAAAGATGTGGGGCTTTACAGATTCCTTGGGCGGACTTCTTGAGAGAATTTGAAAAGTGAAGTTGTACTGTTTTGTTTCATTTGCCAACACTCATGCGCACTTACGAACACTTAACGGTTAATAATCCACCATTACTTCACATTAATATTCGACATAACACAAATTTTAGAAAATAAAACAAAACCGCAGACATGACTTCACTTTCCCGCCAAGAAGTCCAACATTGTTGTTATGGCGACATAGTGTTGTTGTTCGATTTATATTTTAAAAACGAATAGGTCTTTCGTATTCTAATAAACGGGATTTTGTTAAGGAAGAAATGTGACGGCTATATTTGTCAGTGTTCATAGTCACCCAGAGATAAAACAATTTTGTAGAATTTGTAAAATCTGTGGCAATTTTGATAGTCAGTGGCATTCGGATTGTGTACGCGTAGTTATTGAATAACATTACTTTGCAAAGGATGAGGCTGAAAACAATATATATTAAAAAAATTTCAACATTTGTTTTTTTGTAATTTGATTCGCTACAAAATTTGCGTTAAAATTATACAAACAAAACAAAAACATTTTATAAATAGCTTGCCTACTTCTTAACTGATCTTTAGTATTTGTAAAAATATTATGACGGTAGTTGTTGACATTGAATTGGCGCCTTTGACTTTCAAAGTAAAAAAGTAAATAGTGTTGAATCATTTCGGCGGGCTGGTTAGAACCACTGCTCGTGGAAATTTTTTCAACATTTGTGTTTTTGTAATTTGTTTCGCAACAAAATTTGCGTTAAAATTACATAAACAAATCAAAAACATTTTATAAATAGCTTGCCTACTTCTTAACTGATTTGTTTATATAATTTTAACGCAAATTTTGTTGCGATAAAAATTACAAAAACACAAAGTGTTGAAAAAATTCCACAAGCGAGATTCGAACCCGCACCCCATGACATGCCGGGTCAGGTGCACTACCAACTATGCTATCGTGGCTCAATCCAACTCGCCGAAATTAATCAACACTATCTGCTCTTACTCCGTAAGTGATAGGAGCCCTATTCAATGCCGACGACCACGTCATCAACATCCGACACACTTTCAACACTTTGTAATTTGTTCGCAACAAAATTTGCGTAAAATTATATATAAGGAGGAGGGATTTTGGTGACCCATCCAACGATCGGCCTTTTGCGAAAGTGGCTTAACTTCCGTTATTTTTATTTTTCATCGACGTGTACTCACTGGCTCAATAATAAAAATCTACCAACCTTTGAAAGCATTCACGCTGATGTTGCAAATATTATTTGAAGAGAGTCGAAGCTCGGTCAGGTTAGGCAGGTTGGTGAAGACGCCCGCTGGCAGCGAGCTGATGCCGTTAGCGTCGAGATCGAGCAAGTGCAGGTGCGAGGCCGCGGCCGGCGGCGAGAGGGTGACCATCGCGTTGTGCAGGACGAACTCACGCAGGGACGTTAGCGTGGACAGCGCTCCGTAGGGGACTGACGTTTCAGAAGCTGGACAATAATATTTTTGAAAATTAAACTAATACGACAAAGAAAAAACATGGATACTTAATCTATATCTCCCTCCTATACTAATATTATAAGGAGGGAAGCTTTGTATTTTTGTATGTATGTTTGTATTCATAAAATTTTATAAAATAATTTTTTCACTGTATTTTATAAAATTTTATGAATATTTAATTTAGCTTCAGTGCAGCAATTAGCACTTGAAAATAAAAAAGTAAAATGTATGTTTGTAACAAATAAACTCAAACACTACTGGACCGATTTCAAAAAATTCTTTCACCATTAGAATGCTACATTAGCGCTGGGTAACATAGGCTATATTGAAAAGAAATGTCCACCCGTGCGAAGCCGGGACGGGCCGCTAGTATACAATAAACATGACGGGCGCATACCGAGTCATACTGGTTTGATCGAGAATTCTAGTCACACTGGCGATGGCGGCTACGTCCCATTCGGTAAACTTCCCATTTCGTAAACCTCAAACGCGGAGCATGGTGTTTTGTGTGTCTATGGTAGCAGACTAGCGGGGCGGTTACGATCATTCCCATCTAATTTTTTTAATCATCATCATCATCAGCTCATTTTATGTCCCCACTGCTGGGGCACCGCACGAGCCTTCCCTATGGATGGATAGGAAGAACGGGCCATAAACCACCACGCGGGCCCAGTGCTAGTTGTTAACGACTACTTATGCAGCCGGGAAAGCTTTGCGTGCCTTCCGAAGCAAGGAGGAGCTTGATATGACACATTTTTAGTCACCCATCCGATGACCAGTCTTTGCGAAAGTTGCTTAACCTTAGCACTCGCACGCGCGCGTTAACTACTGCGTCATCGAGCTTTTCTTGAAAGGAATATCGCAACGTCCGTAAATGGAACAAACAAGTGACAGACTTCATAGAATTCATGACATTAGCAAGACAACGGTTATGATACGATTTCGGTAGGCGTTCGTATGAGGCCCACAAATCGTCGCTCCTACTGATCGGGGACGATTTGTTGGCCCTCATCACACCTGTTGTTAAGTGATGATAACGCCGAAGGTGAAAGCGCACATCACCCGGAACCCTCATCTACTAAGGCACTGGCTATCTTATCTCTAGCTGCCGGAACACAACAATGCTACAAACATTGATGTTATGGCGACATATTTAGATAAGATAGTAATTAGCCAGGCGGACAAACAAGAACCACCAACCAAACTCGAACTCGAATTGAACCAGGGACCTTTGGCTCTAAACTGGTAGGCTTAACCACTAGACCACAGTGGCGATTAATAATATATCAAGCACCCAATCTTTAAGTTTGTAACGGGATACCAAAACGCGGAATGGCTCTTTGTTAGTTGTGGTATAAACAAAGCTGTTACCGGCGTGCTCCAACCTCAAGGTGTTCAGCCCCTGCAGGCCTTCGAGGTGCTCGGGCTGCAGCGCCTCCTGCGGGTACTCCAGCGTCACGTCGTTGACCGCGGCCGCCCCCAGCCTCGCCGCCACGCAGTCCAGGACGGGGATGCCGCAGAACTTCATGATGAGTCGCGATAACGAGGAGTCGAACGCCAGGGGTAGGTCGCGCAGGTTCTGGCATGTCACATTGCCTTTCTGGTGACAATAGATAATTAATTCCAGAACATTAAACGTTTAATTGAAATGACGTAACAGTTTTTTTTTAATTAAAATTTGACCTTTGTCTATATCTACCGATTTTCACCATAATGATTTGTGACGTTTACTATATTTAATCAAAAATGTAAATACATATTGTGTAGCATCATTAGAAGTTGGTGTTGTTTTCCAAAGTTTACAGGAACACTACATATTGAAATCAAACCACTTTTACGGATCCACTCGCGACCACGGACCTTGCAAGGGGCTCGCAACGTCAGGGTAAATTTTAATTAAAACTAATGTAAAATGTTTTTGTTTGGTTTATATAATTTTAACGCAAATTTTTGTTGCGTAACAAACAACAAACAAACAAAACAAAAACATTTTATAAATAGCTTGCTTACTTCTTAACTGATCTTTAGTATTTGTAAAATATTATGATCGGGAGTTGTTGACATTGAATGGGTGCCTTTGGCTTTCAAAGTAAAAAGTAAATAGTGTTGAATAATTTCGGCGGGCTGGTTAGAACCACGATAGCTCAATTGGAAGAGCACCTGACCCGGTATGTCAGAAGGGTGCAGGTTCAAATCCTGGTCGTGGAAATTTTTTCAACATTTGTGTTTTTGTAAAACTAATGTATAAACTAAACGTCAGTAGATCCGTAAAAGTTGTTTCAATTTAAAAGTTGGCGTCTTGAATAGCAAAATTGCTATTGCCTCTCTTATAACCGGGAAGCGCTGATACAATTCTGTAAATAAATAAATAAATAAATAATAATAAATTTGGTTTATTGGGAGACAAAATATGTAAGTGCCATACAAAGAAATTAATAAAAGAAGTGCAGATACCTTCAACTTACAATATTTATAATGCCGACTTATAGTCCACTAAACACACCCTTAATCCCTTGTGATAAGGTTGAAAGTAATGTCTAACACATACATTACAATATGATATAGATAGATAGATAGGTAGATAATTTTATTGCAACATTATGAAACATAAACATGAACACAAATATAAATAACTTACAAAGTTACAATTTGGCGGTCTTATCGCTTTAAAGCGATTTCTTCCAGACGACCAGTCGGATGAAGAGAGCTAATAAACTGTAAGATCAGAGGTGAAACTATTAAAACTAGAATAGTGTGTATTTTATAAATTAAGCAAAATTATTTTTGCAAGTACATTTTATAAGTTGGTCGACTGTTACTCGTAAACTTGTAAAGCCTACTTAGCTGTCATAGTTTTCCTTCTAACTTCGTCATATATACAACTACCGTGAATTTTTCACGTATCCAAAAGCAACCATTTGGCTGGCAGGGGGGGGGGCACTTAACTCTAATAAAAAATTGCACTTTAAAGCTTAATGTTCACAAACGGATGCCTCAATCAAAAAACTGTTTTCACTAACACGCAATATTTGTGGGATAGCAGGCTGTTTACTACATTAAGGTTTTTTGTTTTTTTTTTGGAGAGAGTTGGTTGCCTCAGGCAGCATTTTCAGCTTCACCGGGCTTTTTTGGGGGCGGCGAGAAACTTAAAGCCGTGTGAAACGAATCACCTTCGGAGGTTTTTTAGAGGGAACGGCATCACGCACTAGTGCGTGTCCCCGTGCCCTACTAGGTTCTCCGAAGGGTTCGGACCGGATCGGACTACTAAAGTGCTGACCTCGCATTCAACGGTGGTGGTGCTGCCGCGCTGGCCCGTGCCCTTGACGCTGTACCTGGCGCCGTCCACCTCGCAGCTGTAGTAATCCCACCCGCCCTTGGAGACGCACTGGCAGCCGGGCGGGCAGGCCGCGCCGCAAGCTGCCAGCACCAGCAGGAGGAACGCGCGCGGTGACCCGCGCCTGGAACAACAACGCGACGTGGTTCATGCACAATTATATATTTTTGTGCGTGTGTTAGCGTAAGTAATTTTTACATTTTCACAGTCCAAAGAACACTTTTGGGGCCTCGGTAGCTCAGTGGTCAGAGCATTGGACCGGTTATCCAAAGGTCGTGGGTTCGATTCCCACTCGAGCTTCTTGAGTATGGTTGATTATTTTAGTATAATTTTATCTTACATGGTACTTACCTATTGACCTAGTGACATTCTTATTAAGCTAATTTTTGTAGCTTAATTAAAGTACAACATTTTTTATTTTCATTACGTTTTTTATTTAATAGCTTGCCTACTTCTTAACTGATCTTTAGTATTTGTAAAAATATTATGATCGGGTGTTAATGACGGTAGTTGTTGACATTGAATGGGTGCCTTTGGCTTTCAAAGTAAAAAGTAAATAGTGTTGAATAATTTCGGCGGGCTGGTTAGAACCACGATAGCTCAATTGGAAGAGCACCTGACCCGGTATGTCAGAATGGTGCAGGCTCAAATCCTGCTCGTGGAATTTTTTACAACATTGTGTTTTTGTAATTTTTATTAACTTAAATATTTTGACTATGTTTACTGTTTTGACAATTTGATTATTTTGTCCCATTTTTATTGTATTATTTTGTTCAATCTATGTACGGAAAATCTATTTATAAAAATGTATAAATTTGATTCAGAATTATTTTTAAGATATTAATACGAGAAGCAAAAATTTTGTACCCCTTTTTACGAAAATTGCGCGGACGGAGGAGTATGAAATTTCGCACACTTATAGTTTATATAGAGAAAGATTGCAGAATGTAAATATTTTTTTTAAATCATGCATTAAAAATACATTAAATCAATAAAACAAACATACACACACACACTACTATGTATTTGACACACTCGCATTTATACACTTTTCAAAAATTTCAAAAATGGAATAGGAGCGGCCAAAATCTGTCAATACCATGAAGCTGTTTATACCTACAGCTTCATGGTCAATACCAATCCAAGCTCACATTCTATTTTTTTAATTTTTCATTGCTTATGATATAATCCGTGCAGCCTTAATAAAATTACGGTCGAATTTCGACCGCTGGGCGACCACTAATTATAGTAATTAGCCACGGCCAATAATACATTTTATTAACAACCAAATTAATAGTGAACTCTAAAAAATACAACCAATTTACCTATAGTTAAATAATCAATAAATTTAATCACAATACTCGATCACAATCTATCTAAAATTAATAGGGATAATTTTAATTTGGCATCGATTAAAATTAGCTTAACTAAATATGTGCAGATTGAAATAATGATTGCCAATTATTATAAAATCAATCAAACAATGCAATTAAAGCTATTTAATAACCGTAGGAAAAACAATTGAATCTCGTAGCCATTTATTTTAGTTAGTGATCGCCCAGTAGCTAGTTTTTTTCTAATTAAGATAAAATTAGATAAAATTGAAGTATTAATCAAAACAATATTTACAATTGCATTTGTACGATGCACGTTTAACATTTTTTAAATATAAGTAGTTACAACACTTACAACTAAATTTGACAGACGCGGCAATAACGGTGACCGATTTTAAGGCCACCACTTTGCGTCCGGTCACTGCACTTTGACTTGTATAGCACTTTGACTTTTAGTGCTTCATTAGATGCCAATACGACAACTCTCTTGCATCTTATTCTGATAAACCTCGCCTGCATTTTACATAATATTTTATACATTTTCTCTGCATTCTGCGTCTTGCATTTACAGTACCTATCTTTCTACACTTCTCCATATGATATTTAACTATGACAAATCTGACATTCCTCCGCGTACGGAGGAATAGGGATTATGGTTACATGTGGGTATATAATTTTACGCAAATTTTGTCGCGTACAAATTACAACTTAAAAAACCGGCCAAGTGCGTGTCGGGCCACGCGCAGTGTAGGGTTCCAAAGCCCATCTCAATAATGCGGACTCTGAGAAGAGGGCTTTTATTAACGTAGATACTACCGGTTTCACACACCTGACAAAGTTATTCAAGTAGTTCCCAATGAGGAATTTGTACTGCGCCAAGTACATTTTATAAGTTGGTCGACTGTTACTCGTAAACTTGTGAAGCCTTTTAACTTCGTCATATAAATATGACGAATTACAAAAACACAAATGTTGAAAAAATTTCCACGAGCCGGATTTGAACCTGCACCCTTCTGACATACCGGGTCAGGTGCTCTTCCAATTGAGCTATCGTGGTTCTAACCAACCCGCCGAAATTATTCAACACTATTTACTTTTTTACTTTGAAAGCCAAAAGCGCCTATTCAATGTCAACAACTACCGTCATTATCATCTGATCATAATATTTTTACAAATACTAAAGACCAGTTAAGAAGTAGGCAAGCTATTTATAAAATGTTTTTGTTTTGTTTATATAATTTTAACGCAAATTTTGTTGCGAAACAAATTACAAAAACAAAAATGTTGAAAAAATTTTTTTCCACGAGCCGGATTTGAACCTGCACCCTTCTGACATACCGGGTCAGGTGCTCTTCCAATTGAGCTATCGTGGTTCTAACCAGCCCACCGAAATTATTCAACACTATTTACTTTTTTACTTTGAAAGCCAAAAGCGCCTATTCAATGTCAACAACTACCGTCATTAACATCTGTCGGGGGACACTTGACTCTAAAAAATATTTTCACTTTAAAGTTTAATAGTTCACAAACGGATGCTTCAATCAAAAAACTGTTTACATAAACCCGCAATATTTTTGTAATTGCTATCCGACGACACCCCACACTATGGGGTAGACAAGAAAAAAAATTACATCCCCACTTCACTTGTAGCCCAAGTGGCATTCGGGGTTCTATATAAGATGTCTAGTCGTTCACATGTACTCCACAAGCTGTGTAAGTCAGCTGTATGAGAGCTGTATTGCTTGCTATAATGCTCTTATAGAACTAGTTTGGGCACAAATTAGACAGCCTTAAGTTCACTATGGCTGTACCTTAGCAGTATAATAGCATTATAATAGCAGTTTAAGTAGTAACATCGGACTTAAGGCTGGCTTACGGCACTATATAGGATGCAGTGTGAACCGTACAACGTACATGAGTGTAATAAAGAGTAACAGGTGGCTAAATACACAGCCTTCATAGTTTATAAATCTGACAAAAGTACCCCAGTGCTACCTAAAATTCACGTGTGTCCTAAATGAATTCTTTATTTTATTATAATTATCCTCATAGTTTGGTTTTGTGTGTGCTATCAGAAACACATTAACTCCGGCGGATATAAATTGGATAAAAATTTATGATAACACGCGGTAATAGTACCAGTTTTAAATACTTAATAATGTTAATGTCATGGGAATGCAACTTTATCGTGAAAAGTATACATATTTACAGCTATTCACGCGCCTCTGTAAAAACGCGATATTCATTTTAAAATATTTAAAACTGGTTGAGAGGAAATCTACAATTTTCAGTTTTTGTTATTATATTGGCATTATAATTATACTACGGTAATTAATTATAACATGAAACCAAAACTCAATCGCTCTATCTGCGTATTTTGTGATAAATCTGCATGATAATTTTGGAGATTTATTTGGTAAATATTTTAGGTTACATAGAACAAAATGGTGGAAATGAAATACGGCTATGTGAACTGTTATAACTCCAACGCAGTGATCGTATATAGGTTCACATGTGTTCTGTTAGAATGCTGTTATCTATGTGAAGTCCCACATTTGTACCACTACAGAGCCAATGTCTATAAATCTATTCTAATGTGAACTTATGTACAGCTTTAAGATGTAGTTCAGGTCAATTGTTTATCATCGTTTAATACTTTCAATATACTGAAATTTTAGAGATCCGCAATAATAATTATTGTCCGTTAAATCGCCTAGCCCAGGTACTAAGTCAAGTATCAATACCTAAAGTATAAATTTTGTAACAAACTAACAAATAAACTTTTTGTTTTCGCGTGATGTAATGGTTTTTCAATATTATGACTACACTACTGATATTTTACATTTAATTTTTGTACTCAACTAAAGACACTAAATATTTCGCAGATAAATTCGCAAAGTTTGACTTGATAAAATGATTGTCTTATTTAATGTGTTTAAATATCTACTAAATGCGCGAGTACGGCTGCTCGGCAAGGCCCGATTTTACTACTAGGCTACTTTTGCAGGAATACCTAGCCTTGTTGAGTGCTCGCGGCAGCAAGAAAGCTGGCAGTTATACCTCTGCCAACGTATTATTTATTTATTAGGAAAGCTTACATAGCTTAAAAAATAGTATATATTTCTATTGTAGAAAGTTAAATACAAGCTCTCACATATATCCCCGCCCGATCCTCTAAGTAACACCACACATTTACAGAATACACTAAACATGCACACCAGTTTAGGCCCAAGACACCGTACTCGTAGAACAAGGGTACGAAGAACCGGTTCACACTCGCTCTACACCAGGTACAGACATGTACCTGGGCGCTTCTCTCCTCCTCCACGGCCCGGTCAACCCGAGCCGAGGTCCGTGCCTTTAGAGGCGCCCTCGGGTTGCTCCGCTCCCCGATCCGATCCGAACCCTTCGGAGAGTCTAGTAGGGCACGGGGACGCGCACTAGTGCGCGATGCCGTTCCCTCTAGATAACCTCCGAAGGTGATTCGTTTCACACGGCTTGAGGGACCCTTTACGTTCCTCGCCGCCCCCAAACAAGCCCGGTGAAGCTGAAAATGCCGCAGCGGCAATTAGCAATCTCTCTCAAAAAAAATAAAAAGGTAAACATAGTGATTAGTGTTAACTCATATCTTTAAACTTAATATACATAGTGTACATGATTATACATACTATAAAAAGAAAAATAAGATAAACATAAACCTTATGGAAAATGTGCTTTTGTGATAGTGTGGCTGACGGACGCAATACTTGTGGTGGTACAAATAGATCGAATAGACTCATTAAATAATTTACAACCAGCTTAGCTTTTATAGCTTAGCAGATTAGCTTGGCTATCCGAAGAGGTAATGTTGCCAGCGTTATTGGGACCGTTCCCAATAACGCTGGAGGACATTTTCTATTTATAGGTTAGATTTTGTCTTTAATTTAGTTATGTTTCTTTTACTTTATTTTTTCTTTAATGCAATAAGTTATGATTCTTTTCTGTTGCCATTTTTACTTAAATCATAATATTATTAATATTTCAATTGTTGCATTCGCTAACATAAACACATGTGTATATATGTTTTCAATTCAATTCAATTCAAATAATTGTAACATTACAATTTTCCCGGTATATATAGATTAGCATAATGTATTTTCGGGCACTCATTATTTTTGACAAAGGTGCGAGCGCAAACAATATTATTATCGCAGTTTGAATACCGATGTATTGTGTTATTGTGTTTTTTTTTTTTGAGAGAGATTGCTGATTGCCGCCGCGGCATTTTCAGCTTCACCGGGCTTTTTTGGGGGCGGCGAGGAACGTAAAGGGTCCCTCAAGCCGTGTGAAACGAATCACCTTCGGAGGTTATCTAGAGGGAACGGCATCGCGCACTAGTGCGCGTCCCCGTGCCCTACTAGACTCTCCGAAGGGTTCGGATCGGATCGGGGAGCGGAGCAACCCGAGGGCGCCTCTAATGTTATTGTGTTATGCGAAAGTTGATAATATATCTATATACTTACTTATTAATAAAAAGGTCAAGTTTGCGGCTCTGTTTGTTTGTTGGTATGAGGAAGGTGAGGAGGGTTCCGTGCTTCTTCGTGCACGTAAAGCCGTTGGTCCCGGCTGCATCCGCTCGCACTGGGCCCGCGTGGTGGCTTACGGCCCGTTCTTGCTGTGGTGTTTCCATCCATAGGGAAGGCTCGTGCCCCAGCAGTGGGGACATACAATGAGCTGATAGTGATGATGTGGAGAGTAATCTCTGGAACTACTGGTGTAATTCCAAGAATTCTTTTACTGATATTTTGCAGCATAGGTTTTATTTTATGTTGGTAAAAAGTCAAGTAAAAATGCAAAAAACAACGTGGACAAAGTCGCGGGCAAAGTGCTAGTTTTAAAATAAACTGCATCTGTGGTATAGCAGTTCTGGCCGGTCTGAAGACAAATAGCCGGGACCTTCCGGTATCGGGTTGAGCGCTACGCCACTCGGCCATCGAGGCGTTAAAAAACACACACACACACAAAATTATATAGGTAGGTCAATTTTATTTATTCTACAATAGGCGTATGTATGAATTAGTTAGTAGTTGCGTACTGTCAGGCATCTTTACTTTACTGCGATAAAAATGCATTGCATTACGTTACATATCACGGGTCTGGGGCAACCCGCCAGCCATGGGGCTCTCCCCTCCCCCTCCCCCCAACTCCGAGATTTTGAACGGGGCGCAGAGGGGGAGGAGGATACCCACTAAAAACGCAGTACCATCTTGCCCAGCCCTTGATGCCCAGGATAATTTGGGTACCCCACAAACTCCCATAAGCCGTTTTTTTAACAGTGAGTTTGCTAATTACCTCACACGGCTTGTTAAGCGTCCCCGGACTATTTTGGGGGCGACGAGAAACTTCAATGGTTCCTCAAACCGTGTGAAACGAAGCACCGCCAGAGGTTTTCCAGAGGGAAAGACATCACGCACTAGTGCGTGTCACCGTGCCCTACCTACACTTAAGGTACATTTAAGGTACAAAATATTAAACTGTCTGTACATTGTACACACAAACACACACACACATACCACATACTCACGCACTCACACGCTCAAACACTGCTCGGTGCGTACCACAGTTTTTATTGCTTTTCCGTTTTTATATTATTGTAATTTATTTATTTATTTATTTTTTGTATTGAATCCTACCCTTTTAAATTATTAGTTTTTTAAATTGTTTTTGCCGTTTTAAATTGTTGTGTCCGTATGTTTCGTTTTGTTTTCTAATTCGCTTAAGCGACATATTAAATATATATATAGTTTTACAAAGTAGGGATCTGTAATTGGCAGTAGGTCAAGTATACAATGTAATAACTTAGTTTATAAAGTGCTGTAGATTCTATGTTCATAAAATACCTAAAAAAAAAATTGTTACATAAGGTAAAAATTAAAAATAAGGTACACATTTTGATCTTAACTATAATACATTATAACAGTCACGAGCATAAAATACAAATAACGTAGATTCTCCGAAGGGTTCGCGTTGGATCGAGACAGGAAAACCCGAGGGCGACTCTAAAGGGTCGGACCTCGGCTCGGGTTGACCGGGTAGATACCGGGTAGATAGAGGTACATAGGGCGGGCGCCCAGATACTGATGTCTGTACCTGCCCCCCGACCGCCTAACCGATCGCTTTGGCTACGTGTTTAGTTTATGACGTCATCTTGTCATTTCGTACTGCCTATGAAAGCAATATCGAAAGGTATAGGCTATAGCTATAGATATATGCCTATACCTATTAGCTAGATGACATGATGACGTCATAAACTATACACGTAGCCAAAGCAATCGGTAAGGCGGTCGGGCCCCTGGTGTAGAGCGCGTGTGAGCCGGTTCTTCGTACCCTTGTTCTACGAGTACGGTGTCTTGGGCCTAAACTAGTGTGCATGTTTAGTGTATTACTAATACTAATATTATAAAGAGGAAAGCTTTGTATTTTTGTATGTATGTATGTTTGCTACGAATAAACTCATAAACTACTGGACCGATTTCAAAAATTCTTTCACCATTAGAATGCTACATTACCGCTGAGTAACATAGGCTATAAAAAAAATACACCCGTGTGAAGCCGGGGCGAGCCGCTAGTGTATTATAAAAAAAATGAGAGCGCCTTCAACAATTTTTTCTGGTCTGCTTTAGAATAGGTGTTCGCCCACCGGGCGATCACAAATTCACAACTACTGGGACATAAAACCACGAGCGCAATAACATATCTAAAATAGGATTAGAATGTTTAGAAAAAAGCGCGCTGTTATCGTCGACCCAAATGTTATTAAAAAAATATGGGCTTATATACGCAATATCCAATTATAAATTATAATTTTACTTACATTTTGAAGTCACTAGCTCTATACTAGTAAATCACTAGAACTACACAAATCTATTCACACATCCACATAACCAAAAAGTACATTTCATACAATCACTGACAACAGAACTAAAAAATATAAATGCCACAACAAACAACCGTCTGGGAATCTCGAGCGTAACTGAGTTTAGTAGGGAATATTATTACACGGCAAAATTTAATACAGGAGGGGCGTCCTAAAATGGTCGCGCTATCACCACAACAAATTAACGAGACTGCAATAGGCAAGCTTCATATATATATACCGCACCATAGCAACGCACACATGGGACCCTCTCACGGACACGAAGCTTCAATAGAAATAGAAAAAAATATTTTTTTTAGCTTGACAAATTACTCCACTCCACCCGATGTTAAGTGGAAATGGAGTCCAGACGCAAGGACAACTAGTGCAGCGTGAAAACAACGCAGCATCAGACACCCTCACCCTGCCGACCCACAAGGTGCCTCTTCACGCCTCGTTTGAAGGACCCCATGTCATAGGAAGGAGGGAAACGTGTGCTGGTAGACTATTCCATCTTTTGGAAGTGCGACAAAGAAATGAGTCACCAAACCTCTTTGTGCGCGATGGAATGTTCGAGACAGTACAGGGGTGACTCCGGAGAGCAGCACGCGTACTCCTATGGTGGAAGGGAGAAGGTGGGATGGTGGGTACAATACATTGGAACAATAAATCACAAATACAAATTCAAAACACAGAAACATGACTTATGCATATACCAAATTGGTTTCCGCTGGTTTATGCTGCTATGACGCTGGTATTCCACTGATTTAAATATGGCATCAGCCATCTTTAAATTAAAATAATATTAAACAAAAAAATAAAAATAAAAATATATTTGATTTGTGGCGCCATGTCACTGTTTACATTTGATTAATACAGCTTTTATAAAAAGTAATTACATTGCTATTGTGTTTATATAGGTTAAGCAACTTACGCAAATGCCGGTCATCGGATGGGTGACCAAAATTGTATCATCTCGAGCTCCTCCGTGCTTCGGAAGGCACGTAAAGCCGTTGGTCCCGGCGGTTTCACACACCTGACAACGTTATTTATGTAGTTCGCAATGAGGAATTTGTACTGCGCCAAGTACCTGCATTTTATAAGTTTAAAGCCTACTTAGCTGTGGTAGTTTTCCTTTTAACTTCGTCATATATACAACTACCGTGAATTTTTTCACGTATCCAAAAACAAGACAGACAGACAGACAGACACACAGACAGACATACAGACAGACAGACATACAGACAGACAGACGGACATGGCGAAACTATAAGGGTTCCTTGTTGACTACGGAACCCTAAAAACGGAAGCGGTGTAAATCTGTCGATACCAAAAACATTTAATAAGTCTTTTATTTAGTCATATCGCAATTTATCTACCTAACTATTTGTTAAAATTGTAGGTATGTTTTGTGAAACGGTTGGATTTCGACCACTGGGCGACCACTCTTTGTTATTATTATATCAACAATAAGGTTAATTTTTAATTACCGTAGGTCGTTAGATAAGCGTATATTTTTAACTGATTGTGTTCGTCACATTACCAGTTGCTGTAATATTATTTCATTGCAATTACTCACTTGTTTGTTGTTAGTTAATTCAATTGAAAACCCTAATTACTTATATTAATTAACTAACTAACTGTCCCCCGACCCGCCGCGTCACGTGGCCCGAATGCGCTAGTACTTCGTAATCGCTTAGTGGTTTTTTTTTATTTTTTTTAAGAGTCTCAGCGTCATGGCCTCCCACAAAAACTGAGCTATCAAATGCAAAAATATTTTTCAAATCCGACTAGTAGTTCAAGAGATTAGTGCTTTCAAACAAAAAAAAATCTTTAGCTTTTATATTATTTTCATGTTTTTAGGGTTCCGTACCTCAAAAGGAAAAAACGGAACCCTTATAGGATCACTTTGATGTCCGTCTGCCCGTCTGTCTGTCTGAACGCGTAGAGGTATCGAGTTGAAATGAAAACCATATACTCAGGTCTGCGGTCCCTTGAACCTGTGAAAAAATCTGAAAACTATACATATTTTAATTAAATCACAAAAAAACAGGGTCATTATGCAAGGAACGGGGGTCCAAATTTTGAAGTAAGTTAACCGTGTCATGTGGGGTATCGTATGAAAGGGCTTCATTTGCACAACCTTAAATAGATTTTTAGTTATTTTTATGATGTATAGTTTTCGATACCCATTTTGTACGGAACCCTCGGTGGGCGAGTCCGTCTCGCACTTGTCCGGTTTTTTTACCTTTAATATTATGTTTAATATATAAGTATAGCTCAAGTAACACGCGAACAAAACAAGATACATAACAATATTAAGTTTCATGAAATCCATGGATAATTGTAGTTCAACAATAGAATTAGAACGTACTTACATTTAACTCGTAGTATGAAAATACACACCATTATATGGCGTAGGATAGTGGCACCAGTGTTCGACAGGAACCAGTCATCGACATTATTGTCCTACAATCCTTAAAAATAGGGGTCAACAACTGGTTTTAGTCGTACGCAACAATCGAAGACAGACTACCTGCCCCCCGACTACGAGCTCTTATAGCAGTATTATTGCAGTTGTGGAGAAGAGACGCGAGTATATTCGCCGCTACACGCGTCTCGTTTTCACAACTGCAATAATACCTGCTTCCTTGCCGTCACCCATCCCGTAATATTTCAATGAAAATTATGTTATTTTTTGGCGATCACAACTCGGTCGATCACAGGACTTAGAGTGTCGAGCACTGTTGCCATTATTTATTATTTTTATTAGTATTATAAGCCTGTAGTGTCCCACTGCAGGGCAAAGGGGGGTGGGGAGCCCTCTTTTCATCTTTGAGCAACAAGTGACCAATCTTTTAGATTGTAATCAAGGTGCCATTACTGAAATCGAATTCTTCCATAATCATGAAAAAACTCTGCAATACTCGACAATCTGGCATTTGCATTGTTTTGTCGCAACAAGGACAAACACATAGGTGTTTATTTTGATACAATTATTAGGGTTTTCCACTTTTGGGATAGCTATTTATATAATTCGGTAACATTCCACTTCATTTATATAACTAATTCAATTATAGACCGGCGGCACAGTGCCTAGAACGCTCGGACCGATATCGGAGGTCCTAGGTTCAATTCCCAGGTCTTGCTGCTTGTGAGATATTCTCTCGATGCATATAGTTTCAAATTAAGACCACTATTGATCACCGACACGCGTTTGACAAGCGGGGCGATTAAACCATTCCCCATCAATTGTAGCGATAACTTTATTTCAATGATGGAGGATTTTCCCAGCAGTGGGACAGTTTAATATACTATATAAATATACATATATTAGCCTATATGCTAGGCTAATTAATGTTACACTTACACTTGTTACACTTACACTTACGTCGGCCTTTAACTTAAAGTGCAGTTGTTGTCATTACAGTTTTTATTTTGTTGAATTCTAAATACGCTATTTACACAGTTTTATTTTATTGTTTTCTAAAGTTTACGCGAACACTACACATTGATGAAACTACTTTCACGGTTCTACTCGCGCTCATTTCACACATTAGTTTTAATTAATGTTTCTTCTGACGTTTCGGACCCTTTGCAGCGTCCGTGGTCACAGAGAGACCGAGGTGTTGGTCGTCTCATAATTAGTTGGTAGCTTGTATACCCACATTTTAATTAAATCACACGTGCGTTACGTTTTACGCAGAAAGAGCTTACAGTATCTTTTGGTCTGGCAGTATGCTGTCGGAGCTGAGATTTAACATTTTGTATGATGGGATCCCAGGTGGTGTTTACATCGGGCAAACGAAGAGGAGTCCAGGAACGCGCGTTAAAGTCAGGATAACATTATTTATTAAAACTAGTGTATAAAATAAACGCGAGTATATCCGTAAAAGTTGCTTTTTTTCAATTATATGTATTTTTAATAATATATATTATATTTTTGTATTTAAAGGGTAAGCACAGTGCCTTGATCTCACCTGATGTTATGTGATGATAAGGCCAATGATGGGAGCGCACTTCACCTCCTCACCTCAACTAGTGAGGCACTGGCTATCTTATCATTAGTTCCCGGAACACAACAATGCTACAAACATTGCTATGGTGACATATTTATTTGTAGCTACAGTACACAAACATTTACCCCCCGCTGATGGGAATCGAACCCGAGTCCTCTTAGTCTAAACCGGTGGCCTTAGCCACTAGGCCACAGAGGTGGTTAAAATATAGTAATATACTATATATACAACGTGTAATGCGAGGAATGTAAAGGGTCCCTCAAGCCGTGTGAAACGTATCACCTTCAGAGGTTATCTAGAGGGAACGGCATCGCGCACAAGTGCGCGTCCCCGTGCCCTACTAGACTCTCCGAAGGGTTCGGATCGGATCGGGGAGCGGAGCAACCCGAGGGCGCCTCTAAAGGCACGTACCTCGGCTCGGGTTGACCGGGCCGTGGAGGAGGAGAGAAGCGCCCAGGTACATGTCTGTACCTGGTGTAGAGCGAGTGTGAACCGGTTCTTCGTACCCTCGTTCTACGAGTACGGTGTCTTGGGCCTAAACTGGTGTGCATGTTTAGTGTATTCTGTAAATGTGTGCTGTCATTTAGAGGATCGGGCGGGTTTAGAGGATCGGGCGGGAAAAATGTAAGTACACAGAGGTTACTAAAACAATAGGGCTGAGACTTGTATGTGACGTCACAATAGAAATATTCCCCCCCCCTATCTATCCCCCCCCCCGCCCCTATCTCTAATCTAGCGGGATTTATTTCCTAAATGGCATTAAATGTAGGATGCAGGTGATAAATAGTGATTGTGTTCCAATAATAGAAAATGCATAGGTACCTAGTTTTTGTTTAAATTAGTGTGGATTTTGACAGCTAGCTGTCAACTTTTAGGGACACCGACAGTGCTGCCTCTGTACCTGTAGTGATAAAAAGGCAGTTTTTGACCCCATCGAGTGTTTCGTAAAAACTTTTTAGGTTACTGAAATTCATGCTTAGATAAAAAAAAATGTTTTAAAAAACTATGACGTAGTTGTCATTTAGGTATACGTGTATGTTCAGGAATTAATAATTGTTGTTGTTAACTTCCCTATTGACATTGACAGACAGACAGACAAAAATTTCAAAAATCGTAGAATCGTCAAATAGTTATCTAATTACTGGTTAGTTGTTTGTAACATTTCTCATTCTATCCATTTCATTCTTGTTTTCCCGAATTCCTATGGCCAACCTCCAGCTCCATCATCAGACCCTGGTTACCATTTAGCACCAAAGTACTCGCTAAGACAAATCGAACGAGTCCAATCTCGATGGGGTTGTGTCGTTTAACTACCGAGTTCCTATGGCCACCTTCCGGTTCCATCATCAGATCACCTCCATGTAATAATAATTTTGCATTGTCATCCGATTTACACATACATGCAAAATTTCAGCTCAATCGGTATCCGGGAAGTGGATCAAATTTAACTTGCAAGATTTGATTACAAACATCGGGACAGGTGAAACTAAATAAAAGCTTGTAAAAACTCCACGAGTGGAATTCAAACCCGCACCCCATGGCTCGCCGGGTCAGGTGCACTGCCAACTATGGTATCGTGGCTTAATCTAACTCGCCGATTAATGTACACTATCTGTACGTTCTATCTGCCCTAGCCCTATTCAAAGTCGACAACTACGTCATCAACATCCGATCTTATAACGAGTATTTTCACAGTTAAGGCTTACTAAGGAAAATTTAACTTCCTTGTTTAATGGATCAGGTTTGGGATTATTTTTGGGGGAACTCAACCGAAGTCCAATCAGTATTTGTTCTACAAAAGCGTTGCATCAGAGTGATTGGCAATCAGCCACCCAAAGAGTCATGCCGGCCGTGGTTTGTCAGTTTAAAAATCCTTACAGTTACTTGTTTATACATCTACGAGCTTTGTAGATTAGTTCGCACCAGTCCACATTATTTCAATAGAATAACTGATCTTCCTAGACGCTACAATTCTCGCCGGGCAAATAATTTATGTCAATTAACCCCACACCTTGACCTTTTTAAAAAAGGGCCATTCTATATGGCAGTCAAGTCATATAACCACTTGCCAAACTCATTAAAAGCCCTCCAGGGAAGAAAATTTGATAATAATTTAAAAAAACTTCTTCTTGATAAAGCTTACTATTCTACAAAGGAATATTTAGAAGTTAATTTAGAAACATAAATAAGTAAATATAAATATTTATGTACCAATTACGAAGGCTGCGGCCGTAGGATTTAAAAAAAGACAAAATTTTATTAACACTAATTTAATTTCGATAAAAGAAATTACAATGAATATTTAATTAACTAAAATTAGATGACAATCGTTCGATGTATGAATAGAGAGTGAAGTCATTCCGGCCGCGGTTGCGATGCGCCGCACGGGGTCACGTTGTGCGTTGTCAGCACCTCGTGGCTGTAACTAGACCAGGCGATGTTGAAATAGGTGTTTTGGTGTAAACTGCAACATCGGCGGAACGCACGTAGAGTAGGCACGTAACACCTCCCTCCTGAAGATCAGCGATTATTTGACAGATTTTCTTGAGAATAACGCTGATAAATTTGGTTCAGTCGGATGCTGGTTGTTCTTTCTGTCTTCTTTTATTACAGCGTAGATTCCTGTTTCCGGTTCTGTTGCAGGGGTAAGTATGTTTGCAGTCCTTTTCTTTAGGTAGTAGTACAGTGTTAGGCCGATGCTAAGTGCAAGTGCACTTAACAAGATAGCGTATACCGGTATAGTGGTGTGGTATATGACGTCATTTTCAGGTTTGTTAATAGATAAGGGCCTTTCGTGTGATAGCTCGGTATTACTCGCGCGAAGATTCTGGAGATCTATCGAGTTCAGCTTGATCGTCCTTGTTTTTGTTTCCTTCATTTCCAGGCTGGCGTAAGGAAGATTCATGATTTTCAGGACTTGTCCTTTGATGCGGTCGTCGATATTGGTAATGGTGAATTTTGTGGTCTGTAGGGTACATCCTTTAGGGATAGTGACCAGGTAGCTTCCTTGCATTACGTCGTACTGATTTTCTGTGCAGGATAGTTGTACTTTGGTTGGAGAAGGTAGGCTGATTATGTAGTTCCTGTCGTCCAGTTGTTCCAGGGCTCCGGTTTCCATTATTACTTTGATAGGCTGGCAGGATTGGCTTAGCTGTTGGGTGACGATTAGGTGGTGTAGGCAGTCAGGTTGATTGGTGTATCGATGGTTTAGTTTGTCTTCGCAGAGATACCAGAGGCTGTACTTCGGACATTCAGTCTCTATGTACATAAAATCTTTGTCATGAATTGCCAGGTAGGGATGAAACGGGATGAGTACATTGCCATTTTCATTAGGAACAGGAGATAATTTATAGAATATATATGTTTTAGGGATGACAATCGGGATTTTAAACACTAATACTAGATTTTTGTTACTATAATAATAACCTAATTTAACTACATCTAGATATTCTCTGAAACTAATATCTAATATCTGATCCTTATCGTATACTTCAGACAAACGTTTCTTCATGTCCTTAAATGTATCTAATTTAAGCATGGAATGGTGAGTGCTTTTAGCCCGTATAAAACCTAACAAATTTTCTAAACCTATTAATGTATCAGATATACTTTCTATATTGTCGCCTAAAATTATAAGAAATTGAGCAAGATGTGCATATTTAACTAATTCCATCTCACGCTCAGCATCACTTTGCATTACGTCATTAACCAAAGATTCTATCTTATTCTGATTTTCTACTAGTCTATTTATAATATTAGTATTTTGTGTTGCCCATTGCTTGTTTAAACTGATATGACTATTAATTTCGTTAGCTAATTTATTTTCGTTTTCTTGAAGAGTTCTTATTGCGTTATCGTAATGGATAGCATCGGTATAATCGAGGTTTCCTGAAATACTTTTTACAACTGAACCTAATCCGTTGATGAGACCTCTCTTAACACGACCGGGCTCAAACGTAAGGAGCTGTTCAGTAATTTTATCAATTTTGGACTTTAAGTATTCGATATGTGGCTCATAAAGATATTTGGTTTTATTATGTAATTCAGGGCCGAAAGTAACTAATTGGCTTTTAACAGTATCTATACTAATCTTAATGCCTTCTAAATCTATCATCTGAAGAAATGAGTGATAGTGAGAAGTTATCTTAGCCGACCCTAACTTGAACGGCACGATCCCAGGTCCATCTTGAAGGCTAGTTAACGTTATTTCCTCCGCTCCCGCCAGGTTCAGGGTTAGAAGAAGGGTCCTGTAACAAGCGTGAGCTATTAGGTATTCGCTTTAGACGCGACTTGGCTACAGGACCACGTTTACGTTTGGTATAAATATGTATTGGCAAATCCGCTAGGACCGTATCGCTAGTATACCGGGGAGCTGTTTTCTGTCTATTTGCTAAAGGATTGCGAATAAAGACTTGTTGATTTGGGCAGTATTCCGCTTCCGGTTCGCGGTCTCTATTAGCGTTTTCAATAAGTACTGTACGTTTATGTAGGGACGACTCATTGAGTAAGTCGTAGACTTTGAGCATTCTATTGCGATGGTCCTGAACATATTGTTGTAGAGAATTTTCAGATAAATTTATGTCCAAAGGATCTCTAGGATCTAGATGTCCTGTTATAATGTCTATGGGTCTACATTTCGTAAAGCTATGAATGGAGCTGTTGTAGGCTAAGATTGCGTAAGGCATTATATTTACAGAAGGTTCTCCTTGGCGTTCTAATTTTAAAATTCGTATGTGTTCTAATAAGGTTGAATGCAGCCTTTCCACCATACCGTTTTCATTGGGCGCATATGCTAATGTCTTATGATGTTGAATCTTATGCAGTCTTACAAACTCTAGAAATAGTTGATTGTTGAATTCGGGCCCTCTGTCTGTTACTACAGTCATAGGAACACCATGGTGAGTACTGAACAATAAAAGGGCTTGAACTACACTGATGGCTGTTGCGTCCCGAAGGTAATACGCTTGGGCATATTTCGAGAAGGCATCTATGATAGTAAGATATTTCTGATTTTCGACACTAAAAAGATCTAAGTGAACTATTTCAAATGGCTTCGCCGGAGGAGGTACTAAATTAAACTTCTGTTTTATGGGGTTTCTATCATATTTCGTTTGACCACATATGGCGCACTCATTGATGTATTTAATAATTGATTCCTTCATACGTGGCCAAAAATATTTATTGGATAAAGACAAGTAGCATTCATTGATACCACGATGGTTTGTTTTACCCTCATGGTAACCGCGAATAACTTCTTGTTGTTTGAAATAGTCTTTGACGTTGGCTAGTTCTATTTTTGTAAGAATAAGGTTCATAGCTGAACTTTTAAAATGGTTTTGAATCACAGGAATGATAGAGTACAATTCCAGATAAGGGTTGATCAGAATGCCTGTTTTAACTTTAGGGTTAACAAATTCCTTTACGGCGTTCACCACGTCCTCTTCCAGATTAGATTTTGATATTTGGATACTGGTACGAGTGTGACTATCAAAAGGTTTAGATACTGTGGGCCGACCTTTAATATCTCCTACAACGGTAAAGACAATTTGCTTGTGAAACTTATTTAGAGGTTCGTCCGAGATGGGCACCTCTAATATAGGATTCTCAGCATCTGTATGGGCTGTAAGGGTGCGAGATTCATCTGCTAACGAAGGTGATGTTTCGGACGGGTTTACAGCGACGGAGCTAGTCTCCTCGTTGTTAAGTTCAATGCGAGATAGTGCATCAGCGTTAGTGTTGTACTTTCCTTGCTTGTATGTTACAGTAAAGTCGTACTCGCTCAGTTTGAGACGCCAACGGGTTAAACGTGAGTTAGGTTCTTTAAGCGACATAACCCATTGCAAAGGTCTATGATCTGTTAAGATCTTAAACTTTCGCCCAAAGAGGTAAGGACGAAAATACTTAGTGGCCCAAACTATAGCTAAAAGTTCCTTCTCGATTGTGCTATAGTTGATCTCGCTAGTATTTAACGTTCTCGACGCATATGCAATCGGTTTATCAGCACCTATGGGACCTTGAGAAAGCACAGCACCAATGGCTAAATTACTCGCGTCTGTGGTAAGGATGAAGTCCTTTGTAAAATCGGGGTACTGAAGGATGGGGTCGTTAACGAGAAGGGTCTTACATTTCTCGAAGCATTCTATATAGCTATTATTGTCTAAGTTAATCTTTGATCCCTTTTTAAGGCACTGCGTCATAGGTTTTGTTATACGGGCGAAGTCTGGGATAAACTTTCTATAATAACCTAGAAGTCCCAGAAATCGTTTTATTTCCGTTGAGGTTTTTGGTAACGGGTAACCTTGGATTGCTGATATCTTGTCTGGATTTGGCTTAATACCGTCTTTGCTGATGATGTGCCCAAGATAAGCGGTTTCCAACTTCAAGAACTCAGACTTGTCCATCTGAATCTTGAAGTTGGACTCACGAAGTCTTTGGAAGACTTTTTGAAGGTTGACCATATGCTCCTGTAGTGAGGTACTGAATACAATTATGTCATCCAAGTACACGAGACAGATGGTGTTCTGAAGGTCTCTAAGCACATTGTCCATCACTCGTTGGAATGTGGACGGACTGTTCTTTAAGCCCATGGGCATTCTTAGAAATTCAAAATGCCCATGCTCTACGCTGAATGCAGTCTTAAGGACGTCTTCAGGTCTCATTTCCACTTGGTAAAAGCCACTGGCCAGGTCAAGGGTTGTAAAGTAGTGGCAATTACCCAACTTGTCCAAGACATCAGCTATATTTGGTATCGGGTACTTGTCATCCAAGGTTTTCTCGTTAACCTTACGAAAATCTATAACAATGCGCCACTTCACCTTGCCTGAGGCGTCTGCCTTTTTGGGCACAACCCAAATAGGGGAACTCCAGGCTGATGAAGAGGGTTGGATTATCCCTTGTTCCAACATTTTATTAATTTGTTCCTGAACTTCCTGTCTATGTATAAAGGGATAACGGTAACTTTTGGTGTAGACGGGAATCTCATCTGTAGTTTTAATTGAATGTTTTATCCTATTTGTAAAGGTTAGGGGTTCATTATCTAGGTAAAATACGTCGGCGTATTGGGAGCAAAGCGATTCAAGATTACGACGTTCCTCTTCATTAAGATGGTTAGTACGTAATTTAGAGAGAACTTCCTTAACTCGACTGGGTAATTGTTCAGATTGGGCGCTTTCTACATAAGCCTTTGCTTGAACGGGACGGTCCATCGAAAAAATAACATCATTACGAGTATGATTATGAATTTCTATAATACCGCGATTGTTTTTTACGTTTGTTAAACATTCCGCTATAAGACAATTACATATTGATTGCTCAGTAATGACGGCATCTCCGTCGTGGATATTAATGGGCACCTTTACTAACTTAGAAGATCCTGCGGGTATCATATCCTCATACAGGTTCGCGTTGCGGGAATCGTAAACTCTAATATTATTTGTAGCATTTTTAGTCCTAAAAATCTTATTTTTAAAATCGATGGTGGCCTCCCATCTGTCTAACAAATCCGAACCGATCAGACCATCGAAATATTCATGGAACTTATATATAAAGAACGTAACCTTATTATTATCCTTAAACTCTACGAAACATGGTATATTAATAGAATAATCACTACGAGTTACAGCATGCATATTGCAAACTTCAAAAGGGTTAAAATCTAGCGGTATATCTCTAAAATGTCTTTCCACAGCTTCCGGACTAAGGAAAGATTGGTTTGCTCCCGTATCTATAAGTAGTTTGAGTGGCGGATTTTTTATCTCAATATACGGCAGCTGACGTTGCGTTTGTAGATTAACCTCTATTTTGGCTTGTCTGATCTGGAAACCATCTGAAAATTTTGATTATTATCGCTGGTATGAGCAGTTGGATGCTGGGACTGCTCCTCATCATTACAATTATCTAATGATAACTGAGGATTCTGGTCGTAAAATTGTGGATCATTATCAGCGTAGTAATATTCAGAATAATCATTTGGTTCAGTGGCGACATAGTAATCGGAATAGTAATCATCAAACGGAGCGTCATAAGTAGCACAATCATTAAAATTCATCTCCCTCGTCTTAAAATAATTGCTGGGAGGAGGGTTGCCCGACTTAGCCCAATTGTGAGCGTTATTACCAAAAGGGTTTGGGCGGAACGGTTTAGACACAAAATGGCTAACACCGCTCATAGGCCGAGGCTGTGTCTGTGAAGCGTTATAATGTGGAGCGTTATTGCGTGGTGGAACCCTAAATGCGTTATTTGGATTATAATTAGGCGGCGGAGCACGGAACATCTGTTGCGTACGAGATGGCCCCGCTTGCTGTAGCTGACCGAAATTCTGCCTAAATTGAGGAGGAGCTGGCGGCATATACTGATGGGATGCTGAAGGCATATTATTATATTGATACTTTGATGGGCCCGGCATATTATAGTTAAAAGGCTTTGGTTGCGGCATATTAAAATTGAAATTTGATTGTAATTTAGGATAACTAATGGGTGCCTGAATTTGCCACTTTTTATCTGGCAACTGATCATTTCGTTGCTGTAGGTACATAGTGTTAAGCTCGCCTTGAACAAATTCAAGCGCCTTTTCAATGGTTTCGGGGCGCATGCATCGAATACGACACCCTAATGGGTCTTTTAGACCGCGTAAGTACGCTTGCAAAGTTAATTTCTTATAGAGGTCCCTTTTTGCTTCGACCGTTGAATCTATGGACTCGTGCAACGACACGTATGTCATAATAGTGGAAAAGAGATTTTGGCATTTTTCATAAAATTCCTGTGGTGATCCAGGCCCTTGCGTTAATAGAGCCAAGTCATTGTAAAGAGCAGTCTCATCGCGTTGGTCTGAAAAGTTATTAACTAACGCGGCACGAATGCCACTCCAGTCAGAAGGACTGCCGTTAGTGTTTAAGAGTCTGGCAGCAGGACCCACCACTTTATTGAGGATTCCATTAAGAAGCGCGAGCCTAGCTAGTTGACTACTAGTGGGGTCGTTATCTATAAATTCAGTAACTAATTGGTCACACAATTTAATAAACCGCGTGAGAACATTTGGGTTCCCGTCGAATTCGGGGACTAAACGTAGTGTCTTAAAAATGTGCTCTAAATCAGCCATCTTAGCCTCCTCAAAGCTATCTAAGCTATTGCTACTAAAACTTAAATCTCTGTTAGAATCGTGACGAGATAATCTACTACAACTACTTAATCTAGAAATCCCGGATTGCCTAGGATGGGTAATCTTGGATAAATTTAAGGAACTTAACGTGTAGGAAGAGCAAGACACTAAAAGATTTTAATGTACTTACATGAGCAGCATCTTTTGGCCTCTTCTAAGGTATCGATTTTCGGATACTCCTGGCAGCAGCTCGACGTGTAGATTCGGATACTCTGTCGGTGGAGCTGGAAAGCCCCCGGGCTTACGCGAACGCGGATATTGGTTTATTACGAAAACGCGATTCGCGAACCGGCCCGCGAGTATCCTACCGACTGCGCCAATTACGAAGGCTGCGGCCGTAGGATTTAAAAAAAGACAAAATTTTATTAACACTAATTTAATTTCGATAAAAGAAATTACAATGAATATTTAATTAACTAAAATTAGATGACAATCGTTCGATGTATGAATAGAGAGTGAAGTCATTCCGGCCGCGGTTGCGATGCGCCGCACGGGGTCACGTTGTGCGTTGTCAGCACCTCGTGGCTGTAACTAGACCAGGCGATGTTGAAATAGGTGTTTTGGTGTAAACTGCAACATCGGCGGAACGCACGTAGAGTAGGCACGTAACATACCTAGTTTAAGTTTTATGTTACATAAACAAATATAATATACTTAATATAATAATAATAAATGTCAGCACCTGTTATAATTAAGTGTAACAATAATAATATGAATAAGTTTAGTAACTAAGTATAGTATATAAGTATTTTGCCGTGCCCTTACTGGGTTCTTGTTTGTGTCAAACATTTTTGTAACACCTGTATACTTACAACAAGATGCAATAAATGAATATGAATATGAATATGAATATGAATATGAATATGAATGTAAAGCAATCTATATCTATACTTCTATATCAATCCTACTCCCACTAATATTATACACGCGAAAGTTTGTAACTATGGATGGATGTTTGTTACTCTTTCACTACTGAATGGATTTTAATGAAACTTTCCTCATATACAGACCATGATCCAGGCCAGCATATAGGGTACATTTTTTTTTACTGTAGTCTTCGCGAACGAAGTCGCGGGCAACAACTAGTCTGTCTATACTTCTATACTAATATTATAAAGAGGAAAGCTTTGTATTTTTGTACTTTTGTTTGTTTGCAACGAATAAACTCAATAACTACTGGACTGATTTAAAATAATCTTTCACCATTAGAATGCTACATGAGCGCTGAGTAACATAGGGCCTATGTCATAGGCTATATAAAAAAGAAATGTCCACCCGTGCGAAGCCGGGGCGGGCCACTAGTACCCACTATAAATAAAAAGGTAACGTTTGTGACTTTGTATGTTTGAAGGATAATCTCTGGAACTGCTGGTCCAAATCCAAAAATTCTTTCACTGATATAATGCTACATTCGTGCGGGTAACATAGGGTATATTTAATTTAAGAGTATCTATAAAAAAAGAGTTAAATAATAAAAGAAAGAGTTACTTTTCAATATTAAATTCACGCGGACGAAGTCGCGAATCAAGTGCTAGTTTAATAAGTACCTACAGGTTAAACAATGACTTCTTTGTTCGTAGCGCAAAGCTCGGCACGTCATCAGGGGAAGGGTTGACCGTCTGTATGTTAATATTTAAGTAGGATGGTCGCCGCGCCCCGCCCACTGGGCAGGGCTGTGTCTTGTGGTAATTTTACTTTGAAGTTTTCGCATATGTGCCTAGTGGCAAATCGCTTGGCCCGATACCTAAAGGTCCCAGGTTCAATTCCTATGTCAGACAAAGTGTGTTTCGGATTTTTCGATGCGTAGCGGGGGTTAGAGATCACCAACCCGCATTTCGCAAGTGATTGTGATTCGTGGTGATTAGGCCAATACCCATAAATTGTAGAATGACTTGATTTCAATATGATAAAGCCAGCTAATTTGATAAGTTAATTTGTCTTAATAAGTCTTATTGTTAATATAAATAGTAATTAGTTTCTTGTATGTGAAGGAAGGCACTGACCTCTGTCATACCGGTAATTATACCTAGCACAGAGGTCAATGACCTCACTTCGTTATTGTAAGCCTTTGTTTTTATGTGAAAATAAAGAATATTTTCATTTCATTTTATACGATGTTACAAGCACCCTAACTATCTAAATAATTAATAAGTTTAGGGAAAACTTGTCTCCCTTTTTAGCAGAAAGACTTTTTAAATGCAGGAAGACAAAATGTATAATATGTGTTAGGTGGCCCGACAATTTGGTGAAGGTCACGGGAAGCCGCTAGATGCTAGCAGCACGAAACCGTTTGTTGTGGAGATCCTTCGGGAGGCCCTTGTCTAACAGTGGACGTCTTTTGGCTGAGATGATGACGGTGATACATTAAATTGTATGAATTACGGTCAAGTGACCACTAGTTATTATCATGACGGTTTCCCGTATAGTAAAACAAAATAGCTCATAGAAACTTTCCAATTGTGGCAGCCCTAATAAGAGCGGGCCACGCCCCCTCTGCCCGTGAAACGCCCCGCCCGCCCTCCATCGCTTCTTACGCTTCAGTACCATCGCAGGCACCAAAGGCTTTGTACCGCTTCCTAACTCTGTGGATACCAAACCAAAGAAATAGAATCTTCAGTGTTTTAAGTGAGTTGTGAGTGCAGTGCTAAATAGTACTTGTTTTTTAAAATTAACGTGAACACTAAACATTGGAAAGAAACAACTTTTACGGACACTGTAAAGGTTACAATACGTCAGGATTTTTATGGCTTTTACAAAGTGTGTATGTTTTGTGGGCGGAGAGAAACTGAAAGGGTTGCAAACCGTATGATCGAAAAACCTTCAGAGGGCTTCTGAAAGGGGTGCCGTCACGCAGGTATATCCTCGTCCCTGCTAGATTGTCCGAGGGGTTCTGATCGGATCGAGCTCGGAACAACCCGAGGGCGCTTTAAAGGACCTCGGGTAGACCGGCCGGCCTATTACCGAAAAAAGCAACCAGTTGTTAATTGTACAATTGCAACGCGTCTGCTCTAGCTGCGGTTGAAAAGTTGGTATTACGGACACAAATCGCTCGATGTCTGTAAACTGTTATTTATTTATTTATTTATTTATTAGGTTACCCAACAGACATTAATCTTAACAAAGTTATATACATGATAGGTTTAACAATATTTTATACTAGACTAATGTCCTAAATGTGTTAACACAAATAGTTTATGTGTGCTTAACATATGTAAACATTAGATTTAGTTATAGATTTAAAAAAAAACAAAAAATAAAACTAGATTTAGAGAAATAATATTTCTAAATAACTTTAAAACTATTTGGAAATACTACACTTGGGTTGTAGGCCATTTGGGTCAATTAATATTGTCTTGATGGAAGTTTTGAATACATTAGTGTTCCTATTGAAAATATCGAGTGAGTTGTGATCCATAGCAAGTTTGTTAAATTCTCTGCACATACGAGCAATGGGACTGTTATAAGATTTATTATTCCGAAATGTGGGAGGGACAAACGTTGGGAGAGGATGTCTGGGGTTAATTTTTATATTCAAATTAAGTGACGAGAGAAGACAAATTGAATTAAGGTTTGACTGAACCAATTTGTGTAGAGTAAAGGTCTTTAAGTTCACGCCTCACACTTAAAGCAGTCATAGCAAACCTGTGCAATCTATCCTCATATGATGTTATGCTCCGACCAAGATTGAGCCTGAAACTCAACAGTCTCAGAAATTGTTTAAATCGCAAATGCAGTAAGCGAGCGATCATTCAACCGCAGCTAGAGCAGTCGCGTTGCAATTGTGCAATTAACAACTGGTTGCTTTTTTCGGTAATAAGTCTGCGGATCGAGAGGAACAACCGGAGAGCGCTTATAAAGGCTAGGACCTCGGGTGGACCGGGTCTCAAATAAACGTACCGTAAAAGTGGTTTTATTACAATGTATAGTGTTTCCAAAGGTTATTTCCGACAACTCCAAAGCTAGATTCCTTTGTTTCAAAAGGCTACCCTTAAAAAAAAAGGAATCTAGCCTTTATCTTCAAAAATATTTTATTATTTTTAACCGCCTCTGTGGTTTAGTGGTAAAGTCCACCGGTTTAGACCCAGAGGTCTCGGGTTCGATTCCCAGCGGGGGGTACGTTTGTTTACTCGGTTTGGTTGGTGGTAGGACTTGTTTGTCCGCCTGGCTAGCCACCACCATCTTATCTAAATATGTCGCCATAACATCAATGTTTGTAGCATATTGTTGTGTTCTGGCAGCTAGAGATAAGATAGCCAGTGCCTCACTAGTTGAAGTGCGCTCCCATCATTGGCCTTATCATCACTTAACATCAGGTGAGATCAAGGCACTGTGCTTACCCGTAGCATATATTTAAAAAATATATATTTATTTATTGCACAATACAGTATATTTTTCATACAGTAAGTTTCATTGCCTGTTAGAGTATCGCAAAATTACGACTATAATTATTCTTGGTATAACATTTACATATGTTTGGAGTTACTGGAAATTGATGTATAAACAATGAGTTTCGGAATACAATACAGAGTGTTTGGTAATACCTGTATAATCCCGAATATGGCAGATAGGGCATACGTACTGGAATCCCGGAAAATTATAAACATACCAGAAAAGCCATATGGCCGAGATATTAGGGTTGTTTGTTACTAAGTAAAATAGTGAAGTGAGAACCCTAGGTCCAGCATCAGCTGGACAATGCATCAGCATCGTTCTTGTTCGTCCTCATGATCCAAACAAAACAGATAAATAAAATAATTTTGAGTTTTTGTATTAAAAGTAAAACTTCAAAAATATGTTTTTGCAGTGTTATTTATACTTGGTTGCATGGTTATGTTTCGGGATTATACACATATTACCAAACACCCTGTAGATTCGGAGTTGATGGGAATAACCCGTTTCCAGTTGTGTAGTGAGTTTATACAGTTTTGTACGTTTGATCAAAGTGACCGAAGTAGAGTAACAAGTGTCTAAAAGCTGTTCCTAAGTTTTGGGGCTCTAGAGACGAGGTACAAGACCCAGGCTGCCATCTCCAAGGTAAAATATAATTGTATCATCTATCTGATTACGCAGACACTCGTCAAATCATTGATTTGTCCAAAGTTGATACTCGTCAAATCTTTATTTGTCAAACTAGAGACTGATCAAAACCTAAAGTCAAATACTTGATTCGTGTAATTCTTAATTAACTAATTATCTTAATTAATGGCTTCGCGTTTAGCATTTAGCCAATTTCAAGTGTTTTTATTATAGTAGTAGGTAAGGGTACAATTTTTGCGGTAGATAGAAATTAAAATGGAGTCTCACAACACGTGTTATTACGGGAAGAACTCGGGTGAAACTCGATAATTCTTAATAGTACTAACGTATTTGACGTAACGTATTTTGACGAGCTCCGTAGCCGAGTGGCTTGCCCGCCGAACTTTAGGCGGCGCTAACTCTGAGGTCCCGGGTTCGATTCCCGGTCGGGTCAATGACGAAAACGACCTTTTCGACATTGTGTCGGGTCTGGGTGGTTGTGGTACCGTCGTTGTTTCTGATTGCCATGAAACGAATGCTTTAGCTACTTACCTTGGGATCAGAACAATGTATGTGATGTTGTCTAAATATTTAATATATTTAATTTAATTTAATGTATTTATAAACGTGTAAAAGCTCATACTGAAGCAAAGTAATTGCTTAAGTAACATTTTATAATCTTTAGTAAACCGATGAAGTTAGAAACGTCAAAAGCTAGAATTCTAGCCAACCTAGAGTCACCAATATCTTTACTCAAGCAATCTAGTTAGATCTCTCAAAGAATTCATAGTGACAAGCTTGTGGCAAGCTAGAATTGAGGTTATATTCCGTGTGACAGTTTGTGATATGTCTAAAATAATATAAAATTGATGAATTTGATAATAACAGTAATACTTTTGTTTAATTGAATAAGAATACTTCTATTCTAATTTAAACGTTACTTGTATATAAAACGAAATTAGATCTTAGTGACATTTCTAAAAACCAAGTAATTGCTAAGTAATGGCTTGTTTATAAATATGGGTGCTACTGCACTGGCAGGGACCCGGAGTGGATCTTGGTCTCTTCTTAAATTTTTACTTGTTTATAATATATATTTTTTAAATTGCGAACGGACTCACCCGTTGGTCTTCATCTCACCTGATGTTAAGTGATAGGCCGAAGGTGGAAGCGCACTTCACCCGGAACCCTCAGCTAGTGAGGCACTGGCTATCTTATCTCTAGCTGCCGGAACACAACAATGCTGAAAAAAAGAAGATATTAAGAAAGATATTATGACGGCAAATTGAAATTAGATGGTGGTAGCTAGCCAGGCGGACAAACAAGCCCCACCACCAACCAAACCGAGTAGGTACACAAACATGTACCCCTGCTGGGAATAGAACCCGGGACCTGGCCTTAACCATTACCACTGAGATGAGGAGATATTGTAAAATATTTTCTTTGTTTTATATGAGTTAATATATGGTTAACTAGCTTTTTGTTCGCGGCTTTGCTCATGTGGGCTACATGACTTGTGTTTGTTAGTAATAAAAGTCAAACTTACTAAAGGTAAATATGATAAGGGTATAATTAATAAGGGTTAGACAACTAAACATGTCACGTCATTTCAACATTAAGATTTTCATTTTGTATCATTAAAAACCTCATCCATGCGAGCTAGAATTAGTAAAAAGTGTGACACAAAACCGCGTAATAAAGATCACTCTGTATAACTAATTTTGGTTCGTTCTGTGAAACCTCCTGTAGAAATTGTCATCCCCTATTTAAGGGATCGTTTTCCAAAAATCCTGGAACTCTTCAAAACTTCTAACCAGGCCAAATACCGAAATTTAAGGAATGGCAGATTTCCATACAAACTTTCCACCCCTATTTCAGCTCTCTAGGGTAGGTTTTTCGAACAATGCTAAAACACGTCTTTCTTTATTTTTGTTGAAAAATCTAAAGATCGATTAAAATATTCATTTTGATAGTTATTACTTTAAAATAACGATTTCCCCAACAAAACCCGTTTTCCCTTTTTACTCATTTTAAGAAAAATAAACAAAATTCCTGAGACATGTAATTCTTTAATTCTTCTCAAAAACTCAAATACCAATTTTCATGTATTTAACTTCAAAACTGACGGACTTTCATACAAATTTTCACCCCCCATTTGACCCCCTTAGAGTGTGATTTCCGTAAAAACCTTTCTTAGTGGCTGGTTACGTCACTCAATTAACCTACAGTCCAAATTTTATCTAATTAGCTTCAGCGGTTTAGGCTCGGTGATGATGAGACGGTCAGTCAGGACAAGTCATCTATACTTATATTATAAAGAGGAAACCTTTGTATTTTTGTATGTATGTATGTATGTATGTATGTATGTATGTATGTATGTTTGTAACGAATAAACTAAAAAACTACAGGACCGATTTAAAAAATTCTTTCACCATTAGACTGCTGCATTAGCGCTGAGTAACATAGGTTATATTAAAAAAGTACACCCGTGCGAAGCCGGGGCGGGCCGCTAGTTATATGTAGGTATATAGACGATATGACATTTTCCCCAAACCCTTGAGTACCAGAAAGTGGGACTGTACTGAGACCTCACGCGGACTTCTTGAGAGAATTTGCAAAGTGACGTTGAACTGTTTTGCCTTCCGAAGCACGGAGTAGCTCGAGTTGTTAAATTATTGGTCACTCATCCCAGGACCGGCATTTGCAAAGTTACTTATCCCCAGCACTCGCAGACCAGGCGCGTTAATCACTGACGAGCTCCTAAGCAAAAGACAAAAACGCTCTCAACAAAGACAAACCACGGAAGTAAAAAAAAAAAAAGAAGACGTCAAAAACTGTTCCGCCAAAATCATACCACAGATTGTCAATAACCGGTCTCCCAGCCTTTGTGCGCGGACGTGGCAATTTCCCGCGCAAACCGCCCGCGACGTTCATCTCCGCGCTCTAATCTATTTAAACTGCTCAAAAGATTTGACAGATGACAGATATGCGACTCTCGAATCTCAACAATGTCTTTTTCGATCGCCGCCGTCATTTACAAATTTCAACTCTATTTTACATATTATTAAGGTTGTGTTTTATGAGTGTGTGATTTGCCGTGGTTTAAGATGTGAGGAAGGTTGTAGCGTTTTTGATTCGCGCGCTACGGGTGGCGTTACAGGGTGACCATCCGAAAGGAATAATTTCAGAAACTTCGTAAAAAAAAAATATCAGAATATTTTTTTAATCAGGTCTATGGTTTGATTTCCGTAGGGGTGAACTTATTGTTGAATTTGGTTTTATTGGTGACAGGACGTTAGGCCTTATTTCTTGAATTAATACAAACTATTCAAATTTCGTCAGTATGTAATTCGTATCTAAATATAAGTAATAAGTAATAATTAATTATTATGAGCGGGACTCTTACCAGGTTTATTGTATGTGAGTATCTGATATTTCGACCGCATGTGCCATGATCCCGGAATTACTGAAGTTATTATGGGTGGGTTTTTATGAGCAGACAAAACGATCTACCCTCTTTCTTAATCGTTTTTTGCTCGACGCCCGTACCGCTAGTTTCCAGGTCACTATTCACTCGAAATTGCTCACACATTTGACATTGACACACTACACTAACAGTATCAAAACGCAAAACGGCTCGTTGTTTTTGCAGTTTTTAACTAGGCTCATCACTGGATTCCTGACACGCGGCAGTTTAAACCCATTTTCGCAATTGAAATTTTTGTATTTCGTAATTTATTCTCTCACCAGTCTAGGTAGTGGCGTTCTGTCGAAATTATCTGAGGGTTATAAAACTTAATCCAGTCATATTGATATATATATATGTTCAAGTATCCGTGTATACGACGTCGCGGCAGTCCAAAAAGGAGATGGTGGCGGGGCGACCTTGACTCCCATCGAAAAGAATGGTCACTTGTTGCTCCAGATAGAACAAAGGAAAGAGCCCTGCCCTGCCCTGCAGTGGGGCACTCACTCCAGGCTTTATTAGCCTATAACTGTCCCACTGCTAGGCAAAGGCCCCCATTATTGAAATCAAGTAATCGCTACAATTGATGGGTAATGGCTTAAACATCACGCTAGCCGAATGCGATCACAAACCCGGACAGAATCCGAAACACACTTTGCCCGACCTGGGAATTGAACCCGGGACCTTTGGGTATCGGGCCGAGCACTTTGCCACTCGGCCACCGAGGCGTATACTACTGGCTTATAATAATAATAATATTAATCCGTGCTCTCCCAGTCGTGTGGCCCCTCCTCCGTGTGGCTGACACCTCCAGCCGCCCGCCGCGCGCTCGACGTCTATAATTGCTGATCAATACCACAAACGAAGGTACCCGCCGCTGCCGCAGCTCCAGCCTGACGTCCACCGAGTAATGCGAAAACTTAATGGTTTAATGTCGTTTTCACGCTGCACCAGACCCTCGAAGGCTTATTACCGATCTTCAAGTGACAGTTCTAATCGCGACAATTTACAATTTATCGCTGCCAAAACACATATTCGAATTACGTAACATAGAAAGCTACGATAACGCCACGAGCGAGCGATTGACGAACCGAATGACGATTGATTTAGACCCAGAAGTTCCGGGTTCGATTTCCAGCGGGGCGTACATGTTTGTGTACTCGGTATGGTTGGTGGTAGGGCTTGTTTGTCCGCCTGGCTAGCTACCACCATCTTATCTAAATATGTCGCCATAACATCCAATGTTTCTAGTATTGTCGTGTTCCGGCAGCTAGAGATAAGATAGCGCAGTGCCTCGCTAGTTGAAGACCTCCTTGGTGAAGTGCGGTTCCATCATTGTCCTTATCATCACTTAACATCGGGTGAGATAGCCCACAAATAGTAGCAGTTGCGTTGCCATTGTACAATTAGCAACTGGTTGCTTTTTTCGGTAATGTGCCTGCCGATTCCCATAACGAAAACCGTAACGATATCATAGCGACATAGTCGTTGAAACCATTTTACTCTTAATTTTATTTTAAGCTAACCTTTTAATCGAACCGAATTTTAAAATCGTTAGACTGAAGTTCCAACCAACCGTATTCGAATCTACCGTATAAGGTTGGTTGGAACTTCGTTCGAACTACTTTGAAATTGGATGTGAGTATGAAAATGGTTTCATCAAGTCGCTACGATCATCATCATCATCATCAGTTCATTTTATATCCCCAGTGCTGGGGCACGAGCCATCCCTATGGATGGATAGGGAGAACGGGTCTTAAACTACGCGGGCCCAGTGCGGATTGGTGGTTGTTAACGACTGCTAATGCAGCCGGGACTAACGGCTTAACGTACCTTCCGAAGCACGGAGGAGCTCGAGATGATAAATTTTTGGTCACCCATCCGATGACCGGCCTTTGCGAAAGTTGCTTAACTTCAGCAATCGCAGACTGAGTTCGTTAACCACTGCGCCATTGAGCTCCTCCCTAGTCGTAAAGGTATAGTTACGGTTTTGGTTACGGGAGTCGGGCCTTTTTTAGGGTTCCGTAGTCAACAAGGAACCCTTATAATTTCGCCATATCCGTCTGTCTGTCTGTCCGTCCCCAGCCTAACTCATAGACTCTTAGTACTAGAAAGCTGTAATTTGGCATGGATTTACATATTAATCTAATATACAGTCAATGTCGCCTCCCCTTGCAGCCAAATGGTTGTTTTTGGATACGTGATAAAATTCACAGTAGTTGTATATATGACGAAGTTAAAAGGAAAACTATGACAGCTAAGTAGGCTTTACAAGTTTACGAGTAACAGTCGACCAACTTATGAAATGTACACACGCCTGCACATAAACCTACCAAACTGTCAAGTTTCTTCAATAGACTTTGAACTGTATGCCCTAAAGATATGGTTGAAAATGTTTTGAAGAAATTTGACAGTTTTGGATAGGTTGATGTGCAGGCGTGTGTACTTGGCGCAGTCCAAATTCCTCATTGGGAACTATTTAAATAACTTTGTCAGGTGTGTGAAAACATTTTTTTTTATACTTAGATTGACAAATGACTCCACTCCAACTGATGTTAAGTGGAAATGACATTTAAGTATATGAGCCATTTAAAATGTTCATAAAAGCCCTCTTCTCAGAGTCCGCATTATTGAGATGGGCTACGGAACCCTACACTGCGCGTGGCCCGACACGCACTTGGCCGGTTTTTTTATTTTTGAGAGAGTTTGTTGATTGCCTCAGACGGCATTTTCAGCTTCACTGGGCTTTTTTGGGGGCGGCGAGAAACTTAAGTGGTTCCTCAAGCCGTGTGAAACGAATCACCTTCGGAGGTTCTCTAGAGGGAACGGCATCGCGCACTAGTGCGCGTCCCCGTGCCCTACTACCTGTGCTTACCTGTTAATATAAAAAAAAAATGTATGTTTTATTTGTCCCATAAGTAGTGATACTGAACAAGTTAAGATAGCCAGTGCCTCAGTGCCGGGTGAGGTGCGCTTCCACCTTCGGCCTTAACATCACCTAACATCAGGTGAGATGAAAGCCAATTGCTTAGACGTAAGATATAAAAAAAAATATTTTCTATAGCTATTGCTAACATTATGTGGAGTCGCCATTAAAAAGAAGAACAACTGCGTCGTCAATCCGCGTTCAAGATCAGAAGATTTTCACGACGACGGGGTCATGCTCGCGTGATGCCATCCTCTCTAGGAACCCTCGCAGGGTTTTCGATCACCGCGGCATTAGGAACCTGTGCTCCTCGCCGCCAATAAACGTTCGTTTGCGCTGTAACTGGCCCACGCTACGCTGCGCTTCGCTCTGGAAAAAAAATAACTTAACCTAACCAACAGTAAGAATTTCTTATGCTGACCGATTGTATAATTCTGCTGACCAAATATTTATTTTGTAATACAAATAAATTATTTCCCATAAATAATTCTTAGTCATCTTCAACCGCTAGGGTGTAGGCCTCCTTCAGTTTCTGCCATCTTTTTCGGTCTTGAGCAGTTAATGAATTACCTATTTAAAAGAAACTAAAGACAGTTTATCAAACAAGTGCTAAGTGCACTGTTTATGTCAGTATGAAATATCGTCCCAACCCGTCAAAATCAACGTGTTATAAAAAAAAATAAACAAATGGCCGAAACATAACAAAAGCGCCGACCTATTAATTAAGTATAAGGTCAGGGAGCGTACACATCGATGATCCCTCGATCCCCGTTGATACGGGGTCGGTCCCCGGGGTGCGTAACGCATCTGTTTGCGCTCTGATCCAGTGTTACCAGCTATGGTTTTAAAATGTCCCTAAACATAGTCTAAAATTCCGTCAGAACCTGAGTTCTGATGGAATAGATATAAGAGATAAATTGATAGATAATACTTTTATTGCAACATTACAAAACATGAACATGAACAAACAATAAAATAATTTACAAAGTTTCTGTTTGGCAGTCTTATCGCTTGAAAACGGCGATATCTCCTTGACAATCTGTCGAGCATAGAGATCTTATTAGATTGATTGATAAACTGTAAAAAAAGGTACACAAAAAAAAAAATAACCCACTTTTCGGTCTAAAACGAAACAAAGTGACACGTTTCATAGAAAGTAACAATATACAAAATCATAAGATTTTTTTTATATTATACCTTAAAAATAGTACCTAACACAATATTACTTAACATTCTGCCATTTCGCTATTAATCGCTATTAATTAGCCGACAAGTTTGTCCGGTTTTACCTAATCCCAGTCCGTCAGATATGTAGGGAAATCTATCAAGCTGGCAACACTGGTCTAATCGCCCGCGCTGATGTAGCGTCGTAGGGATTAAGTGCGCGCATTTTTGATGAGCTGTCAGAAGTTGATGTTAGCCATTTAGCTGAGCAACAGAAGGGTTAACTTGTGCGGTATTTAGCGTTTGAATTATAAATTGCTATCTTTTGTAGAGGGCATTTGAAACTATAGCGACTTGTGTTGTTGAGTTTTTTTTATTTAATGTAGTTTAAAAAAAGGTGAAGTAATAAAACTCATTTTACTTTCCTATGTCATCCGATGTTATTCAAGTTGTCACCGGAACTAAGTTTGTTTTTAAAATAAAATTAATAAAATATCGGAAACAATACCCTTTTAGGTAGGCTTACGAATTAATTTACGATTTTTTTATTTTATCAATATTTTATTTATAAGGACAACGTACAAATGAAAAATAAACAGAGTAATAAGCTTGTAATAGATATTTCGTGTTTTCCTTGTATTTTTTTGTTGTTTATTGCTTGTAGTACGGTGTAATAATATATTTATCCTCTATAATATAATTATTTTTTTTTATATAATTTTAACGCAAATTTTGTTGCGAAACAAATTACAAAAACACAAATGTTGAAAAAATTTCCACGAACAGGATTTGAACCTGCACCCTTCTGACATACCGGGTCAGGTGCTCTCCTAATTGAGCTATCGTGGTTCTAACCAGCCTGCCGAATTATTCAACACTATTTACTATTTACTATTTTACTTTGAAAGCCAAAGGCGCCCATTCAATGTCAACAACTACCGTCATTAACATCCGATCATAATATTTTTACAAATTCCAAAGTTTTTTCAACATTTGTGCTCTTGTATAATATTTTGATATCATTTCTATATTTATTTTATTTTCATAGGTGAATCAACAATGATACAAAATTCAAAGCCACGTAACATGATTTGTTCAAATCCTTATATGATGGAGTGTGGATGAAGTCCCGCCACCCCTCGCACGTCGCATCACGAGCCCCTCCTAGCTCCTGTCAACATGTTGGCGCCACGATTGTTTTTGAAAAGGTGTGTTCAATTATCGAATTAAGTTTAAAAAGAACAAGTGGCATTTGAACTCACTCTCTGACTTATTCGTCAACGCGGCCGAGTTGGCACCATTTAAAAATACCTACATTTTTCGTCGTGAACTCGACTGACTAATTACGTACAGTTACTGTAAAAGTATTTGTTTCATTTAATAAACTTTAAGTACCTTACAAATAAACAGAGAATAAGCTCCGAATACTTATTCCGCGTTTTGTCTCTTTCACTCTAATTCGCAATGACGTTTACATAACAGGAACAAAACACGGAATAACTATTCGGACCTTATTCTTTGTTTATTTGTAAGACCTTTAATGTTTCCTTGCATAAATATTATTTTATTAAATAATTAACCAATTATAAACCACCACGCGGGCCCAGTGCGATGCGGTCGTTGTTAACGACTGCTAATGCAGCCGGGACCAACGGCTTTACGTGGCTTCCGAAGCACGGACGAGCTCGAGATGATACATTTTTGGGCACCCATCCGATGGCCGGCCTTTCCGAAAGTTACTTAACCTTAGCACTCGCAGACTGGGCTCGTTAACCGCGCATCAGCTCCGCGTAATATATAAACTGTGACATTTGGGATAAAGCGACGTTTGAACTCACGCTTTTATTTTTATGTCAAAGAGTACCTTTACAGGATTTTGTTAACAGTTGCAACAGGGTATAATCCCGAAATATAAGCCATGCAACCATAAAAAAGGATACTTACAGTGAATAATAATAAGCAAAACTTATTTTACTGCAGCATTTTTAAATAAAACAATTTAAACGGGGATTAACGCAAACTAATTAGTATATAGGTATCATATACCTATATACCTTTTCATACCCGACGTTTCGGCCGAGTTACAACGGCCGCGACTCGTTAATCGGATTCCTTTGTTTAACTATGGAACGCGAAAGTTTAAAAGTGCATTATTTTTGTTTAATCATGTTTTGACTTTTGTTATTTGGACCATAAGGTTGACGACCAAAAACAATGTACCAGCTGGACCTAGGGTTGTCACTTCGCATTTTTCCCTTGTAACAAACAACCTTAATAAGATCTGGGCCATGGCCTTTTTTAGGGCTCTATATCCGAAACACACTTTGCCCGACCTAAGAATTGAACCCGAGACTTTCGGGTAACGGTAATCAAATGTTCAGTTGTCTTTGGTAAGCCAATAAATATATAAGTAAATCGTCCTAACTCGAGGAGTATGTCAGTAAACTAGGCGTATTGGCCGTAATGACCACCTGTGGCTCAACCCTTCGCCATTAGCGCGGGTCACCCGGACCGGCTATCGGCTGATTGCATTGCCGCATGCCGGCGCGGTTAACCCTTAACTGATTATGACATTAGCCGACCGCCAACGGGTTATGTAAACACATAACATTATTAATAAGAAAACTGTAAACGCTTCGGTGGCCGAGTGCCAAAGCGCTACCGATGCCTGAAAGTCCCGGGGTTTAATTCCCAGGTCGGGCAAAGTATGTTTCGGATGCTTAGCCCGGGTTTGTGATTACCACCCGTGGTGAAAGCGTGGTGATATTACCCATCAATTGTAGTGATGTCTTGATTTTAATGATGAAGACCCTTGCGCAGCAGTGGGACAGTTATAGGCTATTTACTTTACTTTACTTACTATATAATTCAACACAAACTGTGTTGCGAAGGTGGAGCTCTCGATGTTCCCCCCTGTCCCCCTCCCATCCCTGTCCATCCCCCTGTTCTCGATGACGCAGTGGTTAACGCGCCTTGTCAGCGATTGCTAAGGTTAAACAGCTTCCACAAAAGTCTGTCATTGGATGGGTGATCAATTATTGAAGAAAAACAGTTGACCCCGATTGCATTAGCAGTCGTTAACATCCACCAATCTTGTGGCTTATGTACCGTCCTCCCTGTCCATCCACAGGGAAGGCTTGTGCCCCAGCAGTGGGGACATAAAAATGACGTGGTGATGATATGTTACGAAGAAATTGTTTGGAGAAGTGTTGTAAAATATTAGAGCACCTTGTCAACGGTGTACGTTAACACCCCACTCGTGGGTTTTTGTTAAATACTTTTTCATAAACATTACTTGTCATTTTCACATTCCCTTTTTTCACTAAAGACACATTGTATAACCCGGTTCAGCGGCGCTACGATCCAGTAAATCACAGAATTATTAGGACAAAATAAAAATAAAGACAAGAGACACAAGTAAAGGAAAGCCTTTAACTGTCCCACGGCTGATCAAAAGCCTCATTGAAATCAAGTCATCCATCACTACAACTGATAGGTATTGGCTTAATCACCACGCTTGCTAAATCCGAAACCTTTGCCTGACCTAGGAATTGAACCCGGGACCTTCGGGTTTCGGGCAGAGAGCTTTGCCACTCACTACCGAAGCGTCGAAGACACACAAAACAAATGAAAACGAAACTTAAAATAAAACAATCTTTGTGCTTCACAGAATTCCGCAAACTCCTAAAGTCCTCCTCTGTCCCAACTAAACCAATTCACCGGGTGACGATTGTCCCCACTCATTAGTCTAATTGTCCCGCGGTGTTTGCCGCCGGGTCGCCCGGGTGCGGGCCGCGTCGGGTAGGGCTGACACCTGGGTGCCTAACGTGATAGATAATTTTAACACAAATTTTGTTGCGAAACAAATTACAAAAATACAAATGTTGAGAAAAAATCCACGAGCAGGATTTGAACCTGCACCCTACAGACATACCGGGTCAGGTGCTCTCCCAATTGAGCTATCGTGGTTCTAACCAGCCCGCCGAAATTAGTCAACACTATTTACTTTTTTACTTTGGAAGCCAAAGGCGCGTACTTACTGCATTCTCTTTATGATTTCTATTTTCTATTGTAATACTGGTTTCAACCATTTCGTGTGTGTAGACTTTTAAACTATATTTATAAATATTTACTGTTGATAATAAGTCTCAATAAAGCGCGAGCGTTGATAAAAAATCCAAGTATGTCAAATGTCTTATAATGAGTATTTACAGCATTCTCTTATAAGATTTGTAAAAAAAATATACGTCATTGTTAATTCTATATTCCACTAGGACTTCTTGGCGGGAAAGTGAAGAGTCATGTTTGCGGTTTTGTTTTATTTTCTAAAATTTGTGTTATGTCGAATATTAATGTGAAATAATGGTGGATTATTAACTGTTAAGTGTTCGTGAGTGTGCATGAGTGTTGGCAAATGAAATAAAACAGTGCAACGTCACTTTTCAAATTCTCTCAAGAAGTCTGCGTGAGGACTTAGTAAAGCCCCACATCTTTACTGAGATACTCGAAGGGTTGGGGGGGTATATTATTTCTCACTTCTCATTTCCATTATCATTCATCATCATCAATATTCTTTATATATGTA
The DNA here is from genome assembly GCA_949315975.1 of Eudonia truncicolella. NCBI lineage: Eukaryota > Metazoa > Arthropoda > Insecta > Lepidoptera > Crambidae > Eudonia > Eudonia truncicolella. The sequence continues at coordinate 8,605,035 of OX438852.1, read as the reverse complement.
TTACCTAAGAAGATAGAACGAACGAATAGGCTTGATGGATTTGATCCGGAGCCGTAAAACAATAAACAAAAAAATATATATATTCTACTAGCTGACCCGGCGGACTTCGTACCGCTTTGACAGTTTCCATGACAACACTACAAACAAATCATTTTGTATTGGAAAAATTTCCAGAATCTAAAAAAAATTTAGGGGTGGACCACCCTTAACATTTAGGGGGACGAAAAATAGATGTTGTCCGATTCTCCACCCTAGCCGATATGCACGCTAAGATTCACGAAAATCGGTCGAGCCGTTTCAGAGGAGTTCAATAACGTACACCGTGACACGAGAATTTTATATATTAGAGAATTTTCTATTGTAATATTGATTTCAAAAGGTGAGATGTCAAATGTTACACGTCATATGTAAGGCACTGCAACTGTAAGGCTCGTTCGTTTTTTTTTTTACTTAATGTTTTATCTATAAGTCCGTTTTACTCGTTCTTTCGTGGATGTGAAATCGCTTTAATTTTCCCACTTAAAGAATTGGCACGAACTATTTATTGGTAATGAATGGCTAATAATAATAATAATAATAAGATGAAATCGCACTTATCATAGACATACCGGACATACCCACGATTAAAATTTTAAAGTGTAAAAGCGTAAACAGTAAGGACGCCCTCAATGTGTAGTATTTTTTAACAAATAACCAAGGTTTCGTTCTTTATTGTTATCTATACTAAGCTAATGTTTTTACTTGTTCGTAGTTTATATGAGGACACTATATTTTAAGGTAGGGGAGGGGAGCCAGCCCTAGCCGACCCCCGCCGCGGACGTGATGGGGCCACTGTGTGTTTGTTTTCACAACTACAACGACTTGTTACGAAACTATTGCTACTTATCTGTAGCAATAGAAGAATAGAAGAATAGAAGGGAAAACTTCTTGTTCCCTTTTTAAAGCACATTGCGCGCACCGAGGAGTGTGACATGTGACGCGGTACTATTACAAATTGAACTTGGGGTAATTGAGTGATTTTGTTGTTGAATTTCAACAATAGTGATTTGACAAATATGTTTTTGAAAATAATTGTGATCGAGACAAAACACAATCGTGTTTTGAGCAAGCGAATTCAAGATGAAGACATGAACTTATATCAACATTTCAAAGTTAGTCATAAATGTTTACGACAATGCCTAGTTATGAAAGACACCGCAGAAACAGAAAAAATCCTTTATTCGGAATAAAATACAATTTATAAAATAAGGACGCGCGTACGAGCTTAAATCACGTTGATAGATAATAATTGTAAAGGTCCGCAATGCAAAAGACGACCGTGTTCATAGTTAAAAAGAAGTTTGGTAAAATAATAATCTTAAAATTTACCAACTTTTTTGGTAAATTTTTTTAGTGTGTCGCCTTAACTAAATAAAGTACGCCAAATTTTATGTGCCTAAAAAGGAGCATGAAATATAGATAATAGTGGTTATTTATGGGCTAACTAAACATTCATATGTTCAACCCAACTTATTATTAACCTGAAGAGTTGCAAACAGACACGGAATCCCTAAAACAGAACCGAAGCGCAGCCTAACGAACCCTAAACGCCTACGCCATTTAAAATTAATTACCGAAATCAGAACGTTGCGAACAACAAAACGCGGCGCTCCATTACTCGGCCGATGCATAAATAAAACGCAAACTGGGGTCTGGGCCCCGGGGAATCGGAAGCTATCTACCGTCGACGGGTATTTAAAAACAAGTTACATATTGACCCTTATTTGCATTACATTGAAAATAAAAGGTTTTAAAAAAAAATCTAACGGAAAAGCACTTAAATCTATAACTTAATGAAATGATTTGAAATATATTATTTATTTGCTATAGAGACAATGCTTACAATGTTGGTATAAGGTTTAGGAGACATTTTTTTATTAGTGCAGGCATGCTCTGCCGATTTTTCGGCGTACAAAATCTATCTAAAATCTAGGTTAACGAATTAATAATAATAATAACGGTCTCATAGCGAAGAGCCTCGACCAACATCTTAAGAGGCTCTCGCTTGATGATTCAGAAAGCAGTACTCCTTGACACGGCACGTATTGTCAGGAGGTTCCTCACTCTGCAGCCCTGACGGTACTCTAGAATTAGGTTATAATGTTTTATTGTTTTGTATTAAAATAATGTAAACATCTGGTTTTAAGAAAGAAAATAAATAAAGGGTATAATAATGATACTAATAAGTATTTGTTTTAGAATAATTCCATAGACTGTACATAACTATACTAAGACCTTAAACACCAATGTTAGTCAAAAAATAAAAATTTACATTAAAAACAAAACAAAAACGAGCTTGGCGCACAGGATACGACCACCCACCGTTAGAGGTGTAGTCGCACCCAATATCGCAGCATCGGTGAGTCCTCATCATTTGTTTTTATTAAATTAAAAATAAAATGTTTTGGATTTGTTTAAATAATTTTAACGCAAATTTTGTTGCGAAACAAATTACAAAAACATAATGTTGAAACAGATCTTTAGTATTTGTAAAAATATTATGATCAGATGTTAATGACGGTAGTTGTTGACATTGAATTGGCGCCTTTGGCTTTCAAAGTAAAAAGTAAATAGTGTTGAATAATTTCGGCGGGCTGGTTAGAACCACGATGGCTCAATTGGAAGAGCACCTGACCCGGTATGTCAGAAGGGTGCAGGTTCAAATCCTGCTCGTGGAAATTTTTTCAACATTATGTTTTTGTAAATTAAAAATAAATCAATAATATTTTCATCACTTGCTAAATGTGCTTCTGACACTAGATGTGACACGGCTAAGCGTGCTAACCGCACGAAGCCACTAATTAAAGAAAAAGAAGAATCCGTATTAATTCGATTGGATTAGGCTAGAAAACATAGTTACATAAAAGGAATTTAGCGGGAAAGTTAAAAGTGATGTGTGCGGTTTTGTATATTTTTCAAAAAATTGTGTTATATCGAATATTAATGTAAAATAATGGGGGATTTATCGTTAACTGTTCGTGAGCGTGCATGCGTGTTAACAAATGAAACAAAACAGTGCAACGTCACTTTTTAAATTATCTAAAGAAGTCCGCGTGAGGTCTTAGTAAAGCCACACATCTTTACTAAGCTCTTCAAGGGGTTGGGCGATATATAATTTCTCATTTATCATTGTCGTTCATCATCATCATATATTAAAAAAGGAAATATCGTATATTTTTAACTTGTAAGAACATTACTTTGACACTGGCTAAATGTGTAAACCGCACGAAGCCATCAACAAAAGAAAAAATAACTTATATATCCTTACTATAATAAATTATATGACATACAATGGGGCTTCTTGGCGGGAAAGTGAAGAGTCATGTCTGCGGTTTTGTTTTATTTTCTAAAATTTGTTTTATGTCGAATATTAATGTGAAATAATGGTGGATTATTAACCGTTAAGTGTTCGTGAGTGCGCATGAGTGTTGGTAAATGAAACAAAACAGTACAACAGAGGACTTAGTAAAGCCCCACATCTTTACAGAGATACTCGAGGGGTTGGGGGCATATCATTTCTCACTTCTCATTTCTATTATCATTCATCATCATACTGTATATTTTCGTATTACTTGTAAGAAAAATTACTTTGACACTGGCTAAATGTGCTAATCGCACGAAGCCATCAACTAAAAGAAAGAAAGAATAAATTATAAATAAATGCGAAAGTAACTCTGTCTGGCTTTTGATTAGATATAAATAAATACGACATTCAAAGTTTGTACAAATTTTACCCTAAAAGGGGTAAACAATAGGGGATCACTATTCCACGCGGACGAAGTCGCGGGCACAGCTAGTAGAAACAATGTGCGTGACCACTTTCCGTAGCATTCGTAGCTCGTAGTACCTCTGGTGACTACTCTGCTACGCGGTGAGTGTGATACGCCGTAGCTACGCGTAGCGAGTCTACATCAGTGTTTTTAAAGAGGGTCTATTTATTATTTAATGTTTTTTATGTGTGATTTACAATTGGAGCCGGTAGGTGGCGCTGCAAAAGGGGTCCACCACGGGATACGGGTGTTCTCAATCGGACGAGGTCGCGAGCAGGCCACTAGTTCAAATACCTATATAACTATTTTTACGTTAATTTGATATCTCACAATCACAACACTCGTAGAAGCAACATACAATACTAATATAATAACTGACTGAAAAAATCTCAGGGATGTACAAATACAACTAAGAACAACTTGAAATTTGACCCAGTGCGATTCTTTGTAGACAGACATCCTTTAAGAAATAATGTTTTCATTTTTTTAACATTTACTATTAACTGTCAAGATCTGTCTACATCTCGAAGCACGGAGGACCTCGGGATGATACATTTTCGGTAACCCATCTGACGACCGGCCTTTGCGAATGTTGCTCAACTTCAGCAATCGCCGACACGGGGCGCTATCAAGCTCCTCAAGTGCCCACATGTTACATAATATTTGAGAAACATTCCCATTTCGTGAATCCCCATAAATCCTTTATTGGCCCGACTCACACAGATGTTTGCGCGCCGCCGGCGAAGCCTTCAATATTAAACCTCGAATGTACATTTTAAACAAAAACTCGTGCAATAACGCGTACTTCCGCTTCCGGTTCCGCCCTCGGCACGCCCCTCCCCCCACTCGGTCCCAGATAAAAGGGGAGGGGCTTAGACATCTGATGTGGTGTAGGATGGAAGCAATTCAATAGCTTAGAATAAAATTCAAATGGTAGAGGACACGTGAAAAGTTCAATTTAAAAAATATTTTAGAAGTAGAATGGCTTAATTCATTAATTTATTTTATTCAAGGATCATGGCTCATTTGGAATAGTTACAATAGTTACCTTACCCTATGTAAGTAAAATTAACAAATTAAATAAAATTAAACACAAATACCTACATGAAATTTAAATTATTAAGACAAAAAAAAAGTTTTAAAATTTATATAATACAGTGAAAAAATTAAACGCCCACCCGACCCAGCCAGGAATCGAACCTGGGCCTTCCGCAATCCGGGCGGCTGCACTGACCGCTATGCTACCGGGAAGGCTGACGTAAGCGCTGAATTTTGTCACTGCTTTTTAATTTTGGAGTGCTAATAGCGGCACAGTGCCATCTATCCAACGGTCGTTGCAACCGATGGCCATGCAGATTCACCTTTGCAGATGAAATACCACAAATTTGATAACACAACGCTATTGTAAATTTTACTTTTTAGACCCAGGTTCGATTCCTGGCTGGGTCGGGTGGGCGTTTAATTTTTTCACTGTACTTTATAAATTCTATAAATATTTAATTTAGCTTCAGTGCAGCAATTAGCACTTGAAAAAAAAAAGAAAAAATTTACAAAAAAACCCTTAGACGGCTTTTACGACACGCACGGGACGGGAAGTTAAGCAGATGACACATTATTTTCACTTTCCAGACCAGCATGTATATAAAGGAACAACAATTTAGAGAGAGAGAGAACATTTATTGACCACACACACACACACACACATAAAAAAAATAAAAAATAAAAACAAACAATGGTATAGGTCAATCAGGGCCCCCGCCTCAGCTTGTGTTGTTGCGAACGAAGCGTGTCGCAACAACGGCTTAGTACCGCTAGCTCCAAATATCCATGTATCCCGTCAAGCTGGTATTTAGTTTTCTAATTATTTGTTCTTTTTACGATGGTGCAATGGTTAAGATTGCTGAAGTTAAGCAACTTTTGCAAAGGCCGGTCATCGGATGGGTGACCAAAAAATGTATCATCTCTCGCTCCTCCGTGCTTCGTCGTGCACGTGTTGCCGTCGGTCCCGGCTGCATTAGCGGTCGTTAACAACCACCAACCAGCACTGGGCCCGTGTGGTGTTTTACGTTCCGTTCTCCCTATCCATCCATAGGGAAGGCTCGTGCCCCAGCAGTGGGGATGTACAATGAGCTGGCGATGATGATATTTCTTTATATCTTGAGTCTATTACTTATTCAAAAAGGAAGTGGCGGCGTCTTCAAATCGCATCAGTCGTGCTGTGACTAATCAATAATTCGATGCTTCGTCAGTATGCCGGGCGCGTTCTCACACAATATCAATTTGAAAAAATATTAATCCGCGCCGCCCCACCGCCCGGGGAAGCGATTTTATAATTCCAGAATACCGTGTTCCATTTGGCTATTCATACTTTCGTTAAAGGGGAGTTACATTGGTCAAAGTCAAAGACAATTTTTTTTTTTTTCTAATAAACTTACGACAAGAGCTATTGAATCGTTCATACATTTTTAACAGTAAATTTTTTTAGCTGTGGAGAAGAACGGGCGCACGAAACTCCACAGCCTTAATAGAAGTAACGACATTTACAAAAAAAGGTATGTCGTTACCAAATCATACCATATTTAATTTAATACATTGGCAATCAAAATCTTTCAAGATCCCGGAATCACAAATAAGCTTACCTCTGCACATCTATACATGAAGACTTTTTAACGATGGCCATTGCAATAATAAAAATAGTTACATGTTTTCTTTTTATAAATTTATTTTTTATTTTTAATTGTTACCTAATTATGGTAACAATTAAAAATAAAAGATGGACCCCTATAGCAGCGCCACCTACCGGGTATAATTGTGAATCTAAACCATTCTCGAATCCACTTGAACACACACAGAAAATTTCATCCAAATTGGTCCGGCCGTTTAGAAGGAGTTCAATAACATACTCACGCACAGGAGATTTATCTATATATTAATACGTGAAGCAAAAACTTTGTACCCCTTTTTACGAAAATTGCGCGGACGGAGGAGTATGAAATTTCGCACACTTATAGTTTAATAACTAACACTTATAGTTGCAATATCAACTCCTATACTAAACATGGTGACGTACACAATTTCAATACTAGGAATAAGACAAAACTTGTAATGCCACTGTTCAGGTTACAGAAGGTTCTTGGTTCTTTCTTGGGGCAAGGTATACACTATTACAATAAAATACCAAGTACTGTACTAGATTTACCTTTAGATAAGTTTAAAAAACATGTGAAATCTATATTACTTTTAAAAGGTTATTATACAGTCAAAGAATATTTAGATGATAAAACAGCTTGGTTATAATGAAAAACATATACTCTATTTGAATTAATATAATAAAATTAATTTATATAATTTTTATACTGATATGATAGCCTTTATCAGCAGTGTCCTACAGATAACAAACAGCGTTGCGTTAAATAGATCATTAAGTTTTTATTTAGAGTATCTTGAGTATGTCATGCTCTCTTTATTTGTCTCTGCGGTGGTGGCGTGTGCGTCGGGTCGTTACGTTCCCTAAAATATGGTTGAGCGAAGCGATGGCTGATTCATATGTCATACTCGTGAACGGGTGCTGCCTGTGGAGGCTGGTCTGCTCTTGCATACTTATCTTATTTTTAATATTATTTACTGTAGTTTGACTTGGTTTATCTTAACCAATTTTTTTTTTTTTGAGTACTGTAGTGTTACTGTATGACATTGTGGAAATTGAAACTTTTGCCTGATGTAAATTTGTTAACTTAGTTTTTTTTTTTTTTTTTTTTCTTTTTTTTTTTTATTTTGTGATATTTTTGTTTTTTATTTACATGTTGTGGTTGTCTTCTATAATTTTGTGTTTATTTGTAATGGAAAGTGTCCTGCTATGATAGGGCATTTTCCAATATTTTTGACGCTGTAAGGGAGAAAAGAGCTGGACACTTGCTGAGTTTCTTGCCGGTTCTTCTCAGTACAAGATCTCCCGCCCAGAGTAGACTTACGAACCGATGGCATAGTGACATTCACAAGAGCTACTTGTAGCCTAAACTGAATAAATGATTTTGAATTTTGAATTTTTGAATTTTACATAGAGAAGGAGTGCAGAATGTTTTATTTTATTTTTATTATGCATAAAAATACATTATATCAATAAAACAAACATTACACACACTACCATGTATTTGACACACACGCATATAATAATAATTATACTCTTCAAAAATTCAAAAATGGAAGAGGAGCGGCCGAAATCTGTCAATGCCAATCCAAACTCACGTTCTATCTTTTTTAATTTTTCATTGCTTAGGATACAATCCGTGCAGCCTTAATGAAATTACGGTCGAATTTTGACCACTGGGCGACCGCTAGTAGATGTAGATATAATGACTTGTCCTGACTGACTGATTCATCATAAACCTCCTTGGTCGAGTGGTTTGTACACCGGTTTTCATGGTGTCGCCATCTCTGAGGTCCCGGGTTCGATCCCCGGTCGGGTCAATTTAGAAATTATTGTTTTTCTAAATTTTCTCGGGTCTGGGTGTTTTCTATGTATGTATTTAAGTATTTTCGAAGCTTCTCTTGGGCTAGATAATTGGTGTGAGTGTAGGAATTTGGACTGTAGGTTAATTGAATGACGTAACCAACCACTAAGAAAAAAAATTTACAAATATCAATCGGTTTAATAGGGGGTGAAAGTTTGAATGAAAGTCCGTCACTTTTTAAGTAAAATACATGGAAATTGGTTAGGTATATGGCTTTTTGAAAAGAAATAAAGAATGACAAGTATCAGGAAAATTGTTTATTTTTCTTTAAATTAGTAAAAGGGAAGAAGGTTTTTTAGAGGAAATGGCTGTTATTAAAATAAGAATTATAAAAATGTATAATTTAATAGATCTCTAGATTTATCAATAAAAATAAAAAATTACATATTTTAGCATTTTTCGAAAAACTCGCACTAAACAATCTAATTACAAAAACACAATGTTGAAAAAATTTTCACAAACAGGATTTGAACCTGCACCCTTCTGACATACCGGGTCAGGTGCTCCTCCAATTGAGCTATCGTGGTTCTAACCAGCCCGCCGAAATTATTCAACACTATTTACTTTTTTACTTTGAAAGCCAAAGGCGCCAATTCAATGTCAATAACTACCGTCATTAACAACTGATCATAATATTTTTACAAATACTAAAGATCAGTTAAGAAGTAGGCTAGCTATTTATAAAATGTTTTTGATTTGTTTATATAATTTTAACGCAAATTTTGTTGCGAAACAAATTACAAAAACACAATGTTGAAAAAATTTCCACGAGCAGGATTTGAACCTGCACCCTTCTGACATACCGGGTCAGGTGCTCTTCCAATTGAGCTATCGTGGTTCTAACCAGCCCGCCGAAATTATTCAACACTATTTACTTTGTAAGCCAATTTAAAACATAAAATATTTTTAATATTGATATGGTCACTATAAGATGTTGTTAGGTTAGCTAATTACGTAATAACTTAAGGCAGAAGGTCCCCTAAGTAGGGACTGAATAAATTAACCGAATTGGTATTATATGGATATTACAACGTGTTCCGGTAGAACAACTGAGTTGCGGGACTTGGTTTTTTTACAAGTTTGTTTATGATGGCTCTATATCCTATATCTTCTATACTATTAATAAAGAGGTAACGTTTGCTTGTTTGTTTGTTTGTTTGTTTGTTTGTTTGTTTGTTTGTTTGTTTGTTTGTTAGCGCAGGATAATCTCTGGAGCTGCTGGTCCGATTCCAAAAATTCTTTCACTGATAGAATTCTACATGCCTTGCGGGTAACATAGGCTATATTTTATTATAGAACTAGCTGTGCCCGCGACTTCGTCCGCGCGTTATAGTTATTTTTTTATTATTTGTTTATATTATATTAATAAAAATAAATAAGTTTCTAAAATAAAAGTAGCCTAAGTTACTCTTTATTACATCAGCTATCTGCCAGTAAAAGTCCGGTCAAAATCGGTCCAGCCGTTTCAGAGATTAGCCGGAACAAACGGACAGAGAGACAGACAAAAATTGTAAAATATGTTATTTTGGTATATGTACCGTGTATACATACATATACATTTAGTAAAAAGCGGTTATTTTAATATTACAAACAGACACTCCAATTTTGTTTATATGTATAGAAAAAAGATTCTTTTTAAAATCTCAAATCCACGCGGACGAAGTCGCGAGTAAAAGTGCTAGTAGACTTTATTATTTTTTCAAAATGAACTGTTACAAGTATTTTGAATGTCAATTCAAAGCCATGACTACGTAACCACTACGGTGGAGACCTTGTACCCTGAAGAAGCCGCAATTAACTCGGCAAGGGCCGTTTCTTTCTCCGTAGTAGCTCACCGGATTTCCAAAAGTAATATTTTCGACTTGATCGCTTCCCTTCTTTCAGGTTCATTTAGATGTCCCACTTTCCTTTGAGCTTTGAGTACGAAACACGCAACTGACATTTCTTGTCATAAACCAAAGAGTATCCAACTTTGCAATATCATTCTCCGAAAGTCTCAAAGCGAAGTCTATTTAAAGGCAATCTCAAAGCGCGGTGTCTCCCGACAGTAACTAACTTTCGATCGGCAATAAGACGCCCCGCCGCGCCGGGAAATGAACCTGGGACCGGTTCCGGCCTCCGCGTAGGGAGCGCACTGTACAGTCACGAGCAAAGAAATGTAAACAAATGTAATTGAAGCGACTGGATTGCGGTTACACAAAGTTAAAAAGTGCATTAAAAAACCTAAAAATTATGAGCAAATAGAAATCTCATAAAATAAACTCTCACGCCGTTACCTAATTACATTTAATTAACCCTAAAATAATTATAATTTTTATTAACTTTAGAATGTTTATTATTTTCATTAACCTTGATTTTCAACTATCAATTATCATGTCTGTTGCTGCATTAGCAGACATTAACCACTACCAACCCGCACTGGGCCCGCGTGGTGGTTTATGGCCCGTTATCCCTTTCCATCCAGAGGGAAGGCTCGTGCCCCAGCAGTGGGGACATAAAATGAGCTGATGATGATGATGACCTCAACAACACAAGAAATAGTGCCACAGAGGCCACACTTGCTTTTTCTAGTAATCCAAAATTTTCGTGCAATCTAGACACATATCTGAAATAATAACCAATGAGAGATTACGACAATGTTAGAGATGAAACTAGTCGACTTGTTGCATGAAATGTTATTGTTCATTATTAATGCCGACCACGACGACCTCCGTAGCCGAGTGGCTTGCACGCAGGACTTTAGGCGGCGCTAACTCTGAGGTCCCGCGTTCGATTCCCGGTCGGGTCAATGTCGAAAACGAACTTTTCGATATTGTGTCGGGTCTGGGTGGTTGTGGTACCGTCGTTGTTTTTGATTGCCATGAAACGAGTGCTTTAGCTACTTACCTTGGGATCAGAACAATGTATGTGATGTTGTCTAAATATTTAATATACATATTAAATGTATTTTTTTTGTTAATTAATGTAATTGTTTTTTTTACCGTTTTAATTAAGTAAATTAAAATAGACTGTAACTGTCCTACGGCTGGGCAAAAGCTTCCATTATTGAAATAAAGTCATCGCTACAATTGTAATCACCGCTACATCGATCGTACCTCGCTCATAAGCTTCAAGCCTCATGTCATGATTTGATTTAATTGTATTGTTAAACCACAAAGGTTTGTCAAAATACGAATTTTGACTGCATTTAACAAAAACATTTGTTAAGTAATTATAATTAATTCAAAGTAATTATTGAGGAAATTGGTAACAACATTTGCGGAATGTTTTTTAAGTTACTCAGAAAGTAGGCTAAAATGGTACTGGAAGCGAACCTGACCGAGGTTTGTCTCAAAACACGCTCGATAGAAATTTTAGCACTTTTCCAAATTAAAAATGTTGTATTTAAAGATTTTTAATGGTTGTAGGTAATAAAAGTATTATCCATCTATCTAAGTAACCTGTTTATTCTTCCAATAAACGAAACAAATAAACATGGGGGTTCAGTACTCTCTCCCCCCGCGCAATATTTGATTGACAGCAGTCAAATTTAATTTGGAGAGCGCACTCGCTGTTTGCAAATACGCCGCCGGCGCGCGCGGCCTGCATACTGATGACTTTGGAGATGCGCGGCTGAGAAAGGCGAGATTTAAAAAAAAAAACTAAGATTATGGCAGAAATGCAATACTTATGGGATTAAAAATGGTGCCAATTTGTCTTATAGCGACGTTTTGTTGTCGCGTTGTGATATTGAAAATATAAATGTTTGATTATTTACATATCATTTTAAGCAAATAGCTTACCGAACTATATATAGCTAACTATATATAGCTATAGCGAACAAATTACAATTTCAAAAAAGACAAAGTGTTGAAAAAATTCCACGTGCGGGATTCGAACCCGTACCCCATGACATGCCGGGTCAGGTGCACTGCGAACTATGCTATCGTGGCTCAATCCAACTCGCGGGGCTGCGTATATGCGGGTTCGAATCCTGCTCGTGGAATTTTTTCAACACTTTGTCTTTTTTCATATAAGTGTATATTAAAGAATTTATTGTGAACGTCTCAGTGGCGGGTTCCGGGTTCAATTCCCAGGTCGGACAAAGTGTGTTTCGGATTATTCGATGCATAGCCCGGGTTTGTGATCACCAACCCGCATTTGGTAAGCAACTTTTCCCGAAATTCAGTTTCCAAAACTTACAATTACTTATATTATACACTTAAGTAGGTAAGTACCTATTTAAGATTGTGTTTAATTACAAAATTTATTATAACTTTTTTTTTAATCATTTGCTTAAGGACTAAGTAGGTACGCATAACAGTGCAAACTGTTAGGTACTACATACATCAAAGTTATTAGGTAGGTACCTGTACATATAAAAGAAAGAAAAGGTATTTCTTTCTTCAATCTTCGTCATAAATTGAAAACTATACATCATTTATGATTTAAGCTGTTTAAGCTTGTGCAAATGAAGCCCTTTCATGCGATACCCCAGATGACACGATTAACTTACCTCAAAATTTGGACCCCCGTTCCTTGCATAAAGACCCCGCTTTTTTGCGTTTTCATATTAAACACCAGCCGCACAAAAGCGGTCCGACACAAAACGCGTAATTTGAAAGCGACCTAAGGACCCAATAGTTTTCACAAACACCAACTGCATAATCGAATGACCTTTGATCCTGCCACAGCGCCGGCGCCGGCGCCTTCCTAACTACTTTACCGTCCGTTACTTTGTTTTTTCCAACGGAAGCGACAGACGACTGCTATACTGTTTCCTCCGTTGCTCGTAAACTGTGTTTTTTTTTTGTTGTACATTGTAATTGAAGCGTCGTCGACGGTAGCTGAACGGATAGATGCTTGGGTTGAATGCAAAATGTGAGAAAATATTTAGTTCAGTAGTTGAGGATTCCGTGTGAAGTGAGTCGTCCATGAGATGTCATGAGATGAAATTAAAGCTAACTAACTAACTAGCTAGTAACTACGAACGAAGAATAAAATAAAATCAACAATTTCATTAGTCTATATTAGAGCTCTGCTTGACATGGGCTTTTCCAAGTGCACGCGACTGAGCACGACGATTCCCCTTCGGAGATTTTCTAGAGGGAACGGCATCACGCACTAGTGCGTGTCCCCGTACCCTACTAGATTCTCCGAGGGCTTCGGATCGGATCGGGAGCGAAACAACCCGAGGGCGACTCTAAAAGTGGCCGTGGTAGTGGGGAGAAGCGCACTCGGTGCCAAGTGCGAGTTTCATTCGCCATTCGATCACGTTATCGAAAACGAGAATTTGTATGGAAAAATGTTAACTCCTTTAGTAACCAAAACCCACACTAGGTCACCAGGTAACAGGACTGTACCTGGTGTAGAGCGCGTGTGAACCGGCTCGTCGTACCCTTGTTCTACGAGTACGGTGTCTTGGGCCTAAACTAGTGTGCATGTTTAGTGTGAATGTGTAGTGGCATTTAGAGGATCGGGCGGGAGACTGACTGTGTGTTGTGCCTGTACAATACCTAATATATTCTGTGTTTTGTGCTCGCACTGTTGTCTTATCTATTGTGTGTCGGGCGCAGGGCGGGCGGGGCGATGCGCGCGTGACGCGCCCATGTCGCAGCAGCCGCCCTTCACGCTGCCCTGGGGGCTCCACTACCAGCACAGGTGAGCCTGCAAACAGACAGACCTTTAAAATATGCATTACTTTTATACTACATGCATTCTGAATTTATCAAGGTTTTTTTAAATACAATTGAATTCTTACTATGGCAGAGAGGAGCGTAATTATAAAGTCCCACATTTACTACGAATTTGCAGCTGAAAGTTTGATGTTACAATTAAGCACTCTTTCAAAAATTAGGCTGAGAAAATCAAAAACAGTTCATTCATTAATTCATTCAGTGCTTGGAGAAGCCTTTTTGATGTGTAACATCTTTTCGCTCGCCTTCTATATAAATAGTCTGGCCATAAACACTGTTACATAAAAACTTTTCTTTTTTTCAACATTTTTATTATTTTGAATTGGGAATGCATTTATTATTTCAAAAACTTCTTACGATTACGCGCCATTTCACATATCTTTTCGTGTTCCTTAACAAATTACAAAATGGAAAATAGGATTGCAGTGATCGCTTTGCACAAAGTGGGTATGGAGCCGTTGGTCATATTCCGGACACTTCAAATCTTGGTATCAGCCGTATGTTCGTATCACTGTCGTACTATCAACAGATACAACAACACTTCCTCTGTCGAAGACCATAAAAGATCGGCCGCGTGCTGTTAGAACTAAAAAGGCTGTTAATGCTGATAAAGCCAGAATTCGTCGAAATCCCATTAAGAAGCAAAAAATCTTATCGCGAGAAATGAAGATTCCCGCTAGGACTCTGTCGCGTATTATAAAACAAGACCTGAAGCTCGGTCTTATCGTCGATATACAGGACATGCCCTTAACAGGTTCGCTGTCCAAGAATTATAACAATTGGTTTTCAATTGTTATGTATCATATGTGATTCAGGGGACAGGGAAGGGGTTAATCAATCTTTACAATTAAAGAGAGTGCATCGATCAAAACGCCTTCAGTCGCGATACGCAGGTGAAGGGCACAGAAATTCCCCCCTTTCCCGATGAATAAATTTTCACGATTAAAGAGCACTACAATAAGCAAAATGATAAAGTGTACGCTCACAGTTCTAAAGAAGCTGTTCAAGTGGTCGGAAAGGTACAACGTGGTCATCATCCTGCGTCAGTGATGGTTTGGTGGCGTGCCTTATCAAGGCGTCACAAAGCTACATTTTTGTGAAAAACGAGTGAAAACTTCAGCCAAAGTGTATCAAGAGACAGTCTTGGATCGTGTTGTGCAACCTCTCAGCAATACACTTTTTAAAAATGTACCGTGGACTTTCCAGCAGGACTCTGCACCTGGTCACAAGGCACGAAGTACCCAAGTCTGGCTTGAAACCAACGTTCCGGACTTTATAAGAGCTGAAGACTGGCCCTCATCTAGCCCAGACTTTAATCCTTTAGACTACAAATTATGGTAATTTTTAGAGGACATGGCTTGCCCTAAACGATACGGCGACATTGAGTCTCTTAACAAATCTCTGGAGAAAGCAGTGGCGAAATTTCCCATGGAGACAGTGCGTAAATCCATAGATTCGTGGCCAGACAGATTAAAGGCCTGTATAAAAGCCAAAGGTGGCCATTTTGAAAAGAATATTGTTTTCATTTTTTGCTGAGACTTTAATAAATATGTACATATAAGTTTAAATAACATTACATTACTTATTACAAACACAGAAATGTTGAAAAAATTCCACGAGCAGGATTTGCACCTGCACCCTTCTGACATACCCGGTATGTATTTGTAAAAAAATATACGTCATTGTTTTCAGAATACTAGAGGTCGCCCAGTGGTCGAAATTCGACCGTACGGATTTGTATCGGATAGTATCCTAAGCAATAAAAATTAAAAAAAGATAGAATGTGAGTTTGGATTGGCATTGACAGATATCGGCCGCTCCTCTTCCATTTTAGAATTTTTTGAAAAGAGCGTGTGTGTCAAATACATGGTAGTGTGTGTAGTGTTTGTTTTATTGATTTAATGTATTTTTTATGCATAATTTAAAAAAAATATTAACATTCTGCACTCTTTCTCTATATAAACTCTAAGGGCCAATTTCACCGTCCCGAATAGAAACCGAGTTTAATAAAACCTGGTTTCGACTAATCGAGTTCAAAACTTAGTCTTGATCGCGGTTCACGTCGCACTGATTTCACCGGCTTCGTTTTGATCCCGTATATTAAAACTTAGTTTAGCTTTGACAAAGAATGAATGAATGAATGACATGTCATCGACTAAACGTTTTTTTATTTTTTATTTTTGTTCTGGCTTGGAACTAAACGAATTGCCTTAAAAGAAATTATTCCTTCTTCTTAGATTAGGCATTTATATAGGTACCTATGTTAAGCAAATAATGCTAGTGGTGTGCTTTACAACATTTTGGTATTGTAGTACTTACCTACTGTTTAATATTACTTAGGTACTACTATTTATTTATTAGTTTGATTTTAATATGTAGTGACAGACACCAAAAAAAGGGAATTTAACTAAGCGTAAGCTCTTTTTTTTAGTAAATAATACAAGTTTAATTCAGCTTCACAAAACATGAGGCCAGTTTACAGATGTAACTATAAACTAGATATCATACCAAGATTTTATCAAAGAAAATGTAGTTCTAATAAACACATAACAATAGCGAAATTCACCACACAACAAAACAAAGTGTATCTTGCAATGCATCAAGAGCGTCGAAGTGTTTTTCTCTCTCGCGTATCCATCTGGAGCGACGTACAATAAACTCATCCTCATTAAAATTTTCGTCAAAAGCTAGTGCCAGGGCTCTTTTCATCTTTGTTTTATATCGCTAACAAAATGATTATTTCATTCTTTAAAAATAAATAAACAAACCAATCTCCCGTACTCCACACAATCGTGACAATGACAGGCAAACAGCTTTAAACGCGTTTAGCTAAGCTAAACGTCGAAAATCGGCCGTTCAGAAACTGAACCAAGTTCAACTTGAACGACGTTTAGTTTATGCCGGTGAAACGCAACCTTGAGAGCGGAACTCAGTTTAGCGCGTAAACTCAGTTTAACTCGAATTGATCGCGTTTAATTTCACCGGTGAAATTGGCCCTTAGTGTGTAAAATTTCATACTCCTCCATCCGCTTTTTGCTTCACGTATATAGATAATGTTAAAATTGATTACTGCGGTTCCACTCTTCTCTATCATCAGCCACCTCATACCACTCCGGCAAAAAAGCGGCCAAGCCCCCCCATCTCCGATTTGGCCTGCCTCGTCTCCGGTGTCCTTCACATGGAACCCACTCAGTGGCAATCTTCGACCACTTCTCTGTGCCCATGCGGCTGACGTGCCCAGCCCGGCTCCAGTCGCAACTCCAACATCTATGATTTTGGTTTTGAAACGCAGTGTAGTTTTTATTTTCGGGACTACAGCTAGGAAGCAGTCGGTCTGTAAATGATGGTTGCTATAGACTAAAATCAGTTGCTGACCTCTATTTTTCAAGATCAACCTGTCGAATACAAACACAATAGTATTTTAATTGTTTAGGGCACTGATCAGTGCTCGCCGCATGAGATGTGATGGTAAAGGGAAATAATGTCGGTTACTGATTCCTGACGAACATTGGTGCTACCCTAATGCAGGCTAATGTTGATGATGATGATATCTGCTCAGAGAGCCCGGGGCGGGGCGACGCGACCACGCCGCGTACGACGCGCACGGCCACGCGCCGCCGCTGTACGCGCGGCACCACGCTACGCCGCACGCGCCGCACGGCGCAACGCACCCCGCAACGCACGCCGCAACGCACGCCGGAACGCACGCCGGAACGCACGCCGCAACGCACGCGCAAACGATCGTCGACACGCAGATCACGCATACGCAGTAAGTATACGTTATTTATTATTTATTTATTTAGGTAACAAACAGCCATATAAGAACAATTATGAGACACTTAATCTAAAAAAAAGCCCTTGGAATAACCTCCCGCCTGATGTTCGTCGCTCTAAGACACTTGCTACTTTTAAGGTTAAACTTCATTCTTTTCTTTTAGCTAGGTCTTAGTCTGCAACTACTTTATCGTATGTAGGTATATGTAGTTTATTATAACAATATATATTAGTAGATATTATGTATATACAGTCCGATGATAATGATGTATATATCTTATATTATCTATTTTATTAAGTATAATATATGTATAGTTAAAAGATTTTATTATTATTATTATTTTAATTTGCTAGTTGCCAGTACACTACCTCTCATTGTCTCCTAATCTGCCCTATGCCACAAAGGTTGTCTGGAAGAGATCGCTTTAAGCGATAAGACCGCCTTTGCCTACTATTATTTTAAAATTTCCTGTTATTTGTTTTGTGTATAATTGTGTAAGCAATAAAGTGTTTATCTATCTATCTATCTATCTATCTATCTAAAGAACATTTAGCATATTACACCTTCATTATTTTTCTTTTGCAATCAAAATGTAACACGCTTTTATTTATAAAAAATTTTTTTTCCTATTATCAGGTTTAAATTATTTTTAACGTTTTAGTTCTTTTTTTATTATCAAGTAATAAAAACTTGTTTTTAATTATACTAGTATTTAGATACCTGTAATTAGATAAATGAAGTACAACATGACTGATTGTGTGCAGGTGTAAAGGTGAGGAGCAACGCTCAGAATACAGGGAACACTACCTGCTGCACAGGTGAGCAGGCTGCAGACAAAACTCATCTAAAGTCTACTAACTATAGAAAGTTTCAAATTGCCGTCAATCAGAAGAACAAATGTTTTTTGAAATGTTTTCTATTGAAATGAAACAACTTTTTAGGGAGACTGTCACTCACTCCCTGTGACCGCGGACCCTGCAAAGGGTTCGAAACGTCAGGATGAACATTAATTAAAAACTAATGTGTAAAATAAACGCGAGTAGATCCGTAAAAGTTGTATCATTTCAATGTGTAGTGTTCGAGATCGCTGTATTACACGTAAGCATGGAAAATGCAATTGAAATTCACTTATAAGTTTTGAAAGAACTATCTGAAGTTTGTATGATACAGCGAAACGTTAAAACATTCTCTTACAAGTAACACAAAATAAGGGAGCTGCAGAATATAAACGCGCTCTCTCACGGACACGGAAGCTCGCAACAGCTAGCAACAGTCAAATGTCCGTGAGAGGTTGTCTAATAGTCTAGAGGTGTAAGTAATTTGATCACCACTGAGATTTAATTTACGTTATATATTCTCCGATCCAGATGCCCTTCAAGCTACGGCAAGTGCGCGGAGGAGACTTCGGAGGAGCCCCGGGAGTCCCGCGACGAGGCGGTGTCCAGCTCCGCGGAGCACCAGCACTGGGACGAGAAGCTGGGTGAGCGACATTCGTGACGTCACCACGGAAAATAAGGAGACTGCAGAATTTAAGCTTCGTACAAACGCCTGCACATCGTACCACAAACTGTCTTTCCTGAATTGACTTTGAAAATGTTTGAAAATATGCGCGCTCGAGCGACGCACGCATAGACAACCTCACAACTGCTGCTCTTGGGTTGTACCGAGCTGTTTCAGTAATTAACCTTCTGGGTTCTCTTTATTTTGTGTCATCATGACCACGGAACGTGACGGAACTGTTGTAGAGTAGATAGTGTAGTTCTTTTTTTTATATTAACGGGTAAGCACAGTGCCTTGATCTCACCTGATGTTAAGTGATGATAAGGCCAATGACGGAAGCGCACTTCACCCGGGATCCTCAACTAGTGAGATACTGGCTACCTTATCTCTAGCTGCCGGAACACAATAATGCTACAAACATTGATGTTATGGCGACATATTTAGATAAGATGGTGGTAGCTAGCCAGGCGGACAAACAAGCCCTACCACCAACCAAACCGAGTACACAAACATGTACTCCCCGCTGGGAATCGAACCCGGGACCTCTAGGTCTAAGCCGGTGGTCTTAGCCACTAGACCACAGAGGCGGTTCCATGAAGTGTCGAGAGATGGCGCTGATTAGACGCTGCATCGCGCTATCGTTTAGCTTGTTTCTTTGTACATAACCTTCGCTACACTTATTTGCACTCGTATAGGCACCAGTGTTCGCTTAGTGTTCTACTACTACTAGCTACTACTACTAGCTTAGTTTTAGTACTAGCTTAGTGTTCGACCCATTTTTCGACACCAACTTTATTTTTTTTAAATAGTTTACGGGTAAGCACTGTGCCTTGACCTGACGTTAAGTGATGTAAGGCCAGTGATAGAAGCGCAATTCACCTGGGATCTACCACCAACCAAACCGAGTACACAAACATGTACCCCTCGCTGGGAATCGAACCCAGGACCTGTGGGTCTAAACCGGTGGTCTTAACCACTAGACCGCAGAGGCGGTTAAATAACATAGATTTTCATTGAAGTTGTACGGGATGACAGCTACAAAGAAGGTGGGCTTCCCTTCCCCCTTGGAGGGATCGCAGACAGAGTCCCACATAACCATCTACGTATTCACGCGCACTGTGTGGTATGCCTGATGAATTTCATCATCATCATCACATCATAACCAGCTCATTTTATGTCCCCACTGTTGGGGCACGAGCCTTCCCTTTGGATGGATAGGGAGAACAGGCCATAAACCACCACGCGGGCCCAGTGCGGTGCGGTGGTTGTTAACGACTGCTAATGCAGCCGGGACCAACGGCTTTACGTGCCTTCCGAAGCACTGAAGAGCTCGGGATGATACATTTTTGATCACCTAAACCTAACCATTGGCCACCATCCGATGACCGGCTTTTGCGAAAGTTGCTTACAACTCGCAAACCGGGCGCGTTAACCACTGCGCCATCGAGCTCCTAATCCATTTACTACTGTATAGGTACAGAGTTTAGAATAAGACCATACAACAAAACTGCATACAATAATATTTACCCCGAGCTAAGAGTCAAACATTTGAACTCTCTGGATTTGAGACTGTGGTCAAACTTCTAGGATACCTACATTTTTTTTTTTTTTGGAGAGAGATTGCTGATTGCCGCTGCGGCATTTTCAGCTTCACCGGGCTTTTTGGGGGCGGCGAGGAACGTAAAGGGTCCCTCAAGCCGTGTGAAACGAATCACCTTCAGAGGTTATCTAGAGGGAACGGCATCGCGCACAAGTGCGCGTCCCCGTGCCCTACTAGATTCTCCGAAGGGTTCGGATCGGATCGGGGAGCGGAGCAACCCGAGGGCGCCTCTAAAGGCACGGACCTCGGCTCGGGTTGACCGGGCCGTGGAGGAGGAGAGAACCGACCAGGTACATGTCTGTACCTGGTGTAGAGCGAGTGTGAACCGGTTCGTCGTACCCTTGTTCTACGAGTACGGTGTCTTGGGCCTAAACTGGTGTGCATGTTTAGTGTATTCTGTAAATGTGTGCTGTCATTTAGAGGATCGGGCGGGGGGATACCTACAGATGCGGTGAAGCGGAACACTGCTGCTGCAGAGATAAGTGTCAGAGTCAAAGGTAGCCCTACAGACAGGTTCCGTTATTAAACTATGGCGCATACGTTCAGTGCAACCCCACTTTAATTTAGCTTTTGCTTCTAGTGAGCAGCTCTCTTTGCGGCTCGGCCCCCCGGAGTGAGGCTGCGTCACCCCATCAGCACGTCACCACCACGCACGCAGGTACCCACCACCACCACCACCACCTCTTTAGCCCCACTGTGCCGGCCGGCTGACTAGATACACCGCCCCTTATTTGAAAGTGTTGTTAGCACAGCCACGTTACTGCACGTAAGAAGATAGTTACAAAGTTAAAGGAGTTTTTTTTTGAGAGAAATTGCTGATTGCCTCTACGGCATTTTCAGCTTCACCGGGCTTTTTTGGGGGCGGCGAGGAACGTAAAGGGTCCCTCAAGCCGTGTGAAACGAATCACCTTCGGAGGTTATCTAGAGGGAACGGCATCGCGCACTAGTGCGTGTCCCGTGCCCTACTAGATTCTCCGAAGGGTTCGGATCGGATCGGGGAGCGGAGCAACCCGAGGGCGCCTCTAAAAGCACGGACCTCGGCTCGGGTTGACCGGGCCGTGGAGGAGGAGAGAAGCGCCCAGGGTTAAAGGAGTTGCTAAGCTCAAGTGGCAGTGGGCAGGGGCATCATCCAACAAGGTGGACCGACGATCTGTTTGCGGGAAGTCTCTTAGTTTTAGTATAGTGTATAATAAAGATTGTTGATGTGTATCATTTTTCCGCTCGCTTTCTATATAAGCATGTGAGAGATTTCGTGAAAGAAATTGACGTATTATTATTATATGTGACATATTGTGTCATTCGACTATCAAAGGTCATTTTGATATGTCAAATGTCTTCTAATGAGTATTTACTGCATTTTTTTATAGTTATAAAATAATGTAATACCTGACCCTTTTTTTCAGAATATAATGTTAAAATTGCTTATTACTAAGGTGAGATGTCAAATACACATCTTATGCGACTAGGCTCGCTCGTTTTTTTAATTTCATTTCAATACGTTACTAACATCTACGAGTATCTATCTATAGGTACAAGTAATACAAGGAAAAACTTTGTATCCCTTTTTAAGCGAGTAGTTAGTGTGAGATTTGGTATAGTTAAAAGTTAGAAAGAGAATGAGTGCATTAAGTATGTATAATATACGTGTTAGGTGGACCGACGATCAGGGGGCCTACCGCCTAACTCTATTGATATCGCTCTCGCTATCGCGCTCTATAGTTTATGGCGTAATCTTGCCATTTCGAAAGCTATATAAAAGCAATATTGAAAGCTATAGGCTATAGCTTTCGATATTGCTTTTCTTAATGCTTTCAGCTTTTTAGCGATGAGTTAGGCGGTTGGGGGGCTGGTGAAGGTCGCAAGTAGCCGCTGGATGCGAGCAGCACCGGTCGCTATGGAGATCCTTGGGGGAGGCCTCTGTCCAGCAGTGGACGTCTTTTGGCCGAGATGATGATGATGATTACTGTACGTTTGTAATCATACACTTGCCACAGTGACAGTAACATGACAGTTGAGAGATAAAATAGCCTGATCGCGCTCTGTTGGTAAGCCAAGGCGGCGTGCTCCGCTAGTGTAGCAGGATTGTGTTTTGCGCCGTCCTCCCAGTGGACTCGCAAGTTGCTTCATCACACCTAATGGATGATGATGAATGGATTAATAGATCCCATGTGTAGATTAACGTCCAATCGCTGTGGAGTAGGAGTTGATTTTAAATATTAAGTACGGGTAAGCACAGTGCCTTGATCTCACTTGATGTTAAGTGATGATAAGGTTAATTGGTGGAAGCGCACTTCACCCGGATCCTCAACTACTGCGGCACCTGGCTATCTTATCTCTAGCTGTCGGAACACAAACAAAACTAAAATCATGTTATGGCGACATATTTAGATAAGATGGTGTTAGCCAGCCAGGCGGACAAACAACCCCTTCCACTAACCAAACCGAGTACACACACATGTACCCTCCGACTAGAATCGAACCCGGGGTCCTATAGGTCTGAGACCGGTGGTCTTAACCACTAGACCACAGAAGCGATTATAAGAGAAGGCGATTACTAGACTCCGCATTCACTAAACATTAGGTGGAACAAAGTTATTTTCCTACTAATTTCAATAAAAATAAAAACTAACTCCGTCCATGCTCTAGCTTCATAACAAACAATTCTTGTTCTGCCAGCCAAGATTGAAGTCAAAAGCTCCTTTACATCACTGACGTTAACCCATACCTAACACCAGCATATTATAAGCTGTCTAGGTGGTTTAAAAGGACTGTTATTAATGTTTTAATTACCTCTATAGAAAAAAAAACTTGAATATTAGCTATATAAACCCTTGGCAGGAGGCGGTCGGCGCGGCGCGCTGCAGCTGTGGCAGTTCCTGGTGTCATTACTGGCGGAGGGCGCGCGCTGCGTGGCGTGGACCGGCCGCGGGCTGGAGTTCAAGCTGCACGAGCCCGAGGAGGTAGCTATACCAGGCTCCTGTGTCCCCCGATGCAGAAGTATGGCCTAATTGGATTGACGTATATCAGCTGGGAAAATGTAGCTCTCATATATCGCTTCTGCACTAGCTTCTATCGAGGCTGTAGCTGTAGCAGAAGCAGGAGTCTACTGTAAGAGCACGCGCGCTACGTGGCGTTTATCGGCCGAGGGCTGGGGTTCAATCTGCACGACCCCTGAGGAGGTAACTATACCAGGCTATTGCGCTTGTATCTTCTAAGGTGTCCCCTATAGTACAAGCGAGGAAGCGTGTGCTGCATGGTGAAGAGTGAGAGTTTAAGCTGCACGAACCCAAAAGAGGTAGCTCTCATGTCAGGCTCCTGATTATCCACAGTCTACAGCTGTGTCCTGTCTACCTTAGCCTGGTGTCGCCGCAGGTGAAAGGAGTGCATTGAGTAGCGTCGACTATCTGCAGAATGTTCAAGCTCCTCAAGCCTAAAGAGTTCACTACCACATCAGGGTACAGCAAAGGTCCTTCTAGATCATTCAAGCTGCACGAGGCAAAGGAGGTAGTTCACATACCAGGATTCTGCATTTGCATCTTCCCAGGTTCCTACATTCTGCCTGCTCTAGTCTGGTGTTAATGCTAAGGAGAGCAAGAGCTGTATGGCGGGTACTGGCTGCAGAATGTTCAAGATATTCGCACCAGAGGAGGCAATAGGTCCCTGCTCTGGTATGGTGCGTTGTTTGTAATTAAATAGTGCACTTTGCCACTAGACTTGATCTCTCCCTCTTCATATCTTCAGTCCTAAAGGCTGGTTTGGACCTCGAGTTACACATGGCTTTAGCCTGAGCGTTCCTCTCCGGGTCCAGGGCCCTTTTTATTGGTTTTTTGTTGTTTTTTTGTTGCTCAAATTGATACCGCATATTGTTGAGGAGTTTGATGGCGTAGTGGTCAACGCGAGTGCTGAAATTAAGCAACTTTCGCAAAGGCCTGTCATCAGATGGGTGACCAAAATATATCATCTCGAGCTTCGGACATCCGTGCTTCGAAAGGCACATAAAGCCTGCCCCAGCTGCATCAACCACTAATCCGCAATGGGCCCGCGTGGTGGTCTATGGCCGGTTCTCCCTATCCATCCATAGGGAAGACTCGTGCCCCAGCAGTGGGGACATAAAATGAGCTGATGATGATGATGATGATGTGTTGCGCAGGTGGCGCGGCGGTGGGGGGCGCAGAAGAACCGACCGGCGATGAACTACGACAAGCTGTCGCGCTCGCTGCGATACTACTATGAGAAGGGCATTATGCAGAAGGTCGCGGGTAAGAAACAAACTTATGGCATCTATATTTACAGAGGAAAAAGAGTGAAACTCAGTGAAATGATAGGGTTGCACAAAAATCCAAATAGGTCGAAGAAGAATGGGGAGAGGGAAACCTCAGCGGGCCCCATTAAGACAAGATCAGATAAGGAAGTACTTACTATAAATTACGTTAAATAAAAATGCATTATAATGAAAAACAAATTGAAGTTAAAAATAAAAGATATCCCCTCCATTAGTGGGCTGGAACTGGAACTGAACTGGGGCTCGACCGCCTAACCGATTGCTTTGGCTACGTGTATAGTTTATGACGTCATCTTGTCATCTAGCTAACAGGTATAGGCATATATCTACAGCTATAGCCTATAGATTTCGATATTGCTTTCATAGGCAGTACGAAATGACAAGATGACGTCATAAACTATACACGTAGCCAAAGCGATCGGTTAGGCGGTCGGGGGGCTGGTTCGTGGGGGGTAGGGAGTGCGCCCAAGCACATGGCTGTACCTGGAATAGCGCGCGTGTGAACCGGGTCTCCATAATCTTGTTCTCAGGCAATAGTTCATTGCATTATTTTTATCAACGTTGACTTTGACTACCGTAGTATAGAAATCCACTCGCCTCGTCAGACTTTTTTTTTTTTTTTTGGAGAGAGATTGCTGATTGCCGCTGCGGCATTTTCAGCTTCACCGGGCTTTTTGGGGGCGGCGAGGAACGTAAAGGGTCAAGCCGTGTGAAACGAATCACCTTCAGAGGTTATCTAGAGGGAACGGCATCGCGCACAAGTGCGCGTCCCCGTGCCCTACTAGATTCTCCGAAGGGTTCGGATCGGATCGGGGAGCGGAGCAACCCGAGGGCGCCTCTAAAGGCACGGACCTCGGCTCGGGTTGACCGGGCCGTGGAGGAGGAGAGAACCGACCAGGTACATGTCTGTACCTGGTGTAGAGCGAGTGTGAACCGGTTCTTCGTACCCTTGTTCTACGAGTACGGTGTCTTGGGCCTAAACTGGTGTGCATGTTTAGTGTATTCTGTAAATGTGTGCTGTCATTTAGAGGATCGGGCGGGGTTTAGAGGATCGGGCGGGGTTTAGAGGATCGGGCGGGGTCGTCAAAGACGCAAAGCTTATTGTGCATGTGTACATCCGATGATCGATCTTTGCGATAATTGCTTAACTTCAACAACTGCAGCAGCAACAACAGCAGCTTCTTTGAAGCGCCTGACACTGACACACTATTGAGACGTTTTTAAATTAGCAGACTCGGAATCAGGTCACACATCCAATGGGTGACCAAAAATGTATCATCTCGAAGGAGCTCGGGTTGATAATTCATCTCGAGGTCTTTCGAGCCTCGGAAGGCAGTACGTCTTGCCGTTGGTCCCGGCCGCATTTGCAGTCTTTAACAACCACGCACTGGGCCCGCGTGTTATGGCCCATCCTCCCTATCTATCCATAGGGGATGCCCAGCAGTCATCATCGGCATTTATTGCCACCTTTATACTGGAGTATGGACATCAGTACACAAAAATGCTCTCCCATGAAGCATAGGTATTTTAGCTGACGATGACTAAGTTTAGTCCACTGTTTGATGTCGTTCAGCTCGCTCATTGTATGTCCCCAGCAGTGAGGACATACAATGTGCTGGCGATGATCTGATGGAGCCTAGTTCTTTTGCCGATATCTTATGTAATACTCGTGCGCAGGTGAGCGCTACGTGTACAAGTTCGTGTGCGACCCGGAGGCGTTGTTCAGCATGGCCGCCCCCCGCGCCCGCAGCCCGCCCGCGCCCGCCCCCGCGCCGCCCTACGACGTGCTCACGCAGCTCTACGGCACCGGGCCCTACCTGCCGCAGGAGTACCCGCGGCGGTACTACGTCAATCATCTGGCTCACTACGACGCGTGAGCAGGACGACTGTACCTTTAACCCTTTAACTGGTGGTGGCGATATGGTTGACACCATAATTTTAATGTAGTTGCAATACGTCGAAAACCAATGATAAATATATTACGCCGTACCAATCAAAGCATCAACAAATCTATAACTCTGCATAGAATCAAAAACATCAGCCTGAGAGCGCAGACACTACATCAAACCCGTTATAAAAGTAAGCCTGTGAAATACTTAGAGCCACCGCGCGAAAGTATATTCTTCTTCACCGGTTTATCCATCTGCACAGATACACTGTCGACTACATTAACAATCGACCCGCCTACGACAACTGAGCGGAGACGGACTGGGCTGAGAATCTCCAACAATCTGTGATCTAACACATGAACAAAATCTGCATAATTATACATTAAACTGCCCGGGAGCATATAGCTATACGGAAACGCGCCGTACCTGCCGCAGAATATCTTTGACATCAGCCTATCTACTCGCACAGATATAACGTCAACCACCCACCTACCATCCAGTAGCAGCAAACCTTTAACAAAACAACACCGCACACATCATTCCTCATCAGCTTATATGCCCGCGCAAATAGTCGTCAACTACCTGCCGAGCTACGGAACGTGAGCGGAGTAACTAGCTGGCTGTAAACCTGCAACAGATCAACAGCCGCGCCGCGTAGTACATCGTTAATCATCAGCCTCGCTGCCAGCGTGCAGCAGGGCAGAGCCGTGACTGAGGACAGAAAGGAAAGCTTTTCCTGGGGTCTTTCAAGAGCTCTGCTGAGAAAACGAGATTTGCGTATAGACACCGATCGCGCCGCCCTCCGAAGTGCTCACCTAGCTGTAGGGAACCGAGTAGTACTGCCGCAGGAGTACCCGCGACGGTACGACGGAACTGCATACCTCCAACATATCTAATTCTACAGCCTTACCACGTATGTCCCTTGTCATCAGCCTTACTTTCCCCAGGGAATAATAGGACCTTTGTGAAGAGATAAGATATATAAAATTATAATAAATATTAATATACTTATATAGTTATTATGAATTATCATCACCACCAGCTCACATTATGTCCTTACTGTTGGGGCACGAGCACAAGGAAGGAAGAAGGAAGAAGGAAGAAGGAAGGAGAGATAGGAAGAAGACAATAGTTAGCTAATACTTATTATTACACATTGATGATATAGCAACCTGTACATGCTTGTGGGAACCTGAGGATATCTCTTCTATGGCCGAGGCACTATTCAGTGGTACGCGCCCGCGCCGCCCTACGACGTGCTTACACAGCTCTATTGCACCGAGTCCGACCTGCCGCAGGAGTACCCACGACGTTACGATGACAACCATCCGGCGCGTGAGCAAGCAGTGTACCTTTAACACATCAAATACTCCTTCGTCATAAGATAAGATACAGCACAGATAAGTATACGCCAACCATAAACCACTATGAAACGTGAGCGAGCCACCAGCTGCTCACTTCACCTCCAAACTAGATCAATGTAAAGTACCTACCCTACAGGCAGCGCCGACGACGTTCTCAACCCTAGGGTAAAGCAAGTGGATTGCTGTAGGCGCCTGGTGGCATGCGCTACCAAAACGACAAATGCAAAAAACCACAGCACCGGATTTTTTTTTTAATACCTATCTCAGCAAATGACTCCACTCCACCTGATGTTACGACAACTGGTGCAGCGTGAAAACATCTATTCCATCTTTTGGAAGTGCGACAAAGAAACTGTTCGAGACAGTACAGCGGTGACTCCGTAGAGCAGCACGCGTACTTCTATGGTGGAAGGGAGAAGGTGGGATGAGGATGAGAAATTCGGATAGGAAATGTGAAAGCGTCGACCAAAAGGCGCCAAAATACAACCTCGCTCTACCAAGGGCAGAAGAAAGGGCGCTCGAGCAGACACACATGGACAACCTCTCACGGGCACGGAACCTCGCCACGGCTGCGCTATGAAGCATACCTAATGCAGTCATCTTATTTTGTGTCAAGGACATGGACCAGCGCTGCTTACAGGTTTTGACGAGTGAGACTGCAAGCATCATTTGGAATATGTGACTTGAAAACGGGCCAATCGCTTTCCCGTTGTGTTCTAAAAACCAATAGTTAAATCAATAATGAACCTGCGTTGTTGGTTGTTTGCGGGGTAACGTTTCAGTGAGTCATCGGTTTCTTTGTCGTTTTGAGCCGGCTTAAGTCAATCCCGTAATAGCTAGCATTAGTGAATAGTTCGCGTCACGAGCTATTATCAAATTGCTTTTGTCAATAAACATTGATTGGATTACGTCAGCGAAAAGAGAACGGGCCGGTTTGGGTACTAGGTGTGCTAGTGATTCTAAAGAATGTATGTTTTTCGAAGCAATAACTAAACCTTCAGGATTAAAAAAAGCGACAAAATCTTAACATACCATGACTTGACTTGACTATTCATAACTACAGCAACATTTCAAATGACAAACATAATGTTAACCCATTCCCTGTCCTATGAATCACATATGATACGTAGCAATTGAAAACTAATTGTTATAATTCTTGGACAGCGAACCTTCTAACATAGTTTTAAGAGACAAAATTTCTGTAAAATATAACCTTTAATTGCAAGTTTTGTACAAGCTCAGTTATGATTTAAATATATCTAAGCTAGAATAAATTTCAATAAAGTGTAACACGTAACATGATCTCGTAAAGTTTGTAAATAAATATTTAAAAATTAAATAACATTAATTAAGTGTACCGAGTGTTATAATGAGAATTATTCTTTTAACCTTGTGATATTTTAGTTCGTATTATATTATGTTCAATTAATACATAAATTATCTATTTAATTAATTGTATCTCATCTCCAAACGGCTGGTTGACACTTCCCATGACCCAAGGGCTGGCTTTTACCTCGGCCAGAGGCTAAGCATTGCCATACAACGTGGCAATGCCGCCAGTCTCTCGGGTACATTACCAGTCGACAGCGACGCGGAGGAATTTTTTAACGCCATATTTTAGTTTCGTAATAGTTTTAGTTACTTTAGGTTATTATATTATTGTGATTACTATTATTATATTTTAATGGATGTGTCTATCATTCCAAATACACAATGTAAATTGTATCTTTGTTTTTGTAACATATCATTAACTAGAACATGGCTTCAAATTTAATTTTGCATTACATGAAATTGTGAATTGTGAATTTATGCATGAAAGTGTGTCGTTACCAAATCATTCAATATTTACAATTAAAAACTTTCAAGGGTCCGCTTATACAAATAATGCTTACCCATATACATATACATTACACTTTATTCTAAAAAAAAAAAACGTACTTGGGCACTATTTTAACATGTAGGTACTCATTCAAAACTATAGAATGACGCCTTATACATATACAGTGTGCGAGAATTGGAGGAATGTCAGTTCCATGCATTTTTATCATTATATAATTATTTACATTGTAATAGCCCTTTTTAAAAAGTGTTTGGTAAAAAATTTGAAATAAGCTCCCTCGATAAGGGTTTTTTGGGGGTAGGGGGATGGAGGGGGGGAGGGTACAACCCCCCCCCTGCAACCCCCATCTGCCGGAGATGCGTACTTTTCGAGAAATTAATTTTTTTGTAAACATAACCTCAAACAAAAAATATGGAAATTTAACAGGAGGGAGGCTAAAAAGAGGTGGAGAAAAGGGAAAGAGTATGTAAAATAACGTCACACGTACAAAAACGTCGTTTCTGGCGCTTCGCCGGCCGCTGACGCGGCACGCTCGCTCCGCTCGCTCGGCTCGCGCGTTGTTGGTCACCATACTAACCTAACCTAACCTAATGAACTCTTTAAAACTTTATGGCGGGGGGCTTCGCCCCCCG
This sequence comes from Eudonia truncicolella, assembly GCA_949315975.1. Classification (NCBI taxonomy): domain Eukaryota; kingdom Metazoa; phylum Arthropoda; class Insecta; order Lepidoptera; family Crambidae; genus Eudonia; species Eudonia truncicolella. Next base: position 8,574,158 of record OX438852.1, on the reverse strand, counting down.
AGCCCCCCTTGCGGGGGGGCTCGGGGCTGGCGGCGTCGGCCTTGCGTTGGGCACCACCACTGGCGCCCCAGCCTGTTTAGGGCCTTTCGCCCTCCCTCTCCTCCGGCTGCGGGCGCCGGCAGCCCGCTCGTTCCTAGGCGCAGGTGGGGTCGGTGCAGGGCCGACTTCCTGCTTCCTCTTCTCGGGGAGGGCGGGAAACCTCTCCGCACTCCTGACCGCAGCCATTGAGCTGTAGCTCGCGCGCTCGGGCACCGAACGCCCGGCCTCCAGACCGTCCAGCCTCTTGTTGATGCCTCCAATTGAGGCATCGAGGCTCCGCTGCATGGCAGCCAACGCCTGCGCGATTCCCGCATTCGGGTCGGCAGCAGGGGGAGGAGCAGCAGGGGTGGGGGGAACGACTCTCTCCGCCGCAAGGCGCCTCCCAGTCACGGCAGCCCCTTTTGCCTCAGAGGCCTCCCGCTTTTGGATCCTCAACAACTCCTTGAGATCTGAGACCCGGTTGTTGAGGATCTCATTGGCCTCATTGAGGACCAGCGCATCTTCCCTCATGGTCCTGTGTGTCGCAATCATTGCGTGCCACGCCTTGAGGTTCGTGACGTCCAGGATCCTCACCAAGTCCGTCAAGTAGTCCATTGAGGCAGACGTAGACTCTATGACCACCCCAAAATGCTCCTCAGGCAGTCCAGAGATCAGTCTCCTCACCGAGTTGATCAGGCCCTCCGCACAATCAGCCGTTCGTTCACTCCTCCCCCTCGCTTCCTCTTCCGTTGCTGCCTCCGGGTCCAGCCACTCCCTCGTCTTCTGCTCTGCCAGCTTCAGGAAGATTTTGGAGTCATTGTCCGTCCCTTCCTTGTTGGCTAGGTACTGGTTTCTCACTTCCGAGTAACTCATGCCCAGTACACCAGCCATGTACCTCACCAGGACATCGTGATAGCGATTGGCCTCAGCTATCACCTTCTTCGCCTTCCTCATTGACCGCAACGTGAGCGGCTCCCAGTCCTTCCACTCGTCTGGGTCAGGCTCCTCCTCTCCAGAGCCAGTCTCCATCTCCTCCACTCTCTCCCGACGCTCCTCGTCGGACCTCCTCTCTTCGTCCGTCCTCTCCTTTCCTAATGTAGGCGTGTTCTTGCCCCCCCCAGAAACGGTGGGGCAGCCTGAGACCAGTGAACTGGTCCCAGGGAGGGATTCTCCCGCCTCCCGGCGGGTACCCTCCTGGGGTAATAATTTTTTAGACGACGCTTTCATTATTTTCGGCATTTCTGGGATGCCTCCCTGACAATTTCGGGGTTGTCGTCCCCCTGGCAATTCAAGGGCTGCCGTTCCCTAGGTAGGCCGTAAGTTTCACCCATGCGACGCCCACTCGCCAAGGGTGCCTTATATACTCGCGGAGGGCGGGAGGTATCTGCTGGGTTTTACCGACTTTTCCTTGTCGACACCATACTAACCTAACCTAACCTAATGAACTCTTATGGCGGACGGCGTGACCACAGATTAGATAAAAGTTTAATTTTACTACGTAAATGACGTTTCTCTAATCACATCACACGTCATTTTTGACAGAAAACGTTTCATTTCACGTTATTCTTTACTATTCCGTGTTGTTTTTCGTTTCGTTTCACTCAAAAATTAAGCTATTGAAAAAAAATAAAAAATGACGTAAGTACTTACCTCTCCGGCAACCAAAATCGATATCAGGGGTCTCAGTAAGACCCCCTGAGCCCCCCCACAGTGTCAGTTTCCCCAGGACGAGGGAGCTTATTTCTAAATCCAACCCAAGTGTTTCCTTAACGTGTGTCTTAAATTTCTCAAAGGGCAAAGTTAAAACATCATTCGGGATTTTATTATAATAAGTAGTCGTACCATGAATAAACCCTTTACATTACATCAATACAATCTTTAATATATACCTACCTAGGGTAAATCCACCAAAAAGCACGCACTACTAAAGAGTTTGCATTGCTACTAATTCACTAATATTATAGCAACTACTTGCCGGTGACATAACGTGTACGTAGTATAGTATATTAAATCCAATGTGTGTTTTAATAAGAAGAAGAAAAATAGAATTGTGTATAGGAATCTTCGATCAATAATGTAAGGAACGTTACGCGACTTTGGGGCCACGAAGTCACGTTGACGTTTGTGGCGATGACAGTATATTAAGTACAAATATTTTGCACACTCAATTTAATTTTTATATTTAAGTTTCAAGGTTCACAGTAAGCTGAAGTTGTTGATGCTATCCAATGTTTTTCCAAATTTTGTTATTCGAAATTTAAATCAGTCGAGATACATTTTTGTTCCGGATCCTTTATCTAGTACATAATTGATTATCGAAGATAGGAATCCGTACTCTTCGGTAGTGCGTACTCTTTGGTGGCTTTACCCTACTTTGGTTGTAGGTGTTTGCAAGAGTATTTTGAATCTATATGAATAAAATCAATTGCTGTTCGCTAGTCTCGCCAATACTCAAAAACGGCTTGACTGATTTGAATAATTTTATATTTACATACTTAAAAAATGTATAAAATACAGTGAAAAAAATTAAACGCCCACCCTGCCCAGCCAGGAATCGAACCAGGTCAATCCGGGCGGCTGCACTGACCGCTATGCTACCGGGAAGGCTGACGTAAGCGCTGAATTTTGTCACTGCTTTTTTTAATCCTTTTGAGTGCTAATAGCGGCACGGTCCGCCATCTATCCAACGGTTATTGCAATTTTATATTTGTTTTGTTCCCTCTATGGTTAAAAAGAATGAAAATTGGCAAAACTCAATAAAGCCGCTGTCAAATCGAAAAATGAAAAATTTATTATTTTGCGTGGGAATCGCCACTATGGATTACTCCCAATAGATGGCGATCGTGGCACACATTTAGCATGGACTAATGACAGGGCAACGTCTGTCGGGACAGCTAGTAGAAAATACAAGTTTAATAATGTAACAATTTTTACATGTTTCTCTCAGCTCTCAACTCTCAGCATGTTATAACATAAGTATGTACATTTTTATATGTTTATTTAACCGGGAATACTTTAGAATTCATTGTAACATAAAAATGATAACGGTATGCTTTAGGTCAGATCAAGAGCTCTGTTCGATATAAATCGATGTCAACTTTATTCAAAAGTAACCCCGGCCCCGTGATACGCTGGGGAATTGGCACCGACAATCGTAATTTTATATCTTTGATCATTAATAAAATTAGGGGTCACCAACCGATTTTGACTTTAGCAACAATAGATTTTTTTGAGAGTTTGTTTATTCCCTCAGACGGCTTCAGCTTCACCAGTCTTTTTTGGGGGCGGCGGGAAACTTAAAAGGTTCCTCAAGCCGTGTGAAACAAATCACCTTCAGAGGTTTTCTAGGTTTTCTTTCTATCAATGATCTGCATTTTATTGAGACTTATTGTCAACAGTAAATATTTATAAATATACTTTAAAAGTCTATTTACACACGAAATGGTTGAAATCAATATTACAATAGAAAATAGAAATCATAAAGAGAAAATACTCTTTAGAAGACATTTGTCATATCAAAATGATGACACAATATGCCACACATAATAATAATATGTCATGTTCATAATATCGATTTAAAATTTACAAAATGACGCGCTCCGACTTCCTGTTACACACTTCCCATTTCTACGCAATCACTTCCACAAATTGTATTTATAGAAGGCGAGCGGAAAGATGTTACACATCAAAAAAAAAATAGTAAAGGTACATACCTACCAGTTTTTGGTTTTAAAAAAAACTGTATGTATACTATTTTTTAGTGAAAAAATTGGTGTCGAACTTTGGGTTACTGTGTCGAACATTGGTGCCACTTGGTGCCACAACGATGCTTTAGTTTTGTAAGGATCTCAATTAATATTAATTGAAATGTGCAATATCAAGTAATATTAGTCTAATCATAGTATGCGTAGGATTGTAAGGTTATTTTAATGATAAGAAAACTTAAGCAATCTTGTGAATACTTAATTTAATAAATAAATTTAATATTAATTAATAAATTGAATGAATGTGGTTTTATTACAAATACTCTATTTATTCGTGTCGTAGGGTATAACCCATTAGAAACTTCAGCGGGCGGTGTTTGCATCTCACTGGTGATATTAAAAATGTCATGTCACTTCTTTTTGAACACACTTGTGTTTGAATCCTTTGATGACACCTCATTTAGCCCAGGCTTGGTAATGCTCGCACTCCTGGCGAGACGCTATTTTGCAACATCGACCGAACCATGGTTGGGTCCTGCCGCGAATGAGAACCATAGAGTTTGGAATGAAGAGTTCCATTCCCTGCAGAATCACATCAACGACAGAATCGGCAAGGACATCAGGATCATCCAGCGAGAAGCAAACTCGCCACCATGGGTACGACACACGTTGCGATTTTTAAGTTTCCGTGAGAGGTAGGTACGAATCAGGCAATGATCTGATGAGCCTAGTGGTGCATCAACGGACACTTGATAGCCGTCTGGGTGCGAGGTCAACAGGAGATCCAGTAAGGAAGCTCTACCCGCGTGGTCAGTTGTGCGTGAACCAAGCCACTCGACGTGGTGGTCATTAAAGTCTCCCAGTACCACAATCTCGGCAGAGGGGATCCGTTGGAGAAGGGAATCTGTCGCCGTTTGGACGCTCTCGATAAGTTGTCCAGTTTCAATATTACCGCTGTGGGACCTATACAGGCACGCGTAGACGCGAGGGTGGTGTCCGCAGTCGAAGTGCAGCCATAAGATGGAGTGGTCCCTAATTTCAAGATTGCCGAGGCGACGGACGCACATATCCTCCCTAACGTAAGCACAAACACCGACGCGTGGCACAAACGAATGCTCCAAATTGTATCCCGGGAAGCGCAAGTAGGAGACGTCAGGAGAAGGGGGATATTTGCGCTTCAGTGAGGAAAAGCAAGGCCGGCTTCTCCGTCTCAAGGTGGTAATGGACGGCGCTTAAGCTCAGCAAGGCAGCGTGGCTTTGCCAGTCAGTCAGTGTCACTCATATAGCACCACCCAGGGGACACGTGTAGGGTCTCAAGGGTAAACCTACAGACGCGAGTGATCTTAACCCCCAATGAAAACTATGAAATTAAGCGAACAAACAAACCTTGGTACCGCGCACCGACTGATGGCCATTAGAACACAGGAGTTTCATACGCCATTCGATCACGTTAACGAAAACGAGAATCTGTATGGCAAAATTTTAACTCTTCTCGAATGCAGCCAGGAGGCGCTGCTTCAATGCCATACTAATTTATCGTTTTCGTAAACGTAATCGAATGAATACGGATAGTACAACAATACACACACTAGGCACTTAGCACAAAATCTACCCTCTAACATAATAAAAATGATCTACTCTTTCCAAACATTTGGCTTTTATTTATTTATTTGTTTCTTTAGAAATCTTGCTATATATTATGATAATCATCAACATCTCAGCCAAAAGACGACCATTATCATCATCAGCTCATTTTATGTCCCCACTGCTGGGGCACGAGCCTTCCCTATGGATGGATAGGGAGAAAGGTCCATAAACCACCAAGCGGGCCCAGTGCAGATTGGTGGTTGTTAACGTCTGCTAAAGGTAGCCGAGACCAACGACTTTACGTGCCTTCCGGAGCACGAAGGAGGTCGAGTTGATAAATATTTGGTCACCCATCCGATGGCCAGCCTTTGCGAAAGTTGCTTAACCTCAGCACTCGCAGACCGGGCGCGTTAACCACTGCGCCATCGAGCTCCTGACAAAACACGTTGCTGGACAAAGGCCCCCCCAAGGAACTCCACAACGACCGGTTTTGCGCTGCTCGCATCCACCGGCTTCCCACGACCTTCACCAGATCGTGGTCCACCTTGTAATTTATTACATTGTTCAAAAATATTTGAAAATACTCCTAGAATCGCGGGGTAGTTGAAAAAAACAAAAATCCAGTAACATAACATTTAATTCGATATACACAATATACAGTCTCATACACATTGAGTCATTGAAATACTGGCGACACGAGTACTGCAGACAACACATCACGAGTAACACTCGAATTTGTTTTTTTGTTAAACCATGTTTTATTTCAGAGCAAGACCCTAAGGCTACCAGACCTTACTACTTCCTACTTTGTGTTAGCAAACCAAGCAAGGCAAGCTTGGGTCGATGACCAATCTACAGGTACATGGTGCTAAAAACATCTCACTTTTTATATAGTCTCAATGCTGATAAAAATATTGATAAAAAATAAAAAACTTCCGCCACACGCTTTAAAGCTGTTGCGGCTAAAGCACCTACACTTTCTGCTAGTCTATTGGCCGTAACATTTATAATATTAGATAGTGTAGTTTACAGGGGTCTGAAGCGATATTAGGCCATTATTGTTCTTGTGCTGTGGGAAAAAAGAGCTTTAGATTGCTGCTCCCATATAATGTCCGTTAGATGGTTTAAGAGTTGGGGCAGATACCAAAGACAACTCGCCCCACCGCCGGCACAGTTCCTGGACACGATTATTCGTCAAGATATTGAAAATGAATTATTTGACGAACCTGACATTTGATAAGTTTTCTGTTTCTTTCTTACTACAACTTGACTGATAGTGACAAAATGATGTTTTAATTACCTCTATAGATTAGGGTTAAGTAAATTAAAAAAAGTGTGCAATTCTACCAAAGTGATTTCAAACTGTATTATAAAAAGGTATAAAACATCATAATAAAAAGATATTTAAAAATTAAAGTCTCATTATTTATAGATAAAAAAAATAAGTACAGTAGACAACACATACATCAAGTTATCCATATGGTGCACTATCATCATTCCACTCACTGTTCCCAATGTTTAACTATCGAGTCAGAAAATATTGTTATGGGTATTCAACTTATGTGTTGCCGACTGTACTTTTATGAGAATTCACAGCAGTCAAGCATATTTATAGAAATCCTGCTTCTCGTATTACTGCACACTCTCTACATCTGTTATGTAAGATTAACCCCATAACAAATATTTATTGGGACCATTAAGTCATTAATCGCCGTGGTGGTCACCGGTGATCGACAAACAATAAATTTTCTATTGTGTCCGGTTTTGCGGCAGTCAACGGCAGTACAAAAATAACTATTTAAAAAAAATCATATCTCAGCTCCGTAATTACTTAGAGCAAAACTAATCACTTTGATACGATTCTTTATAAGGGTACTACAAAACGGTACAAAAATTATCACTGGCCGCGAAAAAAAAAATTACGCCACTGGTCCATACAAAATTACCCAAACACCTTTCCTCAATTAGACTCTGAACTTTATTTCTAAGATATATTTTAACCATATTATGGTTAAAAATGTGTTGAAGAAATAGTGAATAAACAGTTTTCAATTGTAACTCGTGACATGACACCCACAGTGACATGTAATATTATATTAATTAATTATTAATGATGCCGTAATATATTGTAAAATTAATCTAATAGACTTATGTAAGAACGCTCGAAGCTTAAGATTCGTTACCTATTTATTGCACAACACGGTAATGAAATGATGGCAAAGGCTATAAGTGTTACGGCGTATAAGCAAGCTACGTTTCTCCATTAACAAATTTTCATCATCCAATTCAAATGAAAGCACGCTCGATTATAGCTACCAAAATAAACTACCGATAATATTGAAAGTGTTCCTGTTTATAAATCTTAAAGTATAGTTGTTATCGATAATATTCCTGCATATATTTTTTTATACATACATACATACATATAATCACGCCTCTTTCCCGTAGGGGTAGGCAGAGACCACTTCTTTTCACTTGCTACGATCCTTACATACTTGTTTCGTTTCGTCCACTTTCATTATTCCCTTCATACATTCGGTTTTGGGTCTTGACCTGGCCTTTTTTCAAGACGTCCCTGATTTGATCTCGAAACGTCCGCCTAGGTCTACCCCTACCAACACTTTCATTCACACTCGCCTTATACACTTTTTTCGTCAATCGTTCTTCATCCATTCTCTCGACATGGCCAAACCATCTCCGCATACCTTTCTCAATGTTTGTCACTACATCTTCCTTCAGACTACAACGTTTCCTTATCTCACTATTTCTTATCCTGTCACTCAGTTTAACTCCTATCATACTTCTTAACGCTCTCATCTCTACTGCATTTATTATGCTTTCATGTTTCTTCTGCCATATATACAGGTTGTGGTTTTGAACAGTTGCCAAATTTAAGGAGGCGATTATGTTAATGTAACTGATAATAAATCCATTAAAAAAAATACGTAAAAAAAAAATACGAAAAAGATTTTGTTTCTGTTGCATATCATTCTTTTGAATATACTACGCTGTGCTACTACTTTGGCTCTGCGCTAGGTGCGTAAAACAAATGCCTACAAATGCCGCCGCTTGCGCCGGCTTTTGTCGGCTAGCCGCCACCCGCTCAAAGCGGGAACCGACGACGATTCAACGGTCGCCGCTCGCCTCGCTCAGTCTCCCGCTAACCGCGAGCGCGCGCACACGTTTGACAAAAAAAATCCGGGCCGTTTTCAAACGTAGGTACGATGTCGCGTTATTCTAATCACGACTACGTTGAAATGGTGCGGATGTATGCCCTCGCCGGTAACAGCTTGAGGGGTGCAGTGCAGATGTTCGCGGAGAGGTGGCCAGACCGACCAACGCCGTCCCGAACGACGATGCTGGCTGCTACACAACGCCTACTGGATTACGGGCAGTTCAGTATCCCAGCGCACGCCAGTGGTCGAGGCAACGTGGGCCTGCCCGTCGACTTACAGGAGCAGATCTTGCAGTTCTTCGACGACGAGCCACGCGCCAGTACACGTGATGCTGGGCGGCACTTTGGCCTTGATCACACCATCGTTTGGCGCTTGTTGAAGAAGAACCAGCAGCACCCATTCCATTTTCGACGAGTTCAGGATTTGCTTCCCACTGACCAGTCCAGCCGAGTCGAGTTTTGTACGTGGCTCCTCGAACACCAGCACGTTAATATTCTGTGGACTGACGAGGCGCAGTTCACAAGGGTCGGCGTCTACAACGTGCATAATGAGCATTGGTGGGCACACAGAGAACAGAACCCTCATGTCACAAAAAAAGACTCCTTCCAAAGACGTTTCAGCCTAAATGTTTGGGCTGGTATTATTGGCCCTTATTTACTGGGGCCTTATTTCATTGAAGGTCATCTCAACAGCCTTACCTACTTAGATCTGCTGCACCACGTTGTAGATGAGCTGTTGATGGACATTCCACTGGCATTCCACAGAGACCTCTTCTACCAGCAGGATGGTGCTCCACCACATTATGGACAAGTAGTGCGCAGCTACCTAAACGATACATTTGGATCGCAGTGGGTGGGACGTGGCGGTCCAGTGTCTTGGCCTCCTCGCTCCCCGGACCTAACACCGCTAGATTTTTATTTGTGGGGTGATGTAAAAAGGCTAGTGTATTCTGAGGAGGTTACAAGTGTAGTGCAATTGCGTACGCGAGTGGTGTCCGCTTTTGAAACGGTGAGAGAAAACATTTACGTTCTCAACCAATTAAAAGAAAATTCTCGGCGTCGTGCTGCTTTGTGTATCGCTCGTAATGGGGCACATTTTGAACACTTGTTACGAGTAACATAGGTAAGTCAAAGTTTTGCTTAAGCACATTTTCATTTCATTTCATTTCCATACCTACATACTAATAGCATAGGTACGTAGTTTATTTTTTTCTGAATCGAGTAATTCTGTCGAGTAACTGGGAATCGAACCAAGAAACTTTTAATAGGAAGTGGCTAAGTAACATTCATACCTAGACTAAATAACGTAGGTACCTATTTAGTTTCTAGGATGTAGTAGCGTTAAATAGCCACGACAGCAATGTTTGTTTAAGTTAACGGTCGTTGACCTCGGAGTAGTACATGTAAATTTCGAATAGAAACGTGAGATGTTACGAAAGATATAGGACACCAACCAATAGGTAATATTTTTTTTTAATATTTTTATTTAAATTATAAGTATTTGTTCTACACTTGTGTACAATATGGCGACTGTTCAAAACCACAACCTGTATATATATATTTTTATAATATCGATATTTAATCGATTATCCATTGGCAACACTAGAGCGTGCAAGACACGTCACTTATCCAACGATCTTATGCCATCATTTCTTTTACACATAAAATAATTATGTCTAATACTATATAAAAAATAACAATTATATACACCGAGTCATAATATAACAATAATAACGCATTGGTGTGTGCGTCGTCGCTAACAGTAAAAAAAAAACATTAAAAAATACAGGGTGATCTAAATAAATGGAACGATACTTCGAGTTACTTTTAAACTTAACCATATGAATAGCTGAGCCTGTATATTTTACATATTATACAATAAAAGAAATTGATACTTATTAATTTACATAAAATAATTTACGCATAAAAAAATGTATAATAAAAACAACTATTAACCATATATTTTTTTAAACATTATAAATAACTTTTGCCAGTGACAGGATATAATAAGAAAAAATTTAACAATATGTTCCAACTAAAATAATAATCAATATTTGACTCTAATATACAAAGTGTTGAATTGCATCTTCACCATAAATCAGCTAATTATAACCAGCATAGTTAAAAATGAGTATTGGTTTTATATAATTTTACACAAATTTTCTTGTAAACAAGTTGCAATTTGAAAAATACAAAGTGAAAAATCCGTACCCCATGACATTAAAGGTCAAGTGCACTACCAACTATGCTAACGTTTTTCAACACTTTGTCTTTTTTTCTAATTAATTATTAAACAATAATTAAATTATTTTTATTTCATTAAGGGTGCTGTTGGGGTTGCCACGCTTCTGTAGCGCATCAGGGCTCCCCACACGTAAACACGACACGACTTCGTCGCGTCGTACCACGATGCGAAGTCTGTCTAGTATTTGACAGGCAATAGATTTATACTAGCCTGGCGCAACGCTTTTTTTTTTTATTTGTTTATTTAAACTTTTGCAATATAAATATTACATGGCGGACTTAATGCCTGAGGCATTCTCTACCAGTCAACCATAGGGTGGTGCAGAGATAACATTGGTGGGTGCAATTAAGATATATGATTGTAAGTACCTATGTAATACATACATAAATATTATATATATATATAAACATACATAAAATACATAATTCTAATAGGACGTTATTGAGATTTTTGCGGTGCGACGTTGTATCGTGTTTATGTGTTTCGGCCCTCAGGAATGTTTGCAGAAGCGCGAGTTGATTGCTTTTACGCGCCTCTCTGGTGCGCAGGGTGCGGGGCAGCATAATTATTTTTGTATTTTTGTATTTTTGCCATTACTAACATAGGATAAGTAAAATTATAACTAACACAAATGAGTCTTGTTACTTGAATAAATCAATTTTATTATTATTATTATACTCTTTATTTTTTTTTCTTAAAACTAGATTTTTACAATATTTTAATATAAAAACAATAAAACATTATAAAAACCTAATTCTAGAGTACCGCCAGCAGCGGGGCAGGGCCCAAGCTACCGGTGGTCAGGGCTGCAGAGTGAGGAACCTCCTGACAATACGTGCCGTGTCGAGGAGTACTGCTTTCTGAATCTGACCCTTGATCCGACCATCAAGCGAGAGCCTCTTAAGATGTTGGTCGAGGCTGTTCGCTATCAGACCGTTCGCTGAAACGACTATCGGGACAATAATGGTTGAATCAACATCCCACATGGCGGTCACCTCGTGAGCTAAGTCAAGGTACTGACTGAGCTTGTCCTTCTCGGCTTTCACGAGATTCTCATCATGAGGTATGGTGATATCAACCAGTATTGCCCGGCGATGGGATCGGACAACCACCACGATATCAGGCTTATTGGCGACAATAGTCCTGTCCGTAATGATAGAGCGATCCCAGTAGAGCGTTGCATGACCATTTTCGAGTACTGGCGCAGGTGCATATTTATAGTACGGCACCTCCGATTCAACAAGGCCATATCCAAGAGCAAGTTGCTGGTGAATTATTCTGGCTACTTGGTTGTGTCAGTGCAAATACTCTCCTTTAGCAAGATGAGAACAACCAGAAATAATATGTCGGACTGATTCTTATAATTATTATTATTAAACGATTTGCTTTTAAACCTGAAATATACCGACGGAAATGCAGTATGTAGTAGAAGGAAACGGAGTTGCAGACCGTAGTGGGTTGCTTGAAATATTTTTATATATTTATAATCAGTAGGTATGAGTAATATAACTGCTTCTTTGTACCTAGTAATTGTGTAAATCAACACTTAATATATTTAAACAGATTGAGCAAGCGTAATTAGTTTTTTTAATATTAATTTATATATTACATTTTATACTATTATTTAAGCCATAAACACTTTACAGATTTCATTATTAAGTATATAATTGACTGTAAATGAATAAACAAAGCTGCGATAATTATATCTACTAGTAACAAACGTAGTACATAACAACCGTATAAAGATTCTTGGCGTTAGACAAATATCATGAGAGTATGTTATTAAATACTACTTTAAATTCACATCGACGAGAATACAATTTATGATACCGCCGTTTCATATAATGACTGACATACATTTTCTACAGTGATTCATTTTATTAAATTTTCTTTAAAATCTATTTAAAATTATATACAGGGTGCTTGTCCGAAACAACTGTTTGAGGCACTTTTTAATTTAATATATTTAAATGTAATTTGATTCATATCTGTATTGTTATCCAGATACATAGTCTATGGAGGAAAACTAGCAATTTACTCCCACAAAATCGGTCGGTGCACCAAACACCTGTATATTACATACCGTTCTAGAAAGTCAGTGTCAAAACAGTCCCCGACAGGGGTTGATACCGTTACCAAATTATCAATTTAAGTGACGTTTTTCTATAACGTCGCTTAAAGTGGTAGTGGTATTGCAGGTAACGTTATCTAGAAAAGTATCGTTAATTTTTTCGTCACACACTATACTCCAGACTTTGAAAAACTTACAATTCTAATTATTGTCGTATCTATTTAAATAAAAATGAATCGCTAAATGTGTTGCTCATCGCAAAACTCGAGAACAGCTGGACCGATTTGGCTGAATTCTTTTTTGTTGTGCTTGATGAAGTCTGAGGAAGGTTCCTATGGAGAGAAAAACCGTAAAAAAACACGAGGAAAATAGTAAAAACAACAATGTCCTTTTCCCATACAAACCACTCTCCACTGGACCGATTTAAAAAAATATTTCACCATTAGAATGCTACATTAGCGCTGAGTAACATAGGCTATATAAAAAAGAAATGTCCACCAGAAATGGCCGCTAGTTTTACATAAAATCCGAGCTACTTTGATAACAAAAATAAATTGTGCCGACAATATATACTATGTAGTAACCGAACTTCATCTCACCAGACCATAAGACGCTTGACTACCGTGAAACAGCGCTCTCTGTCAATCTGTACACACGCAAAAGCTATGCTAATAGTGCGTAATCCGCTGGACTAATCTAAAAACTTGAAAAACTATATTTATTAGAAAACTAGATGCTTTATTACAAAAAAGTAATAAAACATGTTGACATTGAATGGGTGCCTTTGGCTTTCAAAGTAAAAAAGTAAATAGTGTTGAATAATTTCGGCGGACTGGTTAGAACCACGACAGCTCAATTGGAAGAGCACCTGACCCGGTATGTCAGAAGGGTGCAGGTTCAAATCTTGTTAAAATTATATAAACAAAACAAAAACATTGTATCTAAATATGTCGCCGTAACATCAATGTTTGTAGCACTGTTGTGTTCCGACAGCTAGAGATAAGATAGCCAGTGCCTCACTAGTTGAGGATCCCGGGTGAAGTGCGCTTCCATCATTAGCCTTATCATCACTTAACATCAGGTGAGATCAAGGCACTGTGCTTACCCGTAAATATTAAAAAAATATTAAAAAAAAAAACCCGCGCCCCAGCAGTGGGGACATAAAATGAGCTGATGATGATGATGATGAAACCTGGGCATATGAAAAGTCTGAAACACTGCCCGACTTGGGAATTGAACCCGGGACCTTCGGGTATCGGAACAAGCGCTCTGCCACTCGGCCACCGTGGCGTAAGGAATCTACCTATTTTTAATAAAGAGGGAAAACTCTGTGACTTTGCGTGTCGTTTTGCTTGTGGGGGGTAATCTCAGGTAAATATCACAAAAAATTTTGCATTTAAATAATTCTACATTTACTTGAGGTTAACATAGGCTACATTTTTCGTTGTTATTATTATAAATATTATTATAATAATAAACTTTCCTACACTCACACCAATTATCTAGCCCAAGAGAAGCTTCGTTATGATACTCGTTAAATGGTTACTGGACAACGGATAAACATACTTAAAAAATTTACTTTTTTATTTTCAAGTGCTAATTGCTGCACTGAAGCTAAATTAAATATTCATAAAATTTTATAAAATACAGTGAATCTGCATGGCCGTCGGTTGCAACGACTGTTTGGATAGATGGCGCTAGTGCCGCTAAAAAGCACTCAAAAACATTAAAAAACAGTGACAACATTCAGCGCTTACGTCATCCTTCCCGGTAGCATAGCGGTCAGTGCAGCCGCCCGGATTGCGGAAGACCCAGGTTCGATTCCTGGCTGGGTCGGGTGGGCGTTTAATTTTTTCACTGTATTTCATAAAATTTTATGAATATTTATACTTAAAAATACTTAAATACATACATAGAAAACAGCCAGACTCGAGACAATTTAGAAAAACAATAATTTCTAAATTGACCCGACCGGGGATCGTACCCGGGAGCTCAGAGATGGCGACACCATGAAAACCGGCGCACAAACCACTCGACCAAGGAGGTCGTCAAAATATTATCAGTAACTCACATGGTAAGTGCTTCCTTCACGCGTGTAACGGGCGCGCCAACTCCCTGAGCGAGGTTCTGATGTAGTCGTAGGTGGCGAAGGAGATGCCCACGGCGATGGGACCCTTCACCCAGTTCATGCTTAAGCCCTTGAAGAAGCCGCGCCAGCCCTCCGACCTGGAAAGCGGTAGTTCGTGTTAAGCGTCTCCATTAAAGGCTGGTGTCTAGATGGGAGTCTAAAAAAACTATGCAATATGTAAAAAGAACCCTGTCCGATCGCAAAGGGGTACGTAGGTGTATCAAGAACAGTAACAATAAAAATAAATGTTATTTATGAAAATAAAAGAGTTTCAAACTCAAGTTTTTTGTATCAAAATTACTCCAAAACATGTGACAACACTTTCCTTCATTCGCTGCGGCGCCGACAAAAGTATTGCCATGTATGTTTCTGTCACTTATTTTTTTTCGATACCTAAAAACACCTTTACGGATCGGACAGGGTTTTTTATACAAATTGTAGACGAAGCAAGCATAATATTTCTATTACTATTATTTGTATTGAATCTGTATTATTTTGTTGACTATGTGTTAATTGAATTTATGTGCTTACCATTTCAATATAATCTTTCCTATGGTATTTAAAATTCTAGTGAATTTTTTCACGTATCCAAAAACAACCATTTGGCTGGCAGAGGGGGGGGGGGACACTTGACTCTAACAAAATTTTGCATTTTAAAGCTTAATAGTTCACAAACGGATGCATCAATCAAAAAACTGTTTCCACAAACTCGCAATATTTTTGAAATTGCTATCCAAAGACACCCCACACAATGACACACTTCAGGTAATCAAAAAAAAACATATTTTTAAAAATTTTACTTCACCACTTTATCGGCGTGATTAATATGTACATCCATGCCAAATTACAGCTTTCTGGTACTAAAAGTCTATGAGCTAGGCTGGGGACAGACAGACAGACAGACAGACAGACGGACATGGCGAAACTATAAGGGTTCCTTGTTGACTACGGGACCCTAAAAAGACACGCTATCTCCAAAACAACTGTAGGTACTTCAAATACAATGACTTTCGCGACAGATTGAAATTAACGCGCGCATACCCGCGGACGGGAGCTAGTGAATAACATTCAACATGGTCCTGCGAGCCAGATACTTGGTCCTGCGAGCCACCCTTACCTGTACACGTGGCGCACGGTGTCCGGTATAGTCCCGCACACGTATCCGCTGGGCGTCCGCCTCGCCGTCTGCATGCGTCGCCGCACGATGTCTAGCGGGTAGGAGGCCGTTTGTGCCAGAGCGCCCGCCGCGCCGCCAAAGCAAACGTTCACTATAGCGCCACGTTTGCCGCCGTAGCGTTCTACAAGGAAACGATAACAATTACTGTTAGAAAGAAAGAAAAGAAAGAAAGAAATTATTTATTGACGATCACACAGACATAACAGAAAAAAAAAAAACAATGAATATGAGAACATTACAAAAAAAATAACATTAAGACTAATACAAAAATAATAATTATATAACAAAGAGTGTGTGTGAAAGCCAACTAGGACCCTGCCTCAGCTTTGTGCCGTTGCGGTGCTGAGAAACAAACACCACCACAACGACGCTGGTATTCTGACAGGGCCTATGGTGAGTGTTGTGGTATTGTGTGTGTGCGTGTACGTATAAAGATGATATAATATAAAACATAGTTACATACATATATAATATAAATGTTTAAATGTTTAATGTTACATTCATTCAATTTATTTATTTAATACTAGCACTTTACTCGCAACTTCGTTCGCGTAGATTTAAGATTTTAAAAATAAACACCTTTTTTAAAACAAAATTCAAAGTTATTGCAATCACATAAGGTTCAATTTAGGGTGACATTTATATTGTCATAAACAGTTAAAGAGTTGAAAAGATGGCAGCTAGCTATACTGTTAAAGCTTCGGAGGAAGACACCCCGCTACATACGACTTTAAAGTTTATACTGACACCCCCACCAACCTTACGGTTCTAAAGTTAGTGTCAGACATCCTTGCGCAAGCACAAGGGACCATCTACGTCAGGTCATAACGCCGGATCAGGAGGCGCCGAAACGCATTCTTCATCCGGTACTTTTAAGACTAGTGTCTCGAGCGAGTTGCTCCGCGGACACGTATAGTCCACTACCTAATATCCAGATAGGTTACCGGAGCTGTAAGCTCGCTCATTTCTCGTTGCACCAGGAGCACAACTCGCAGTTCCACTGCTCGGGTCGTCAACTCTAAAGTCGACTACCAAATGTCCTCCTTGGTGGCGGAGTTGTAAGCCCACTCACTTCTCAGTACCCATCCAGGCACCTCATCAGTTCCAAAATCCTACGCGGCTGATTCAACCGGAGACATTGCACCTAGCGGGCGCCTCTACTAGTTCTCCAGAATAGTGCCGGTGATGTTGGAAGCCTACTCAATGAAAACCACCGAGCAGAACAACCAACTATGGCCAACTCACGAGCCCCACAGACCCTTTTGCTACAGGCCCCACCAAGACCGCTACTCGGAACCGCTCGCTGTACACGAAATGGAAGCCTGGCCAGACCTCAACCAGGCAGACGAACATTCCCACTCCTACAGCTAACCACATAGCCACCACGAGTCCATTCGGAGGGAGACAGATAGATTACCATAGTAGAGCTGTTTGAGCGTGTCGTAGGTGAAGAAGGAGACGCCGGCGTAGGGTATCACACCCATGATGGTGGCCGGGTAGCCTCTGAAACAAAACAACTTGGTTGAGAACTTCGTTACTTGGCACTACTATACGTAACCACGGCGCCGGCGGCCGGCGTAGCAATTCGCAAGCGTCATGTGTTGTAAGTAGTCCGGCTATGACATCACTTTTCTTCAAAACCCGTCCAGTCGCACCAACTAACACCACAGGGTGTTTGGTAATATATGTATAATCCCGAAACATAGTCATGCAACCAAGCATAAATATAACTCTGTGGTAACATTATCATCATCATCAGCTCATTTTATGGCCCCACTGCTGGGGCCGGGCCGATTTGTGTGTCCGCGTGCCCACGCAAACGTAGGCACGTCAGTCTTGTGTGTCCGCACGCCCACACAAAGGGTGGGTGTGTCAGTCCGGTCGTTGTTGTCGCATGGCCACAAAGGTGGACATGCCGGTTAGGAAAGTCGGGTTTGTGTGTTCACAAATGGTGGACACGCTGTTTTTGTGGTGCTTTGTGCGCGTAGAGGATGGCTCCCGCGTAGGTATTGCCCTCGTGGTAAAGGTCCCGCTGTTGTCACTCCGCACTACACCCTAAAAGTCTGGTCCCCCGGTGGTTTTAGTGGGTCGGGCATAACATCCGCCCATCCCCACACACCTCCCGAGACTGTCTCGGTGAGACGGTCTGATGGAGCAGATTTCCACCGGGAAAACAAAAAAAAAAAAAAACAAAAAAAAAAGGGAGAACGGGCCGTAAACCACCACGCGGGCCCAGTGCGGATTGGTGGTTGTTGACGACTGCCAATGCAGCCGGGACCAACGGCTTTACGTGCCTTCTGAACCTCAGCACTCGCAGACCGAGCGCGTCATCCACCGCGCCATCAAGCTCCTCGATCGTGGTAACATACAAAGTCATATTTATGAAGATTTATTTCCTCACAAAAACTCTTTATTTCATGACATTATTTTGCTCAACTCTTACTTGTTTTGACTTCTGTTTTGTTATATTAGAAGTTATCGACCAAGAACGATGTATTAGCTAAACCTAGGGTTGTCACTTTGCAATTGTATTAAGTAACAAACAACTTTAATATCTATCTCATATGGTGCTTTTTAGGTATGTTTATAATTTTCCGGGGTCTTATGCTTTGTGCCCTACTTGCCATATTCGGGATTATACAGGTGTTGCCAAACACCCTGTATAGCGCGGCCACGCTCCTCGCAGCAAGTGCATCAACACATCGTGATGGAAAAAGCTACTGACGTAAGGCTACCTGCTGGTCCTGCTACTAATCCATAAGGCTGTCTGAAACTTATCAGGGAGGTTATCAGACACTGATCAGCAGGACTACCTGCCACTTCACGTAGTTATCTAAAGATACGTAGTATTCACGTACTGTAGATAAGTAGCCATCCTCGCCCAGCTCCTATCCAAGAACCTGGGCGCTTCACCGCACCACCACGGCCCGGTCAAACCGAGCCGAGGCTCTCGCCACCCCCAAAAAAGCCCGGTGTAGCTGAAAATGCCGTTTGAGGCTCTCTCAAAAAATCCTATTCAAGAAGCTGTCTTGCGCAGTAATTAGGAAGTCTTGTGTAACGTAGTCCCGCTGGCTGTGACGTCACTCTCGCTAGGAACTAGTCCAGAAGCACCAACTGACCTGTAGAGCGACCGGCCGCCCTTCTCGCTGCTTCTCACTTGTAGCCGTAGCCGGTGGCGCTCGTGACGGTCATGCGCTCTAACTTTGTTCAGAGGGTAGGTGGTCGCTCCTGTTACATACCTGTCAAGTCCTGTCATGGTGTATTATAGCCTGTATGGCGCTCTTTCTCCCTTCTCGCTCTCACACTTGCTGGCGCACGTGACGGCCATGCTATGTCCAATGACGCGTCATGTGTAGTGTATTGAAGACATAGCTGAAATGTAACTCCTGTTATACACTGTTCAAGTGAAGAGGTGGCAGCTATGACGTCACTTCTGTTAGGAACCCGTCCAGTCACATCCACTGATCCGTGGAGTGCACGGCCGCTACCCTCGCGCAGCACGCCATAGTAACTGACCTAAGGCTACCTGTAGGCTATCAGACACTATTCAGCAAAACTAGTTGCCACATTCCGTAGCGGTTGGGTAAGTGACTGACCTGTAGAGCGCCCTCGCCCCCTCCTCGTTCATGACTCGCGTGAACACGGCGCGCAGCGTGCGGTACTCGCTGGCGCGGGTGACCGCCATGCGCGCGCGCGCCATGTCCAGGGGGTAGGTGGCGCTCTGTGACGTCACGCCTGCCAGCGAACCGGCCACGAGGTGCAGGATGCGGTTCTGTCTGGCAGGTAATACGTGGTGGAATCAGAAGGCTATGACACTTATCAGAAAGCTTAGCTGGTGCTTATCAGGAAAAAATTGTGGCGCGTACCAATAAAGCTATCTAGCTCTTATAAGAAAGTTAACTTAAAGTTTATATAAGCAGTGCCCGTGGGTCGTGAAATATATGACAGAACAAGTACATTGGGTGCCAAACTGCACAAGAAAGTGGATGCCACAAGGCATTATCTTGGGTCCCAAACTATTTAGGGTAAACTTTTACTTTTTTATTTTCAAGTGCTAATTGCTGCACTGAAGCTAAATTAAATATTTATAAAATTTTATAAAATACAGTGAAAAAATTAAACGCCCACCCGACCCAGCCAGGAGTCGAACCTGGGTCTGCCGCAATCCGGGCGGCAGCACTGACCTTTATGCTACCGGGAAGGCTGACGTAAACGCTGAATTTTGTCACTATACGCACAGTGCCGCTAATAAGCACTCAAAAATTAAAAGGCAGTGACAGACGTTTAATGTTTTCAGTGTATTTTATGAAATTTTATAAATATTTATTTAAGGGAGCTTACTGGGCCGCCTGTGGTGTGTCTACCCCTAGCACCTTCTTCCATTGCTCGTGTGCTGTAAACTGTATCGCGGCGTATGGTACGATGCGCGCCATGGTAGCACTGTTCCCGCGCCATAACGCTAGTGCGCCTTCCGTGCGCGCGCTGTGCACGAGGAACTGGACGGCCGCGCGCCAGGAGTACCGGGTTTGTCTGTGGGGTACAACCATTACCATCATCATCGCCAGCTTTCCCTGTGAATGTGCGGATTGATGGCAAAGTGACATTCGTAAGAGCTACTTGTAGACTTAGCTGAATATGATGATTTAAAACAAAATTACTCGAAAAAATCAACCAGGAAGCTCGAGTGGGACCGAACCTACGACTTTTGGATAACCGGTCTAATGCTCTGAAAGCAGAACTACCGAGGCCCCAGAAGACTCGTTGAATTTTTCTAGTAGTTTATGATTTACGCTGCAAGCCAGCGGTATTACGTCACTACTAGGTACTACACTCACAGTAGTCGAAAGAACACTTGCAAGTATTTAACAATCGATAAAGACGTAATTAATCGGACCAACGGCTCTACGTGCCTTCCGAAGCACAAAGGAGCTCGAGATGATAAATTTTTGGTTATCCATCCGATGACCGGCCTTTGCGAAAGTTGCTTAACCTCAGCAATCGAGACCGAGCGCGTTAACCACTTCGCCATATCTTTACTTAGTAATAAAAACTGAAAGGTGTGTCCGACTCACGATGTCTGGAAGTTGATCTTGGCTCGGTCCAGCGGCGCGATGGTGGACTTGGCCAGGGCTCCGGCGGAGGCGCCCGCGATCAGTGACGTCACCACCGCGGTGGCGCGGCCCAACTCCTGCGCGGGAGCCGGCGGCTTCTCTGGGTACAACAACAGACATACAGGAATGCAATTGTTATTATTATTAATCGCTCACCGGTTTCCGGGTTTGATTCACGGTTGGGTCAATGTGTAAACACAAACATTTTCTATATTTTCTCGGGTTTGGGTGGTTGTACCGTCGTTGTTTCTGATTTCAATAACACAAGTGCTTAAGCTACTTTCTTTGGAGTTGGAGAGCATTGTACGTGATGTTGTCTAATATTTATAATTTACTAGCTGACCCGGCGGGCTTCGTACCGCTTTGACAGTTTCCATGACAACAAAACAAAAGAAATCTTTTTGTGTTGGAAAATTAAATTGTCGTTTTTAGTATTTTCCGTTACTTATTATTTATGTTTCTCACCGTCTAAACCTTCCCTGAACTTCCACAAATATTTCAAAATCAAAATAAGCCAATTCGGTCCAGCCATTCACGAGTTTTAGCGAGACAAACGAACAGCAATTGATTTTTAGGGTTCCGTAGTCAACAAGGAACCCTTATAGTTTCGACATGTTCGTCTGTCTGTCTGTCTGTCTGTTTGTTTGACATATTTATCACGCCGACAAAGTGGTGAAATAAAATTTTTAAAAATATTTTTTTACGTTACATCCCCTACACGTGAAGTGGGGAATTTTTTTTCTTGTTTACCCCATAGTGTGGGGTGTCGTTGAATAGCAATTTTAAAAATATTGCGGGTTTGTGAAAACAGTTTTTTGATTGAGGCATCCGTTTGTGAGCTTTAAAGTGAAAAATTTTGTTAGAGTCAGGTGTCCCTCCCCCCTGCCAGCCAAATGGTTGCTTTTGGATACGTGAAAAAATTCACGGTAGTTGTATATATGACAAAGTTAAAAGGAAAACTATCCCAGCTAAGTAGGCTTCACAAGTTTGCGAAACAGTCGACCAACTTATAAAATGTACTTGGCGCAGTACAAATTCCTCATTGGGAACTACTTAAATAACTTTGTCAGGTGTGTGAAACCGGTAGTTCTACATTATAGTATGCGCATGGCCGGTTTTTTTTTTAATAAGCCAGCGGGTCTCTAAAACGACGAGTATACTCAAAATTGTTGATTGATGTCCTGTCTACCACTTTTTAGTAAAAGGACGTGAGTACATATATTTACTTATCTTAAAATAGTCTTAGTGAGAGGAGCTCGATGGCGCAGTGGTTAACGCGCCCGGTCTGCGAGTGCTGAGGTTAAGTAACTCTCGCAAAGGCCGGTCACCGGATGGGTGACCAAAAATGTATCATCTCTCGCTCCTCCGTGCTTCGGAAGGCACGTAAAGCCATTGGTCCCGGCTGCATTAGCAGTCGTTAACAACCACCAATCCGCACTGGGCCCGCGTCGTGGTTTATGTTCCGTTCTCCCTATTCATCCATAGGGAAGGCTCTTGCCCCAGCAGTGAGGACTTAAAATGAGCTGAAGATGATGAAGATGAAAATAGAGTGTTCTTCCTAAGACTTCTTCAATTAAAACAGGTGACATTGAATCAACAAACTCATTTCTTATCTTTCATTGTGCTACGTTTCTTTGGTTTTATAGCTCATTATTCTAAAATTTATGGTCCAAACGAATTAACGGTATCGTGTTCATTATATCTGACATAACTAACGATAATGAAGATATAACGGTTTTTTTTATTACCGTAAATATTCCTTTGAAATCATTATTATCATAATGACTTTTTATTTTTTTTTATACTTAGCACGGCAAATGACTCCACACCACCTGATGTTAAGTGGAAATGGAGTCCAGACGCGAAGACAATTGGTGCAGCGTGAAAACAACGCAGCATCAGTCAACTTTACTCTGCCGGCCCACAAGGTGCTTCTTCACGCCTCGTTTGAAGGAACCCATATCATAGGAAAGAGGGAAAACGAGTGCTGGTAGACTATTCCATCTTTTGGAGGTGCGACAAAGAAACGAGTCACCAAATTTCTTTGTGCGCGATGGGATATGTGTGACAGTGAAGCGATGACACCGGAGAGCAGCACGTGCACTCCTATAGAGGAAGGGAGAAGGTGGGATAAGGTCAAAGAGTTCTTCAGAGCACTCGCCGTGATATAAGCGATAGAAGACGCTGAGTGACGCTATATCTCTACGCAATTGCAGGTGTTCGAGAGTATCAGTTACCTCTGCATTGCCGATAATACGTACAGCGCGGCGCTGCAATCCGTCTAAGGCATCGAGAAGATACTTTGCGGAACCGTCCCAGATGTGCGAGCAATACTCCACGCAAGACCGTACCTGTGTCTTGTACAAAAAACACAACTGGTCAGGCGTAAAGAATCGCCGCACTCTGTTCAGGACATCGAGTTTTCGTGAGGCTGTTATGATCACGGCTTCGATGTAGTCCTTTTGATTCAGATCGCAGCGAATCGTCATACCGAGCATGTTGATATTGTTCTGCAGGCTTAGAGATGTGCCCTGAAGAATTGGAAGAGGAAGGAATAGTGACTTTTTGGCCGTAAACGCACACACCTGTGTTTTCTTGGCATTGAACTCAACCAGATTATTGGAGCCCCAATTAGATATGAGGCCCAATACCCGATTGAGCTCAATGACAAGATTCACTCGTTTCTCTTCAGTCTCGACTCGCCCAGCCGCAGGGTGACCGTTATACCCACCGTGCACTGTACTATCATCTGCATAGCAATGAACATTTCCAAGTGGAAGCATATCATTGATATGCAGAAGAAACAGCGTGGGGGACAGAACGGAACCTTGAGGGACACCAGCATTCACTGACATAAGCCGTGAAGCGCATCCATCAGACAGGACACGGATTCTACGCTCATGCAGGAAGCCAGCGACCCAGTTGCAGAACTGAGCACGCAGACCGTATGCCGGAAGCTTGGAGAGAAGAGCTTTGTGCCAGACCCGATCAAATGCCTTGGCAATGTCGAGGCTAACAGCCACCGACACACCACGCTTGTCAATAGCCTCACCCCAGAGATGTGCAATGTATGCTAGAAGATCACCCGTTGACCGCTTCGGCCGAAACCCGTATTGGCGATCGTGAATTATGGAGTGTTCTACTAGGTAGTGGACAAGTTGTTTATTTAAAATGCGCTCCATGACTTTGCACAAAACTGAAGTTACGGCTATGGGGCGGTAATTCAAAGGATCTGACCGATCTCCTTTTTTAGGGACCGATTGCACATTGGCCTCTCTCCAAGATTCCGGCACACAACCTGAAGAGAGCGACAGACGGTATAGGCGCGTTTAACACCGGGGACAACTCCGCTGCACACATTTTTAGGACTATTGCTGGGATGCCATCAGGGCCATTAGCTTTCCTGACATCGATTGACTGCAACTCCGCACGGACATCGTACTGCCTGATTTTAAAATCGGGCATTGTGTGGCCACAGTGAGAAATTGTAGATGGCTGTGCATTGCAGTCATCGATTCGGGAGTTAGCCGCAAAAAGTTTGGCCAGGAGATCGACCTTTTCTTGCGGCGTGTGAGCTAAAGTTCCGTCAGGACATCTCAGTGGTGGCAGCGAGGGTTGGCAGAAGTTTGATTGCACGGCTTAGTTCAGACGCCAGTAGCTACGGCTGCCCGTAGGATGCGTCAGTAGTTCTTGGCCGACCCGTGCAACGCGCTGGGCATCCGCTCTGATGTAGGCTCTTTTGCAGGACTTGGTGGCATTATTATAGGCTGCTTTCAGCGTGCGGGTTTCGGGATCCCCATGAGCTCTACCTCTGATCCAAGCGCGGTATGCCGCCTGCTTTTTATCAACAGCGTTGGCACACTCGCGGTTGAACCATCGGTTGCGCCTGCCTTTGCTGATGAGATAGGAGTGCGGAATATAGTATTCCATCCCTAAAATTATCTCATCAGCAACTGCAGTCGCACTAGCTGAATGAAGTGGTTGTAAAAACGCGACTTCAATTTTGTCGTATTATTTTAAAATTAATGTGTCATTCATAAAGTATTATATCTTTGTATCATACCAATTGAAAATCAATTGTTATGTATTACTAGCGGCCCGTGCCTGACGGGCACTGGCGGGCGGCGCGGCATGTCCGTGGCTGCCCGCCATGGATCGCACAAACCAGGGGGCCTACCGCCTAACTCTATTGATATCGCTCTCGCTATCGCGCTCTATAGTTTATGGCGTAATCTTGCCATTTCGAAAGCTATATAAAAGCAATATCGAAAGCTATAGGCTATAGCTTTCGATATTGCTTTCTTAATGCTTTCATATCGCTTTAGAAATTACAAAATGACGCCATAAACTATAGAGCGCGATAGCGAGAGCGATGTCGATAGAGTTAGGCGGTTGGGGGGCAGTTTGTATGCAGTAACGCAGACGGCGGCGCGGGGCGGCGCGGGGCGGCTAGCTCATTCTTTTATTTTTTATTTGTGGCCCAGGGGAAAATCTACTCGCAGATTCCGTAATAGATCCGGGGATGGCCTTGTCCTTTTCTAAAAAGGATTAAGACCGACCCGGTAAAAACCCCTCTGGGGTTCGCCTTTATAAGGGCAGTGAAGGCTACCGGAACGGCTAGGTCAGTCAAACCTATTCTTATCTATGGAACTATTATTAAGCTGACATAGTCGTTCAACGACTAAAGCCTTTGAATAAAGTAAAAACAAAAAAAAAAACTATGGAACTAACTGCCTCCGTCCCTCGTGTGCTTTGTGTTCGCGGCGAGGGCAGCCGCGGGCATCGACGGACAGACGCGGTCTTTATTGCTTCGCGATCAAAAAGACTGCCCCGCCCCGCCGTCTACAAAGCGCCTTACCATTAGTATGTATGTATGTCAGAGCATCACTTGAGAACGCAACGGCTCGATCGATTTGGCTAATTTATTTTTGACGTGACAACGTCTTAAATTAGGTTGCGGCTGGGAGTCACTTATGAAAAAGTGTAACGCTCGGTAACGTAACGATGAGTCACCGAACGAGAGAGAGGCCCGCCGAATGCCTTGCGTCTCTCTCCCACTCAACTATGATCGGTCTGCCGCGCGAGTGAGAGGCACGCGTCCCTTCCACTCGGGCATGGTTAGCCCGCCTAAGAGCGAGAGAGACAGACATAAAAAGTGAAAGGTAAATACGTATGTATGTGTAAAGGTAAAAATAAAATTTTGTTAATATGAAATTCAGTGCGAGATTCTTTGTATAAATTAATGTTTTAAATATAATTCTTTGTATAAATAAATGTTTTAATTTGTTACTATTATTTCATCCTTCTTCCTACTATACGAATGAATATTCACATTAAAATTTTTTGTTGTGTTCGTATTTGAAAGCAAAAGGTTTGTATTAAAAAAAAAAGCTTTCGACCGGATACGGGTGTTCGCTCAAGCGGACGATGTCGCGAGCAGGTCACTCATCATCATCATCATCATCAGTCCCCACATGCTAGGGCAAAAACCTTCCCCGAAGTTGGATAGGGAGAACGGGTCATAAACCACCACGCGGGCCCAATGCGGATTATTGGTTGTTAACGACTGCTAATGCAGCCAGGACCAACGGCTTTACGTGCACGACGAAGCACAGAGGAGCTCGAGATGATACATTTTTGGTCACCCATCCGATGACCGGCCTTTGCGAAAGCTGCTTTAACACAGCACTCGCCGACCGGGCGCGTAAATCACTGCGCCATCAAGCTCCTTAGCGGGTCACAAGTTTTTGATAATTTTAAAAGTGACCTTTCTTCTTACTATGGCGATAGTATTGTTTTCGAGATAAGAGTCACAATCAGTCAAGTGTTTTAGAATTATCATCAGAAACTATTGTACGAGATGTCATTGAGAAGCAGTTAACAGCTCCGGATAACAATCGGCCATTTGATAGCTGGGGTGACCAACGGTCGGACGCTCCACGGAAATGGGAATCTAGGAATGCCACTGTGCAGACAATATAAATGTTGACAACAACAACAAATTATTCCAGAACATTAAATCACGTAACAGTTCTTTAAAACATTGGCCTATTTTTTATTTGAGCTAAGCATGAATTTCTGTAACCTAATAAGTCGTTAACAAACACTGAATTGACGGAACAAAATAGTGACATCATAGTTCACCATTGCCATACAATTCCTATTTTAAAAAATCGTTTTGACAGTTGTTAAAAAGTGTCTGTATTGACTAACCAGGCAACTGCCCAATTCAAATTATTTGGAGTGTTACAACATGCCATTGAGCGAGCCAATCATTATCAGGGAAGTGGCACCATTGGTCGACACTTTAAAATTTCGAAATTTAAGACGCACGTTAAGGAAACACTTTTAAAAAAAGGGCTATCTTTATATATATACATCTTCCGTGTGTGTGTATGTGTGTTTAGAAGGAGTTCAGTGTCCTTCTAAACGGCAAGACCGATTTGGATGAAATTTTTTGTGTGAATATACAATTGAACCCGGTAGGTGGCGCTGCTATAGTCCATCATTTTTTTTAAAAACACACCGGTACAAATAGAATTAATGAAATGAGCAGGGATTGTCCATGACAGTGCTGCACGTGTGGTCAACCTACCGCGTTATCATATTCTTGACACCGGCTACACACAATAAAGAGACCCAGAAGGGCTTCACGGATATCGCGTTCGAGCAACGCTCACATCCTCACGGACACGGATCCCGGAACAGCCCGGCAGGCCTATTACTTACCGACTAGCGGCCCGTCCCGGCTTCGCACGGGTAGTCATTTCTTTTTTAATACATCCTATGTTACTCAGCGCTAATGTAGCATTCTAATGGTGCAAGAATTTTTTAAATCGGTCCAGTAGTTTACTAGTTTGTCCGTTACAAACAACAATACAAAGCCTCTTTATAATAATAGTATGAAAAAATCAACCAGTTGAACGCGACTCCTCTAGTAGCAGTTGATAAATTGGTATTACGGAAACAAATCGTACTGATCGCTCGCTTAGTATTAAGGTTACAAACATTTAACGATTTGTGTCCGTAATAGGTACCAATTGGTACACGTGACACGTGACACAAATCGCTAAATAAATTTATTAGCCGCAACTCGAGCAGTCGCGATTCAATTGTACAATTAACAAGTGGTTGCTTTTTTCGGTAATAATAAGCCAGCGGGTCAGTCCGAGCGCAGGTGTTGCGAGATTCCGCGCCCGTGGGAGGTGCCTATGTGTGCGTTGCTCGAGCGCGTTTGAACGAAGCTCACTATCTGCAGTCTCCTTATTTGTTATGTGCTCCACGAGCAAGTATACAATGCCGCTATCAACGACCGTCCTTTAAGAGTTGTCGCTCGCTTATTTGACAAAGATAACAATAATTATAAATAGTTTACAAGTTAAATGTCATTTCGGTTCTACGGCACTGGTTAGATCAAGTTCGCGATAGATTGGTGCATTGACAATAGTTCAACACATGGTTGCCTAGAAGAAATGTATTTTAATTTCATTGACCGCTTGCTATGCTTTGTAGATAGACTGTAGCAAGTAACGAGAAATATGCTGAGTAAATAGTGGTCACTTAGTGGTCGAAATTCGACCGTAATTTTATTAAGGCTGCACGGATTGTATCCTTTGCAATGATAAATTAAAAAAGATAGAATGTGAGTTTGGATTGGCATTGACAGATTTCAGAAAAGAGTATATATGCGTGTGTGTCAAACACATATGCGTGTGCGTCAAATACATGGTAGTGTGTGTAATGTTTGTTTTATTGATTTAATGTATTTTTTATGCATAATTAAAAAAATATATTAACATTCTGCACGGTGCAAAAATATTAACATTCTGCCGGTTCGTCTCACTCTCAGTACAAGGTCTCCCGCCCTGTGTGAACTTACAAACCGATGGCATAGTGACAGTGGTTGCCAGGTGTTCGGTATTCTACCGAATCATTCGGTATTTTAGCACTGTGCTCGGTATGACAAAATACCGAAGTATGGGCGGTTCGGTTTTTTTTCTGATTAATTTTTCTCCCTAATATACGATTCAATTGTCAGATTTTACGCAATCGGCAATCAATGTTGCCGCTTCGGGCACGCGCTCACTGTTTTCGAACCATTTAGCGGATTGCGGATAGTGCATGACGTTTCCCATCTCTTTCTTACGCGCGCGACAGGTACAGCTTAGGAGTGGGCACAGGGTGGTAACAGGTAAAATAAGAAACCTGTTCTGCCTGTTCCAGTTCCAGTAAAATAACAGTTCTGGAAACCTGTTCCAAAATAACAGCCTGTTGTGTTGTAACATAGTATGAGAACCTTTACATAGGATACATTGTAACATAGGAACTCAAACGGTTTCAGTGTATGTTCCTGAAATGAAAACCATCCTTCATGCTTAACAGGTTAGGACTCTCAGCTTGACTTTAAAAATGGAATTTTAGAGCCAAAATACTTAGTCTTATGGCAAGTGACGATTATGGCCATGAACATTAAGCGTTTTCAGATTATGCCTAAAAACGTTATGCGTTTCAATAGGTAACCGAGGTACTAATATAGTACGGGGACTTTCGAGATAAGAGTATTTGCGTTTTTAAGTGAGTTCAACCTTTTTTGAATAAAGTCGGATGTATGTATGGATGTATTTTAAAAAAAAATCGAAACACGTCTTCCATCAATTCTGTTAAAAGACTTCTTGGCGGGAAAGTGAAGAGTCATGTCTGCGGTTTTGTTTTAATTACTAAAATTTGTGTTATGTCGAATATTAATGTGAAATAATGGTGGATTATTAACCGTTAAGTGTTCGTGAGTGTGCATGAGTGTTGGCAAATGAAACAAATCAGTGCAACTTTACTTTTCAAATTCTCTCAAGAAGTCCGCCGAGGAATTAGTAAAGCCCCACATCTTTACTGAGATACTCGAGGGGTTGGGGGGGTATATCATTTCTCACTTCTCATTTTTATTATCATTCATCATCATACTGACTGGAAGGAAATATTGTATATCTATGTATTACATATAAGAAAAATTACTTTGACACTGGCTAAATGTGCTAATCGCACGAAGCCATCAACGAAAAGAAAGAAAAGAAAGAAAGAATTCTGTTAAAAAAGGTTTATGCAAAATTTGAAGTAGATTGGACCTTGATTGGGCCAAGGAATCACGTTGTCCCGTATAAAGTTTGCCCCCCTTTTTCACTCCCTTAGGGGTAGAATTTCAGAAAATCCTTTCTTAGCGGATGCCTACGTCATACAAAGAACACACCCTCCAAGTTTCAGGTCTCTACGATCAGCGGTTTAGGCTGTGCGTTGATCCGTCAGTCATTCAGGACAAACCATTTTATATGTATAGATAATTATATGTGTATAGGTACGTACGTATATGCTTTATAATTAGTTTAAGTACCTATTTATTTATTTATATCTAACGTATTTATTTATGTTATGGTCGACAATTGGTCCCGCAGACTTTCTTTTCCAACTACAGCTAGGGTTGGCTGGAAGAGGTCTATTTTAGAGATAAGCTCACCCTTGTATATGTTTTTTATAATATAAGTTAGTCATTTTAATGTACAATAAAGGATTTAATAAAGTGTGTTCTTAGTCTATAACTGTCCCACAGCTGGGCAAAGGCAACCATCATTGAATTCAAGTCACCACTACAATTATTGATGGGTAATGTCTTAATCACCACGCTTGTCAAATGCGGGTTGGTGACCCGGGGGCCTACCGCCTAACTCTATCGCTATCGATCTCGCTATCGCGCTCTTTAGTTTATGGCGTCATCTTGTCATTTCGAAAGCGATATAAAAGCAATATCAAAATCTATAGGCTATAGCTTTCGATATTGCTTTCATATTACTTTAATATCGCTTTCGAAATGACAAGATGACGCCATAAATTATAGAGCGCGATAGCGAGAGCGATGGCGATAGAGTTAGGCGGTCGGGAGGCTGGGCTTTGTATCGAAAAAACCTGAAACACTTTGGAAACCTGGGAATTGAGCCCAAGACCGTCGGGTACTGAGGCGTTAATAAGTAGAGTACTTTAAAATGTAGGTTACCGTGGTGCGCCTGCGCCGGCCGCTCGTCGTGCAACAGCGGCACGCGCAACTCCTTCACCGCCATGCTGCGGGCTCCGCCTCACATCCCTGCCGGTGAAGTTAAATTAAATTAATCTTTATTCGGGGGGCTCAATGGCGCAGTCGTTAACGCGCCCGGTCTGCGATTGCTGGGGTTAAGCAACTTTCGCAGAGGCCGGTCATCGGATGGGTGACCAAAAATTTATCATCTCGAGCTCCTCCGTGCTTCAGAAGGCACGTAAAGCCGTTGGTCCCGGCTGCATTAGCAGTCGTTAACAACCACCAATCCGCACTGAGCCCGCGTGGTGGTTCATGGCCCATTCTCCCTATCCGTTCATAGGGAAGGCTCGTGCCCCAGCAGTGGGCACATAAAATGAGCTGATGATGATGATGATGAATCTTTATTCAAGTAAACTATAAATTTAAGCTATGATAGGGCATTTTCCAATATTTTAACGCTGTTATAAATATTTATAAAATTTTATAAAATACAGTGAAAAAATTAAACGCCCACCCGACCCAGCCAGCAATCGAACCTGGGTCTTCCGCAAACCGGGCGGCTGCACTGACCGCTATGGGCGTTTAATTCTTTCACTGTATTTTATAAATATTTATATCACACACTCATCGATTGTTTTACGCTAATTAGCGGTGGGGTTGAGTGACTTTAAACAATTGTATGATTAAATAATGAAAGTAAATATTTTTTTGATTAATCATCATCATTTATCTGTCATCACCGTCGGCTCTCCGTATCCATTCGTCTCTATTTTGCGTCATATCAAGGCTTACGGCCATTCTCTTCATATCTTTATTCATTGTGCTTATCCAAGTCGTAGGGGGGCGACCTCGGCCTCTCTTACCCTCGGCAGTGTTGTTTAGCGCACTCTTAGACATGTGGTCGACATCTCTGCGCATCACATGGCCGAACCATCGCAGTCGACTCTCGCACACCTTCTCTTGTATTGGTGCAACCTTGAATGTGCCACGGATATATTCACTCCGAACCTTATTTATTGGCGACTACCGTTACGCCCCCAGCCCACCTAAGCATTTGCATTTCTATTGTTTTCTAAAGTTTACGCGAACACTACACATTGAAATGAAACAACTTTTACGGATCTGCTCGCGTTTATTTTACACATTAGTTTTAATTAATGTTTATTCTGACGTTTCGAACCCTTTGCAGGGTCCGTGGTCACAGGGAGACTGAGGTATTGGTTGTCTCATAATTAGTTAGTAGCTTGTATACCCTCATTTAAACGAACATTCCCTAGAGGGGCCCAACCATTACATCAGATTTGATAAACCACAAATACTCGGTAGAGAACAACCATTCATCCCTAGGATGATACGCAGGGCTATTGAAATTAAAAAATATCCTAACTTCAATAGAGAAGATGGTTGGAATCTACCACCAGCCTGGGATCCCATCATACAAAATATTAAATCCCAGCCCCAACACCATACTGCCAAAAGATACTGTAAGCTCTTTCTGCGTAAAACGGAACCCACCTGATTTCATTTAAATGAGGGTATACAAGCTACTAACTAATTATGAGACTACCAACACCTCAGTCTCCCTGTGACCACGGACCCTGCAAAGGGTTCGAAACGTCAGGATAAACATTAATTAAAACTAATGTGTAAAATAAACGCGAGTAGATCCGTAATAGTTGTTTCATTTCAATTCGCAATTCTGTACAATGCAGCTTATGCTCCTCTTGCTTGCGCATCAGCCAGCATTCTGCACCATACAGATTTTTTTGGTTAATCATTAGGATTTATTTTCTTTATTAAGGACAACCAACCAATCACAAATAACATTGTATGTAGACACATTCATAAGGAGACCTTTTGTTTAACTTATATATTTAAAATACTAACAATAACAGTGTACAAAAATTAGAAACCTACTGCACCCGCGGCAACAGCATTTGACATATGATTTGTGTAAACTATCTTGGGAATTTTATGTGTTTATTTGTGATGGAAAGTGTCCTGCTATGATAGGGCATTTTCCAATATTTTTGACGCTGTAAGGGAGAAAAGAGCTGGACACTTGCTGAGTTTCTTGCCGGTTCTTCTCAGTACAAGATCTCCCGCCCAGAGTAGACTTACGAACCGATGGCATAGTGACATTCACAAGAGCTACTTGTAGCCTAAACTGAATAAGTGATTTTTGAATTTGAATTTGAATTTGAATTTGAAATTGTTTTTACATCTATTTTATTTTTTCTCATCGGTTTGAATTTCTTTTGTGCAGGTAAATAAATGTTTCTTATTGTTATTGTTACAAAATAAGTCTATTTTTGAATACAACAAAAAATAATCAGCTGTGACAACAAATTTAGACAGGTGTCACCTGAACGGGGAAGTTTGCACTGTACGAGTTTTCACCCGAGTTCTTGCCGTAATAACACGTGTTGTGAGACTCCATTTTAATTTATATCTACTTTACTCTTACTACTAATAATAATAAAAATACTTGAAATTGGCTAAATGCTAAACGCGAAGCCATTAATTAAGATAATTAATTAATTGCACTGTACTTGTACATATATTTTTTTATATTGGCCTCCTATCAGCGAGTTATTTATTATTTGATTATTTAAATATTTTTTCATACAATGCATCCTACTAACATTATAAACGCAAAAGTTTGTAAGTATGGATAGTTGTTTGTTACTCTTTCACGTAAAAACTACTGAATGGATTTTAATGAAACTTTCCTCATATACAGACCATGACCCAGACCAGCATATAGGATACTTTTATTTTATGTTGCCTTAGCAAACAAAGTCGCGGGCAACAACTAGTACATTATACATAAATTGTTAAATCAAATAAATATACTAAATTTTTTCAATTTATAAACTTTGTATAATATTGATGGGCCTTGCCCAAAGCCTTTATTCCACTGAGAGCAGGGAGCTGAGAGACTTTCCTCTTATCCCCTAAGGAGGATGGAGGGTATACCCACTAAAAACTCTTGCTCTTCCCTTCTATTTGTGTTGAATTATTTCTAGTATATTATATTTATCGTATATCATTTTTAAACAACATCAAAACTCTCCATCAATTTTGTCATAAGCTGGTTTGCTTGCTAGATATTGAATATTCACTATGAATTATATAATAATGTCACACTTTTTGGCAGTAATCCTAGAGCAAGATATTGTTATCTGGCTCTGTAAAGTCGGCCATGTAACAATGTGAAGCTATGCTTATTAATTACAAGCACTTACACAAGTCCTAATGCACAATAGAAGCGCAATTGTACTACCAAAAGCAGCATACGAACCTTGTTTTTAAAATCATATTCGAGGGGCAAAGTCTACTTTGCGACCTTGAGACAATTCCCTGTGACCACAGCAAAGTTCCATAGGCTCCAACCTTCCTTCAGTACTATATTTAGCTTCGTTAGTTATGTGCAACTATAATATTTTTGTTACATACCACGGAGGTCAATGTTCGGCCCACTGGATTTGCACAACTTTTTAACTGTTTTTTAATAGCACTCAATGCTCACAAGTTTATTTTTCAATAACGCAAAATAGTAGATAACTTAATAGGTCTTCGTTATGATAGGACGGGGACGGTGTTAACTCGATTTTTCTTTAATAAAAAATTTTAACAACAACACGCAACAAATAACACTTTGTACTTGCACCATCATCAGCTGTCATCGGAATCGCGTACCTATCGACTGAGTGTGACAGACAATGACAGACACAGTGACAGACGGTCAGCTGTGACGTTTTACTTTTTAAAGTATTTGTTGCAAGGTACCTAATGTAAAAATCTACTAAATATGAAAACAAATCAGAGATGTACGTGTCGATTCGTTACTCTGTTTTAAAATAAATAGGATTAATACTTCTCCTCTTAGAGCATTAAACCAACCGGAGAGGCCACGCGCCCTAATTTCTATGCAAAAAAATTTGTCATTTTCTGCGCGGGGGATGAGGAAACGCACACAAATAGAGTTCACACTGATGCATTTTTTTATGACGTCGGTCGCTACGCACGCAAACGACAAAATTATTAAACACTAGTATAAACTCGACGCACACTAATAAATTCACACACAGGGTCACAGTCAATTTTATGTAAACGTCAATAGTGATTGACACTATCGATAAAATTTGTCGATGCCAATAATGAGAAAAGATTTTTTTAATTCAGGCTCTTCAGTAAAATGGTTGATTAAGGTAGACTCTTTACTTTTCGTCATCGTTAAAATCGACACAGTTATTAACTAGGATAAGTCAGAATCTGCAAATTATATCTACATAATTTGATTCCATGCCAAGGAGAATTGTTGTTTTTTAGAAAAGCTGCAATCTTATTTTTCATTATGAAGAAATAGTTTACTATCTAACCGAGACTCTCAAACAGGTGGAACCGAAAAACTGAACAACATGTACAGACGCCTGCACATCAACCTATCCGAAAATGTCAAATTTCTTCAATAAATTTTCACTTAGTAATAAGCTTCAAAGTCTATTGAGGATATTTGACAGTTTGTGGTAGGTTGATGTGCAGGCGTGTGTACTTTCATGCTTCCATAACGCAGATCAGTTCTTTTTTGTAGGTAACGTAGGATCTTAAGACAAAATAATACTTACAGATGAAAAGTAACGTTATCCTTTTAAACACTTGACGTTTCTGATCCCTTTTTACACCGCCCGATCCTCTAAATGCCACAACACATTTACAGAATACACTAAACGTGCACACTAGTTTAGGCCCAAGACACCGTACTCGTAGAACAAGGGTACGAAGAACCGGTTCACACGCGCTCTACACCAGGTATACAGACATGTACCTGGGCGCTTCTCCTCCACCACGGCCCGGTCAACCCGAGCCAAGTTCTTTACGTCGCTTATTCCACAAAGTCTAAAGACGAAAGTCAGTGCGTCCTACCCGGTCATGACATACAGAGCCGAAACGTGGACACTTACGGCAGGACTGGTTCACAAATTTAAAGTCGCTCAGCGAGCTATGGAAAGGGCTATGCTCGGAGTCTCTTTGAAGGATCGACTTCGGAATGAGGCGATCCGTCAGAAAAGGAAAGTAATCGACATAGCTTATCGGGTCAGCAAGCTGAAGTGGCAGTGGGCCGGTCATATTAGCCGCAGAACCGACAACCGTTAGGGTAAACGAGTTCTCGAGTGGAGACCGCGTATCGGCAAACGTAGCGTAGGACGCCCTCAGACTAGGTGGAGTGACGATCTTCACAAGATGGCTGGCAAGAGCTGGATGAGAGTAGCCGCGGATCGTGCTCGGTGGCGTGCACTTGGGGCCTATGTCCAGCAGTGGACTAGTATTGGCTGGTGATGATGATGATGATGATGATGATGAAAAAACTTTACAGGACATTAACATAATCGAAATGTCTTTTTCTACAACGCCACACCTGCACGCATCCATTTACTCATTGAAACTATTTGATAACCATTTAAAGAGGTTTGAAATAAAAAATAATACTAAGAAATAACCTTATTTATTTTGCATGTGTTACTAAAGGATTACACGGCCGTCACGGCTATTGTGTAGCACTGAACTCGCGTCCATATCGTCAAAAAACACTAAAATACAACAATATTGTCTAGGACAACAATTATTTCAAACTAGCTAACATAGCAGTAGGTAAATTAATACTAACACTATGGACGCGCAGGTCCGAAAAAAATAATTTCTATTTATTAATTTATTACTTACAAATATAAAATACATTTAATTTAAAAGCATCCACTTTCAAACATTAAAAAAACTTCCATAGCTCCCATTTTTTTCGAATACAGGCAACACTTTAAATTATTCCGATTCTTAGCGGGAAGGAACTTTACGTTTGCGAGTTTTCGTTGCTATATTCTTATTTCGTGTTTTTTTCAAATATTGATAAGAAATAATAGTGGATTATTAAGCTTTAAGTGATATGTGGCATGCATGGGTGTTAATAAATAAACAAAACAGTGCAACGTCATTTTTCAAATTCTCACAAGTAGACTGCGTCTCAGTAAAATCCCACATCTTTAGGGATACTCAAGGGATCGGGGAATATCAAGCATCATTCACTGTTATTTAACATCAAGAAACATCAAAAATTTACTGAGACAGGCTTATCTTTGCCAAACTATGAAAACGGCTACAAACTAACTAAACAAGTACTTACCTAAACAAAGATATAAAATTTAAAAAATAGGGCATATTAAATACGTAGCATACATAAAAATCAGCACCAAATTCACATAGTTGTATAGTTATATAGTAGTAGTCATATGTCGTTAATTGTTTTAAAACAATAACTAGAAATATTTATACAATACTTTTTATGCAAATTTTGTTGCGATAAATTGTCAATGAAGCTGAAACTAGCAGCTACGCGGCGATCGAGGCCAGGGACGACACGCGACCGCAGGGCCCCGGGCGCCAAGTGGCAATTTGAATTATAAATGGGTAATTGATAAGTGTATAATAAAAATACTACTAGCGTGCAAGAAATTATGAATCAACATACCCATACAGCCCCGAATTTTTTAACATTTATACTTCGTCCATCTTTCTACATCGATTGTCATCGGCAAAAAGTTATTTCTTAGGATATAAAAAATCATATCTCTTCTCCTAAACACTAGAATTCTATGAAAATTGCAAGAGAACTTGTTGACAGTGTTAGAAAGAAGTAATATAAATTACAACAAGGATACTAGACTCCTTCTATCCTTTTTTACGTTTCGTCCCTGGCGGCTGTCATCTGGTAGCTGCTAGTTTCAGTTTCATAATTGTCAGTAAATAATAGTAGTATTTTTTTTTCACAAGCAACAATCGACACTGCACTTTCTGACATACTGGTGAGGTGATCTACCAATGATGTTATAGTGGTTCTGTGAAACCCGTGCTTAAATCAACACTATTTATCTACTTGGCAAGCCAAAGAGCCTTATTCAATGTCGGCAACTACGTCATCAACATCCGATCTTAATATTTTCACAGATATTGAAAGATCAGTTAAGAATAGGCAAGCTAAACATATAATAATAATAATAATGGAGGAGGTTCCTCACTCTGCGGCCCTGACCACCGGTAGCTTGGGCCCTGCCCCGCTGCTGGCGGTACTCTAGAATTAGGTTTTTATAATGTTTTATTGTTTTTATATTAAAATATTGTAAAAATCTAGTTTTAAGAAAGAAAATAAATAAAGAATGTAATAATAATAATAAACTTTCCTACACTCACACCAATTATCTAGCCCAAGAGAGGCTTCGTTATGAAACTCGTTAAATGGTTACCAGACAACAGATAAACATACTTAAAATACTTATTATACATAGAAAACACCCAAACCAGAGACAATTTAGAAAAACAATAATTTCTAAATTGACCCGACCGGGGATCGAACCCGGGACCTCAGAGATGACGACACCATGAAAACCGGTGTACAAACCACTCGACCAAGGAGGTCGTCAATATAAAACATAACTACGCAAATTTACAAAAATATATCAGAAAGTGCAGCTTCGAGTTCGCATAGACTTTACAACAATTTAACAAAAAAAAATATTTTTGTTCTATATCAGTGCCAAATAAATTTGAATTCCCAAATTTATTCCTTCATTCAGACTGTATAAAGTACATATGTACATATATATAAACAAATAATATATAATCATATATATCATGTGTATATTCCACATGAATCCAGTCAGTCGCTGAAGTCTGAGTCGGAGTCCTGCGTGTTGCCCCGAATGCCCTTCTTCTGGACGTTGATGGTGGGCTTCTTGGTTTCTGGTGGGTGCAGAAGGTCTCCAGAGTACTCGATCACGTCACTCCTGCACAAAGGGATACAACATTTTTATTTTTGCATTTGCTATGCTACTTATTCGTTGTTGCAAAATTTAAAATCTCCCTGAAAAAATGTGCCTTTTGGTCAAAAAAGGCTCTATACCTCTAATTTATTCCTTCTAATATGTACATGATACATTTTTTTTATACATAAAAATCCCTCTAAAAAACACACAAAAATAAAAAATAAAGTTTTATTCGTTTTTCTATGATTTACATGATATTAAATTTGCAATATGTAGGTGTGATAGATACAATTTATGCCCATAAAATATTTAATAGTTTTTTAGGTCTTCTTTAGAATAGGTAATAAATAGCTAATGGTCGAATTTTAACAACTGGGGGACTGCTAGTTCATTTGAATACACGTTTTTATTAAATGAACGCCTGTTTTTTATTCAATGATTATTATTAATAATCAAAACAATGGTTTAAAATGTACAGTGTATAGAAGACTAGCGGCCCGCTCGCGACCTTGTCCGCTTGAGTGAACACACGTATTGTAAAGAACCTTACAGCAGCGCCACCTACCGGGTCAAATTGCGAATCGACACTATCCGGAGACCCACGAAAAAACACCAAAAAAAAGAAACGATTTTGTTCGATTAATTATATCAAACAATATCGTAAATCTGACGTCAAACCAAAATAGACATACACCCCCTTACAAATTTACTATTTTACTCTAATTTGAAATGACGTATACAAGACGAAAACAAAACTCGGAATAACTATTCCGACCTTATTCTCTGTTGATTTGTAAGACCCACAATCTATTTTTACCCCTTTGTGGGGCAAAGGGCGAATTTCTAAAAATCCTTTCTTAGGGCTCTTTTTTTTTTTTTTTTTTAACGGTTAAGCACAGTGCCTTGATCTCACCTGACGTTAAGTGATGATAAGGCCAATGATGGAAGCGCACTTCACCCGGGACCCTCAACTAGTGAGGCACTGGCTGTCTTATCTCTAGCTGCCGGAACACAACAATGCTACGAAACATTGATGTTATGAAATCTTTCATTCAATTTAGACGTGTGTTGTCGGACGGCTAACGCACGTTTGCACTGCGTTCCATATTAAAACAGTCGTGCGGCTGGCGTTTAATATGAAACCGCACGGCAGCGGTCCGACACGAGACGTTTAAATTGAAAGAGCCCTTAATGCTCACCTACACTATAAAAGGAAGCACGGTGCCAAAATTTCAAGTTTTAAAAAGGGGCTGTGCGTTGACAAGTCAGACATATATTATATACTTAATTATATAATTAATCTATATCTATACTATTAATAGAGGTAAAGTTTGTGAGTTTGTTTGTTTGTTTGTTTGTTTGTCGGGGCTAATCCCTGGAGTTGCTGGTCCAATTCCAAAAATCTTTCACTGATAGAATGCTACATTCCTTGCGGGTAACATAGGCTATATACAGGTTGACTTTTTTATATCACCGTCCCAAACTTCTGATACTCTAGATACATTTTTTTTTTTTATTTATTATAGGTACAACAAACAGCTACATTTAGAGCTTAGTAAACTAATTTTACAATGGCCGTGGTAATACAGATATAGCCAACCCCGTTGTACACAAATTGGTTATTAACATGAAATTAAGGGGCGGTACAAAATAATAATGAGTACTAACTAGTTACAATTTGCTTATATATTATAAACGTTGACTTATGTAATCCGAGCGTTATTAATGCTAAAAAATTAAATATTACGAGTAAATTTAAATAATTAATTATTTATTATTATAATAATTAATTATTATTTTGGTCGAATCAATATTGATGTTTTGTATGGAACGGCTGAATTTAATTTTCGAGTTAGGAAGTTGGTCCAACAGTAAGAGTTGCTCGTTTGCATCACGGGAGTCATCTCAGAAGGTTTGGACGGTGATAAAAAAGTCAACCTGTATATGTTTGAGTTGATTGTTGAATTTCAAATGCACGCGGACGAAGTAGCGGTTAAGGCGCCAGTATAACATGAGAACACAAAGCAACGGTGGTTACTTGGCGAGCCGCCACTCGAGCATGTCGGTGGTGAAGTCGTCGCGGTTGCCGAGCTGCGTGAACCCCACGATGAAGTCCGTCGTCTTGTTGTCCTTCACCAGCGCGATGGTCGGCAGCACGTGGATCTTGAGGCGCCCTGCCGACACGCATACACCGTCATCACCAGCTCATCTCGATGTCCATCCATGTAATAAGTTAATCATCAAACTGTTGTTATCATTATAATTATCGTGATAAGTATCATCACCATCATCTCAACCATAAGATGTCCACTGCTGGATAAAGGCCTCCTCTAAGGATCTCCACAACGATCGGTTTTGTACTGCTCACATCCAGAGTATCCAGCCTTACATTTTTGGTTTCCAGGTGTTAATACGTCAACAGCTGTATGTACCTCTAGATGACGTAGACCCTTGTATCTGCTAGAAAAGCCTCTTACCCTTGAGAAATGATCTCTGCTCTACTTCCGAACGTATTAGGTCTCCATGTGCTCATACGCAAACAGCTCCAGTTGCATTCCAGTTGCTGAAGAACTCCTGCTGCCAGCTAGGAAGATCTCCGCTGTAAGTACCTTCAACCAGCTAGAAAGACCTCTCAACGGTAAAAACGAGGCCCGTTCTAGTCGAGTTTGACGAATCATGTCTCCAAATATGCACCAACAGCTTAAAGTACATACCTTAGATCTTGTAGAATTCCTGCTACTAGCTAGAGTCTACTCACTCCTGAGGAATAGCACCCAGTCTGACAAACCTGGTCTTCAGGAGTTTATATACCAGCAGACGCATTCAAGACGATAAATAACTCTTGCCTACCAGTTAAAGAGACCTTTGACCCGTAAAGAATGTCGTCCGCACCACGTCCTATTGAATCTGGTCTCCAGGTGCTTATGCACCGTCGGTCTTTTGTAAGTGGCCACAGCTGCATTGCAGTTTGTGCTTTTTTTTGTTTGTACCAGCTAGGGAGAGCTCTCTTATCAGCTATTCTACTCACCCGTGAGGAACGGCGCTCGTTCTACGTCCAGCTTAACGAATCTGGTCTCCAGATGTTTGTGCGCGAGAAGCCGCAGGTGCAT
Source organism: Eudonia truncicolella (assembly GCA_949315975.1). Taxonomy (NCBI): domain Eukaryota; kingdom Metazoa; phylum Arthropoda; class Insecta; order Lepidoptera; family Crambidae; genus Eudonia; species Eudonia truncicolella. Next base: position 8,531,958 of record OX438852.1, on the reverse strand, counting down.
GTCGACGATGCGGCAGCGCGGCGCGTCGGCGCGGTAGAACGCGCACACGACGTTGTGGCTCTTGTTGCAGATAGTGAAGAACTCCTTCTCGCCGTCTATCTCAGAGTAGTCCCCGTGGCCCTAGAGTTTTTTTTTATATGTAAAAAGTTTTTGGGACAATAAATTCAAATATAAATATTAGACAACATCACATACATATTTCTGTTCCCAAGGTAAAGCTAAAGCACTCTTATTATGGAAATCAGAAACGAAGACGGTGCACAACCACCCAGACCTGACACGATATCGAAAAGATCGTTTTCGACCCGACCGTGAATCGAAGCCCGGGGCCTCAGAGTTAGCGCCGCCCAAAGTCCGGCGTGCAAGCCACTCGGCTACGGAGATCGTCACGTTGACTGACGTTGTTCATAGTTGACTTTAGGTTTAAAGACATTTATTCCCATAAAAACAATTAAGTTCATTTACAATGAGATTAATATAAAAAGCTTAATATTAACTTAATAAGTCTAGGCGCAGCGCAACTGCATTCTTAAAATTAAACGTAAACATGAATAGGCCAACAGTCACAAATCAGCTGTGTTCCGAATGCATCACACCAATGACTTTGACTTTAGAGCCTTAACACCTATAAGCCTATGCAAGTAAAATTTTCAGTTTAATTGGTGTTTTAAGTCTGCATGGCTAGCACAATCCTTTAAGACAGGGTGACGAGACTTACATTAGCGATCCACTCCTGCTTCAGCTTGGCTCTCTGCTTCATCTCAGCGATGCGCTGTTGCCGGATAGCTTCCAGGTCCCCACTGTCCAAGGTATCTAGCCTGCAACCAAATACCACTTTTGGTCTACAATTCAAAATTGTCTTAATTCAAAATATTTTTGTTCAGTTTAATCCACAATAGTTCATATCTGATTTATGACACTGTCTACCATCGGTTTGCTAGTCCGGGACAGATAAAAGGCAAGACCTTGTACTGAAAAGAATAAGCACCAAACTTAACAAGGACATTTATTTTCTCCCTTTCATATTGTAAAATGGTACACCTTTGTGCTAAAGGGGAATACTATTAGGGTTGAAAATGAAACTGCTAGTAGCTTCACTGATCTGATGTAGGTAACAACTTTATTAACAAACTAGTTGTTGCCTGCGACTTCATTCGCGAAGACATCCGTAAAAAAAACAGTATCCTATATGCTGGTCTGGGTCATGGTCTGTATATGAGGAAAGTTTCATTAAAATCCATTTAATAGTTTTTACGTGAAAAAGTAACAAACATCCATCCATACTTACAAACTTTCGCATGTATAATATTAAGTAGGATTACATGACCTATTATGTAATTTTCCAAAACACTTTGATATTGCGATTCAGTCAGATTACAAACCGCACCTCTAAAAGGACTATTTGAACTAAACTTATTATATTTACAAACGTCTTCAACACATATTTACATTACATAGAACAAATGTGAGTGATGCAGATATAGGTTGAGACTTTTCCTAAATTAATAATGTAATATTGTAATGTGTATCTAGTAACCATAGACCAGTGGTAGAAGCTCTTCACCTGTCAATCTCCTTGTCCAACTGCTTCTCAACCGTCTGAGCGACATGATGCAAAACATTCTCCATATTGTTGTAGTTCAATCTGTCAAATAAAAACTTTATTCACCTCAGCACACCTCAAACTCAGTCACCAGATGGGTGATCTAATTAGAATATCTGGACCATAATGTGCTTCAGATATTTTATCCTGATTTTGACTTATGATAGGTGTCGTGCGTGACGCATTCAAAGTTACGAGTCGGAAGTCGAAATTTTTTAACATATATTAATTTTTTTTTAACTGTCCGGATATTATTTTACTTACTAACCATTCAGGATGTCTATTTCTTACTGTGGAGAAGAATGGGCGCGTGAAACTGTACAGCTTTTAAAGAAGTAACAACAAAAAATATAATTGCAAACCACGATGGGTTACGGCCCAATCCTGTGTTGTTATTGTTCGTGTCGGCGCATCAGCAGAACATGAACTGATGATGATGATGATGAAGAAAAATATCGAACAAACAACAATATCTTTTCAACTAGACATTCTCAAAATTCAATGACCTCATCTTACCGAGTAGGTACGGACGGACAACATGCGCACAAAATAACAAATAACAAAGGCACTGACCTCGTTACACAGATGAAACTTTCTATAACTAGACGAAAATAAGTTAAAACACCTATTACTCACTTGTAATGTATTATTTACGTAAAGAATTAATTTAAAAATCTCAATTTTTTAGGTGAAACAAAATAGACCTCCAATAATATGTAGCTACTTCAAAAATGGAATGACAAATTGACAAATTGCATATGTGTTGCCAGACGACCGACTCGCGTTCTCCCCAAATCTTTCCCAAAATCCACCCAAAATTTTTGAAAAAAAATACCCCACAAATGGCAAAATATTTATTTATTAATAAAATACAATTTTATACTATTTCAGAAATAGCTTCCATTACTGGATCAGCATCTTCACTCACGTCGTCTGAAGTTCTATACATTTTTCTGAGTTAAATCTCTTTAGCATCTTTAAACTTAGTTTAAAATGAATACATCCTTCCAGCAACGTATATCTTATTTTCAAGATAGATTCGGCAGTGTGGATGGCCAATCTCTTCGAAGTTTGTCTTTGATAATAGCTACTTGGGGAAAGGGAAACTCTTTCCAAAACTGCGTTAGAAAAAGGCAACGACAAAATTCCTAATACCAATTTGCTAACGTGTCCGTAAGTTCTATTACCGACTGCATTTTTGAAATTATAATCTTCAACCCAGAACTCTTCCGTATGTTGTAAGGATTTCCAGGTTGTACGATGCAAAGCGTTCCATTCTTGTACCAATGAGTCGACATCATTGCAGAAGATTTTAAAATATTTAGCTACATTTGTAATATCAGGTTTTGTTTGAGATGTTGCATTCTTTAGGCTCATTAACTTTCTAAAGTTTTTTACAATTTTTTAAAGTTTTCAAGTTATTTGGGAGTTTTCTCTGTATTTGCTTACATATTTCTATAAGGAATTCTTTGCATCGTTGCTTCACGTCTTTCAATTCATGGTCTCTTATACCATCAGACTTTTCATTAAATGCATATCCAAAACTCATTTACGATGAGTCCATAATGTACCTTTCAAAATCACAGTTAGATAAACTATTTTTGTCCGCTTTTGCCAGTTGCGCTGGAGGTATTAAAATTGTTAAATTGATCAATAATTAATTATTAATTTCTTCAAACAATTTTAAAGGGTATGTCGCTTGAAATATTTTAATTGCCATGGTAATAGGTTTAAGATAAGAGCCAAGAAAAGTCATGTTTAATAAATTTGTCTTACTTTTGAGCATTGTTCTCAACTGGTCCGCAGTGTAACAGCGTTCTCTAGACTTCTCTATGTCAAAATGCAATTTTAATCCATCCCATTGCTCTAAAATTCGAGAGCCTCGTATCTGGACAACCATCTGGTGCCAGATAGTTTGTTTAGTTTTAACGGAGTTTTTCCATCATATAATAACACGTATGTTTGCTTGTAATCAAGCTGACTTTTCGTATTGTTTACAAACCAATTGTGGCAATCTTTAATAAGAAAATTCAAAAACCGCGGAAGCGTTTTGAATGCATATTCAGCTGCCAAATGCAATGAATGGCAAACGCACTTTATGGTTATCAGTTCAGGGTTTCCTTTCTTTGAAATAAAGGAAAAGGAGGGTTCACCAACCATGACATTAGCACCATCAACACCTATACCCAGTTTGTTTGGCTGTGTGTTGAGGCCATCAGCTGTCAGCTGTGTTTTGAACAGATCAGCTAACGAAGTTGCATCTGCAGATTCTATTTCTATCAATTTGTACAACTGGGTAATAATTCTGTTTATTACTGAAAAATCTGATAATCATACACATTATTTTTTTAGTATCAACAGTAGTTGGTTCATCGATGATCACTGGATAATGGTTGTCTCTAACTTCTTCCAATAAGTCTTCTAAGAAACAAGGCGAAACAACATTTCTAATCAAAGCAGTGCATTTCGATCTGTGTAATTCAGATCTTTCAAAGAAGTTGGGTTGAGGAAGTGGGAAGAATCTTTTATTAGTATTCCTAGAAGATCCACGGATTTAAGACTGGAATGCTCAGCAACATATGCAGCAATTTTTAATTCTGCAACCTTTCGTGGCTGTTTTATTGGATTTTCAAAAAACTCTGTCATATTGCTTGACTGACCGACGATATTAGATCGTTTTAAAGATTGGCCATGTTTTTTAGTTTTGGAATGTTCTACCAAATCCTTCTTGTGAGCGATCAACGAGCACTTGCAGGCCTTGCACCACGCTTTTGTGTCGTCACCAATGAAAACTGTAAGCCACCCTGACAATGGGAAAAATATATAAAATGGTAAATCAGGTTGTGACAACATTAAAATCGTGAAGGTGCATGTGCATATTAAATCTTAATCGTTCGATCACATTTGCACAAGCGCATGCTGAACACACATACCAACACACACCAAAAATACACAAAAACCTTAACAATGCCAAATTAAAGGATTTTTAAATTATGCGATGCCACACAATAAAACCACACCTTAATTTTCACTGAACTGAACTAAAATTAGGAACGTATGTTTAAATATTGGGTCGCTTTCCCACTCCATTCTATATCTTTTTACATATTTTTTTTAGACAGTGCCATTGTCATTGTGCCATTCACGCCGCAAATAACAAATAGGTTTTACTAAGGTTTTAGCAAAGATGGTAATGGCGTTTGGCAGTAAAAACCTGTTTGTCCGACCAAGCCGATCGAAATTGAGACAATTTTACACGGGGCTAGCTACAGTCAGATACGCGAGCGACGGGAGTACGGCAACTTCGGGGCTATCGGCTATAATCGTGCGCAGCATTGTACTTTTGTGAGTGTGCGTTCACAAATTATTGGTTTGGTCGCGTTCAGTTATTATTTTTTTAGGATGGTTTTTCTCAGATTATAGTTTTAATCATAAAAATCCCCCAATTCCCTCAAAACCCATATTTTTCTCTCCAAACATCCCCCCAAAAATGTTTTCTCTCCAATTGTCCCCCCATAACTATTATATACCCTCAATTTTGGGGAGACTCCCCCCAATCTGGCATCACATCACTTGATTTTTTTTTTTACTTTAGTTTGTTCCTTAAGGAGCCGGCTAAGGTCATAGACCATGCTGCCATGTCATTAGTTTCTTAATTTCATTGTAATACATAAATAAACAATATTATATTGATGATGATGAATGATAATATAAATGGGAAGTGAGAAATTATATTACCCCCCAACCCCTCGAGTATCTCAGTAAAGATGTGGGGCTTTACTAAGTCCTCACGCAGACTTCTTGTGAGAATTTAAAAAGTAACATTACACTATTTTGTTTCATTTGCCAACACTCATGCACACTCACGAACACTTAACGGTTAATAATCCACCATTATTTCACATTAATATTCGACATAACACAAATTTTAGAAAATAAAACAAAACCGCAGACATGACTCTTCACTTTCCCGCCAAGAAGTCCAACACATCACTTGACATGACAGACAGTGTGTCGGTCATTTTTTTTTTGTGTATTGGTTTACGTCTCCGGATGAAATCCATCAAGCCTATTCGTCCGTTCTATCTTCTTAAGTAATACATAAATAAACAATATTTCATTCCTTTAAGATGATGATGATGAATGATAATAGAAATGGGAAGCGAGAAACGATATTACCCCCCAACCCCTTGAGTATCTCAGTAAAGATGTGGGGCTTTACTAAGTCTTCACGCAGACTTCTTGAGAGAATTTGAAAAGTGACGTTGCACTGTTTTGTTTCATTTGCCAACACTCATGCACACTCACGAACACTTAACGGTTAATAATCCACCAATATTTCATATTAATATTCGACTTAGCACAAGTTTTAGAAAATAAAATAAAACCGCAGACATGACTCTTCACTTTCCCGCCAAGATGCACAGTGTGAGATCCTTAATGTATCATTTTCATGAAACCTCAACAACTTTTTTTATAGTCATAAAAATAGGTAACGAAACAACAAACAAAGGAGTACTAATGTGTAAAATAAACGCGAGTAGATCCGTAAAAGTTGTTTCAATTCAAAGGAGTGATCGCTGGTCTCAGAGTTCGATTTTATGTTACGTATTGTACTCGGTTTGTTGTTGTTGTTTGTTTTAAGATCGCAAGCTACCGCTATCTTTAGTTTTAGCTTAAAACAACAATGCTAGAAGCATTGTTGTTTTTAAAAAGGGTCTTATTGTGTTATATTCAGACATTAATAAAAGCCAGGGGAGCGATTTTTGTTCAAAATTAAAAGACACCATACTTACCTACACTATGTAATGTAAGTATTTTTTTGCACTATTTACAGTTTGACTAATAGGGCAGACAGACATATCTTAAGCTCATTTTTATGTTTTCATTGTATTTCACTTTCACCTTCACTATGGATGGATAGGGAGAACGGGCCATGAACCACCACGGGCCCAGTGCGGATTGGTGGTTCTTTACGACTGTTAAAGCCGGGACCAACGGTTTTACGTGCCTTCCGAAGCACGGAGGAGCTCGAGATGAAAAATGTTTTTGGTCACCCATCCGATGACCGCCTTTACGAATGTTGCTTAACCTCAGCACTCGCAGACGCGTTAACCACTGCGCCATCGAGCAAAAATCGCCCCTCAGTTTCTAAAATAGTTGAGGATTCCGGATGAAGAGAGCGCTTCCACCTTCGGGCCTTACAGCATACCTACCATCAGATTGAATAAATACCTTGACTGCTGTTTTACCACAAAACGATGGCTACAGTTAGACAATGTTTAAAACAGATGCTGTCACTTTTTAGCATATACATTTACTTTTTAGACCGAGACACTATTTTAAACACGTATTTAGCCATTTTGAACTATAAACACTGTTTCGTAGTACACACGCCTGCACATCAACCTACCACAAACTGTCAAATTTCCTCAATAGACTTTGAACTTTATCTCTTAGGCATATAGTTGACATTGTATTTAAGAAATTTGACAGTTTTGGATAGGTTGATGTGCAGGCGTGTGTACATACATATATGTAAGTACCAAAATGTAATCTTTCCTTTCAATCTAAATACATTGATTCAATGAATATTATTAACATTCTTAACCACTTAAAATTAAAAACGAGTGATTTGTGGGGTATGTATTAAATAAAAATAATAATAATTGAAATATTTCCTTTAAGAAAATGTTCATATTAATATTTTTAAATGTCTCAGGGTCTGTCGCAAAGTGAATCTAGTACGAATACCTCAATAGCTGGTCCAACCACACCTTCACTTTTTTCACCAGTGACCACAGCTGCTACCTACCATATCGTCAAATACGGTACCTGCCTTAAAATATCTATCTCTTAATTTTTGACGTGACAACGTCTTAAATTAGGTTGCGGCTGGGAGTCACTTATGAAAAAGTGTAACGCTCGGTAACGTAACGATGAGTCACCGAACGAGAGAGAGGCCCGCCGAATGCCTTGCGTCTCTCTCCCACTCAACTATGATCGGTCTGCCGCGCGAGTGAGAGGCACGCGTCCCTTCCACTCGGGCATGGTTAGCCCGCCTAAGAGCGAGAGAGACAGACATAAAAAGTGAAAGGTAAATACGTATGTATGTGTAAAGGTAAAAATAAAATTTTGTTAATATGAAATTCAGTGCGAGATTCTTTGTATAAATTAATGTTTTAAATATAATTCTTTGTATAAATAAATGTTTTAATTTGTTACTATTATTTCATCCTTCTTCCTACTATACGAATGAATATTCACATTAAAATTATTTTACCACTCAAAGTCGTTGTCACGTAAAACTTTCGCCCGTATATCGACTTTACAGGCAACCAATTTTTTACATTAACCTTGTTATTGCAGGATTGTACTCAAAAATATCTAAAAATAACGACTTCAGATATGCAGATCTCCGATACACATAATTCCCAAAAACTTCGTCAAGAGAGATTCGAACAGTTTATATAGTAATGCCAGCGAAGGCACGACACTGCTCGGCTATGTACCTCTGTATATAAGATAATAGTACTCGTTCTCGTGAAGGGTTGTAGTGAAGGGTTTAAACAGTTATGGCAATAAAATCTTATCTTATCTTAACTTATCTTATCACTCTCTCAGAGATATTAAATAATATTAATGTAATGAAAGTTGTATCACATTATATTTTCTAGAACATGCATAAATACCTTGAAATGTTTTCTAAAAACGATGTTATTTACAAAATAAACAGGTGAAATAAATACAAATAAGCCATACACAATGCCTCTTTATGTACAATGAAAATAAATAATTTAGTGTAAATTATTAGTACACGCGCACAAAGAAATTTGGTGACTCGTTTCTTTGTCGCACCTACAAAACATGGAATAGTCTACCAGCACACGTTTTCCCTCTTTCCTATGATATGGGGTCGAGTGAAGTTGATTGATGCTGCGTTGTTTTCACGCTGCACCAGTTGTCTTCGCGCCTGGACTCCATTTCCACTTAACATCAGGTGGTACGGAGTCATTTGCCGTGCTAAGTATAAAACAAAAAATCCTCAACAGACTTCTAATTTTATACATAGGACTTCTTGGCGGGAAAGTGAAGTGTCATGTCTGCGGTTTTGTTTTGTTTTCTAAAATTTGTGTTATGTCGAATATTAATGTGAAATATTGGTGGATTATTAACCGTTAAGTGTTCATGAGTGTGCATAAGTATTGGTAAATGAAACATAACAGTGCAACGTCACTTTTCAAATTCTCTCAAGAAGTCTGCGTGAGGACTTAGTAAAGCCCTCATTTTTACTGAGATACTCGAGGGGTTGGGGGTATATCATTTCTCACTTCTCATTTCTATTATCATTCATCATCATCATATTGTATATTTATGTATTACTTGTAAGAAAAATTACTTTGACACTGGCTAAATGTACTAATCGCACGAATCGCCATCAACTAAAAGAAAAAAAAAACTTTATACAGGTTGAAGATTTATTGAAGAAATTGGACAGTTTTTGATAGGTTGGGGTGCAGGCGTGCAAGGGTGAATGTTTAATGTCGGATATACATATATAAAAAAAACCATTTATTTTCATTTATTTACAAAACAATACATATACAGTCCAGCCGTCTCAAATACCAAAATATCTACTAGAGTTCAAGAAAAATTGCTTAATATGATAAACTTAGATTACATGCTAACAGCTAGCCAGGCGGACTTGTCTCCATGTTCTTGTAAAATATAAGTGTATTAAGTAAGTAAGTGTATTACCTTTAACCATTAGAAGTCAGCAACTAATTGATTAGCCGATAGAGAGGGTTATGCTCGGGGTTTCTCTGCGTGGTCGAATCAGAAATGCGGAGATCCGCAAAGGACAAAGGTAACCGTCATAGCCCGAAGAGTTGCTAAGCTCAAGTGGCAGTGGGCAAGGCACATTGCTTGCAGGAATGATGACCGCTGGGGTGGAACAGTCCTTGAGTGGCGACCGCGTACAGGAAAGCGCAGTGGTAAACCGACGATCAGCCCCCCGACCGCCTAACCGATTGCTTTGGTTACGTGTATAGTTTATGACGTCATCTTGTCACTTGGCACCGCCTATGAAAGCAATATCGAAAGCTATAGGCCATAGCTTTCGATATATGCCTATGCCTATTAGCTAGATGACGTCATAAACTATACACGTAGTCAAAGCAATCGAGTTAGGCGGTGTGGCCCCTGGTGAAGGTCGCGGGAAGCCGCTGGATGCGAGCAGCACAAAACCGGTCGTTGTGGAAATCCTTGGGGGTGGCCTTTGTTCAGCAGAGGCCTTCTTTTGGCCGAGATGATGATGATGATGAACTAATTTGTGACTTTACAGGCCACCTGCTTCTTAGCCGACATCCAGTAACATTTCAATGAAATTCCATATTATTTTTTGTTGACAAAAACACAATGTCGAACACGGGTCCCATATGCCACTACGATACTCAATGGTAAAAATTTATGACAATCAATAAATTTAAAAAAAATATCATGAGTGCATATTACCGTTATAATCACCATTCAATATTTTTTACGAAATCAAGAATTTGTATTGCAAATAATTCACATTGGAGTCACCAGGGTGCCTAGTGTGAGTTTCATTTGACATTCGATCACGTTAACGAAAAAACGAACACTCGTTTTCGTTAATGTCACTTATTACTCTCCAATAATTAATATGGGCTTGTTACAGCGAGCGCCACCTAGGGTAGTGCCACCAGTGCTCGACAGGTACCAGATATCGACATTTTTCCCCTGTTCCACCTATCCCTACCAGGCTATCTCCACTGGTAGGGATAGGTGGATTTTTCCTCCATCCATCCATCATGGGTTCCTCCATCTTGTCAGTAGCCGCGTCGCCGTTCAGCCCCCCCGACCGCTATAGAAGCTGTAGCATATAGCTATCGATATTGCTTTCATATTGCTTTCGAAATGACAAGATGACGCCTCCTCCACGCCTCGCCTTCAACACGATCGAAAGCGATCGAGTTAGGCGGTCGGCCCCCAGGTCAGAGATTCGGTCTGCGTCACTCAATAGTAATCTTGTCTCTTGAATGCAACAAAATTGTGCGTGAAATATGCTGTTGTTTATAAAACTTGTTGTTACAGAGTAAACCTTACAGTTTGATTGATGCTAAAGCAGCAGGCGTTCAAAAGATTTTATTGCTTTTTGTATAGTACCCTCATTTTACTCGATGTAAAGGATCGAGCAAAGGGGGCCGGCCCTTATTAAACTTTTGAATGTGTAGTCTGCCGGTACTCTCAACTGACATAGGTGTTTTCTGTCTCCTTCTTCGATAGCGACGGAGAAGGAAAAACCAAAACCAAAAGGATACGGCTGCCGTCTTTTGTTCGGAGCGCTAGTAATGTATCTACTTTTTTACTGTACAACGTTTAACAACAAGGTGTGGACAAATGAAAAGATCCAAAGTGTATCCCATCTCGAACTTGTATGTGTTGTTATTAACTGCCGTACTCAGAGACGTCAATTAAGTTTTAATGACAATTAACTCTCTTGCTGTCACTTTCTTATGTATAGTGCTAAATAGAGAAGGAAAAACATTTAATTGTCATTAAAACTTAATTGACGTGTCTGAGTACGGCAGTAAGACTTATTTATTAACTTTAATTTGTCATGCAATGGTTAATGAAATATTTATATTTGTGAAATGATGCGCGTCAGGCGCGCACAAGCAAGCAGCAGTGATCATAAATGTTAGTACACAGAGGTTACTAAACCACTAGAGCTGAACCTTAATTATTTCGATGTCACAATAGAAATATTAAATTAATACCCATTTTTATTTTATTATTTTTCGCCCAAGGTTGCCTAGAAGAGATTGCTTGTTAGCAATAAGGTCGCTTATTTTGTACTCTTTTTTTTAATATTTGTCTGTATTGTTTTTTTTTGTATGCAATTAAAGTTTATTATTATTAATAATTGCAAATTAATAACACATTAAAGTTAACAATCATGACTTTGTAACTCTGCATACAAGATCTAGATCGGATACACCTTGTATATTTTCATTTCACCTTTCTGTTACACGTTGTATAATATTTGTAGGGTATTTGTAATAAATATATTTCATGTGTACCGCCGCTTAAGAGAATAAAAGCTAGTGTTAACTGTGTTTTTCACTACGCCTATATCTTACTATATTAATGTTTAATAACAGTCTTGTCACCCCGCTTTTAAGCTAATAGGTACGCTTGTGTTGGACATAGGTTCACGTCAGTATCGTAAACGAAGGTAGAGGAATCAACCACGATTACAAGCATTCAACTCGAATCTAAACACTATACAGGCCTACTAGCTTCAACTTTACATTATAGCAATTTTAATTAATATGGAATCTAGCTTTTGATAATAAGCGTTATTGTATAGCCCCGCCCTGTGTAGATAAAACAATAATAATACAATAAATCAATAATACAAATAATTCCAGAAAATTAAACAGAATGAAATTCTTTAAAACATTGACCTATTTTTTATTTGACTTAAGCATGAATATCTGTAACATAAAAAGTTATTAATAAACACTGAATTGACGGAACAAAATAGTGACGTCATAGTTCACCATTCCAATACATTAAAAAAAAACGTTTTGACAGTTGCTAAAAAGTATCTCCACTGACTAACCACCTAACTAACCCAATCCCATTGAGAGCTATCAATTATTAGCTGTAGTTCAAGAAGGACTAAACTGCAATTTGAATAAGGGCGCTTTCAATTTAGACGTTTGTTGTCGGACGGCTAACGCACGTTCGCATTGTGCAGCGTTCCATATTCAAACAGTCGCGCAGCGACGGAGCCGTCCGCCAACAAACGTCTAACTTGAAAGAGCTATAGCTCTTATGGTAGTTTACTAGTTTTCGGGTCACATTATTAGTTAAGTACAGCTGTATATTGCGGTTTCTGTTTCCTTGTAGATAAAAATGCAGCTTAGCTCTTCTTGAAGTACAAAATAGCTCTTAACGTCTAGTTTATAGCTCTCAATGGGATTGATCGCGCAGAGACGTGGCAATAGCTTCGTCACAATAAAATAAATGCAGATAGTTTAATTTAAATGTGATCGCGTAAACTTTACAAAACAACATACCATCGGGTAGCGGAACCAGTGTTCGACAGGAACCAATGATCGACATTACTTTTTTGATCATCCTTCTTCTTCTTCTTTTATTTATAGCATGTTTTGTGTCTACTGCTGAACACAATTCCGCGAATATCACGTAGGTTGGCTACCTACACGGAAGGATTCGTATGGAATGAATTATGATTTTGCGTTTTTTAAGCAAATTTACCAAGAACAAGGACGACACAAGCATGCTACAGGTTAGTTATTAAATAAGCATAATATAGGGGGTTAACAACTGGTTTTTGACTAGCAGCTGTCCAGTATAATTTCAATGAAATTCTATATTACCTATCTTTTGACGAAGAAAGGAAGAATGGTGTCGAACATTGGGCTTAAGCTGTCGATTACTGGTGCCGCTACGATAACTGTATTTTATACACGGCGACAAACTTGAGTTCCCTCAAGCCGAACTATAGAAATTGCAAAACAATGTCGGCCAGTGTCTTACAATTAAATAATAAATTAATAAATAATAAATATGAAACAACATCACATACATTGTTATGATCCCACGGTAGTAGCTAAAGCACTCGTTTCATGGAATTAGAAACAACGACACGGTACCACAACGTCCACAACCACCCAGACCCCACACAGTATCGAAAAATTCGTTTTCGACATTGACCCGACCGGGAATCGACCCCGGGATTTCAGAGTTAGCGCCGCCCAAAGTCCGGCGTGCAAGCCACTCGGCTACGGAGGTCGTCAATTATTAATTATTATTAATTAGTTCTACTATGTATAAATGTATAAATTTATTAATAATATAAATGTATATAATTATTAAATCAATAGCTTTGCGAAAAATGAGTTGCATCATGTAACAATCGTTAAAATGACGATGATAGACGTCCTATGTTAACGTAAACCATAACTGCTTAATTTTGGCTGGATAAATATGTCAAAGTAGCAGTCAAACGTCAGTAATTTTAATTTATATTTTATATAAAAACTTATATCTATAACGAGCAGTGGCCACATGAAAAAAATTTTCCCTTCCTTGCTTTGGGGACAAATAAATCTCATTTGACTAGCAACCCTTTTAACTTTAACGTTAGCAAAGTATTGTATGGGGCAGTGCTACGCATTGTACTAGGTGCCTCTGTTAGTGAGGACTAACCGGATGAACATTAACCAAAGTTTTGGTGCAATCCACCCTAAGCACCGTATCGTCAATAAACATGATTATAACATTATACGATGCCAACGTTTAAATATACACATTTTATTATTCTAAATGTATACAGAACAAACACGGAAACAATATCAAATTATAAAATGTTATATACTAATTATTAATGGTAACACATGCCTACGTTTCATTACTGTGATGGTATTTACTACAAACAGACTGCAAATTCAACAGTCTCTTTTCTTCTTTTATTAATGACGTTTTAAGTAATCATCATCATCAGCCTATACTATGTCCAGCAGTGGACTAGTAGTAGCAGACTGATGATGATGTTAGGGTTCCAAGATACTCGGACATCATGCGATCGGCTAGCAAGCCATCAATGATGTTATCTATCGACAGAAGAAACTTATAATTATGAGATCAGAGGTTTTTTTTAGAACACTGTACAATTGACTGAAAACTAATGTGTTAAGACTTATTTAACATTTTTAAGTGTTATACATTATTAATTTGCATGGGATAAACATAGAGTTACCTAGTGACTTGTTAACCAATTTGTAATTACTTTCATTTTTCACATCATCACCACAAAATATAAAATGCACTCGATCACAACATTGCTAACAACCGCATAAATTTTCATTCAAAACATTGTATAACAGTCACCGATACCAAACTAATATCATGAGACTGGCGTGTATTAATCACAAATCCGTTGATATAGAGTCACAGATACCACCATAATATCACGAGCCTGCGTGTATTAATCACATCACAAGTCATTTGATTAAATAGAACTAATGTGTTAACAGTCACAAGTCACTTGATAAAAGTCACAGATACCACCCTAATATCAACACCTGGTATATAACAGTGACATGCCACTTGATATATCACTAATATCCCGAGCCGGTCAGCACCGCCTTGTACAGCCTTAGCCGCGACTCGGACAACGCTGCTACCAACGTCTCCCCGTTCAGTTGCACTGAGCTTACGTCCAGCGCTGGTTCCGCTGCCGGCAGAGACATGGTCCTAGCGCCATCCAAACCATGCAGGTACAACGCGGACTCGCTTTCCGAGTGGGCCGCTATCCAGGACGCTCCAGACGCTCGCACCCAAGTAGCCCGAGACATAAGGGTCGACCTCACCGAACCGTTGAAGCTCTGCTCCACGTCAAATTGCACTTCGCCGCTCGGTACGCTCGCCTGCGAACAGAAAGAAATTTATAATAAGTTAAGTAATTCATGGTGGTAAGTTGACCCCCAACTTTCAGGCTTCATAAAACAGATGGCTGGTTCTTTGGTAAAATTTTTGTCTGACTGGTAGAGCCACGCTACGTTGCTGCTCGAAATGGGCCGGCTCGCCCGGCGCAATACCACCCTGTCACAGAATATCGGCGTGAAACAATGACACTCGTTGCTGTAGTATTTCGTCCGGTGAGTGAAAGTACCGGAGGCCCATCTCTCACCCCTTCCCCTTCCCAATTCCTACTCCCTCCTCAAGATCCAACTCCTTCCTCAAGGCCGGCAACGCATATGTGACAAAAGCTTGTCACTTATAATTATGAAGATTAAAATTAAAATAAATAAAGCTAGAAACTGTTTTCACAAAACTTACCTTCAATTTACACAGCGTCAGTCTGGAGCGTTCGCCATTGGCGCCGGGCCGGCTCGATATGAGAGCTTTATGCGACTCGTTATCATAGCGCAGCGACGAGAAAGGGCCTTCTATTGGCAAAGCCCTGGGCTCCCACTGCCTCATGTTAGCCACCCAAAGCCAGCAGGAGTTCAACTGGCACGCGAGAAGACCGTACTCCGTAGAACACAAAGAGACGACCGGTGACATGTCGCTTGGAGCCGACA
Source organism: Eudonia truncicolella (assembly GCA_949315975.1). Taxonomy (NCBI): domain Eukaryota; kingdom Metazoa; phylum Arthropoda; class Insecta; order Lepidoptera; family Crambidae; genus Eudonia; species Eudonia truncicolella. Next base: position 8,516,211 of record OX438852.1, on the reverse strand, counting down.
GCCTCTGGATATAGGTACTGTGGTTCCGCACATCGTATTGGTGGATCACACCGCCCACTCCACCCACATAGAACTCGTTGCTCCTCATGTAATCCCACGAGCAAGACCAGAGCGGGTAGCCGGCCTGCACTGTTATATTGGGTATACCATGCGCTACTATCCGCGCCGAGCTGTCGAGACCTACGCTCAACAACAAATCTCTAGGTTGTGAGTACGTGATATCCCTAATCGGTTTTGGATGGAGATGCAAAAACTGCCCCAACCTGTAGTCCACACAGCTGACTTTCCTGATACCGTAACCGGGGAACAAGTAGTTCGTGCTCTTCTGTGATACGTACAGCTCGTAAGTCCTGCAATTATACGTCAGCACGCGGCAGCCGCCATCTTTACATATCTCCACGTTTTTCTCCAACGCGAACCGCCAGGGCCTTCTCACCGGCTGGTCTTTGTTCACTTGAGACTTTAGGAGAGTGCTCCGTAATACTTCGAGCTGGAGGACGCAAGCCCTGTGAGCTATCCTCGACTTTTGTAGCTCCAACTCTACTCTGCTCTTTTCTGATTGCAGCACGTCAATCTGTTTCTGCAGGGTGGTGAGTTGCGAGGTGTCCGCGGCGACCAAGCGCCTCGCATAGATGTGCCGGACGTCCTTAAAATGCGCCTTGCTCTTGCACGTAGGACAGGACCTCTCCTTGGTCGCTTGCGCCTTCAGCCACCGTTCGACGCACTGCGAGCCGAACAGATGACCGCATTTCAGAGCGACAAGCCTGTGGTCTCCTGAATTTTCCCACGAGTCCAAGCAGATGGGGCAGGTTTCACCGTCCAAGTCGTCAGATTTGTTGGGGGAGGACACTTTCCTAATCTTAGCTGGCGGTTCGTCCTGGTGGCATTCACTTTTGCGGACTTGCGTCTCGGGTAAAGACATAAGACTGCTTGACTCATCATTAATCGATTGTAGATTGGTGCTGGCGTTGCTGTCCTCATTTGTGGAGCTGTGTGGTTGCGCTGAGCTCGAGTTGTCGTCGACGTAAACTCTGTCGGGTCTATAGGAGGGACTGACGGGTCTATAGGAAGGACTGTCGAGTCTGTAGGATGGACTCTGGGGTGCATAACTTACTGGCCTATAGGAAGGACTGTCAGGTCTATAAGAAGGGAGGTCGGGTCGGTAAGTAGGACTCTGGGGTCTATAGAGACTGATGGATGCATAGGTGAGGCTCGTGGGTCCATCGGCAGGGCTGATAGGTCTGGTGACGTGGCTGTGTGTCACTGTGTGTGTGTGTGTGGTGAACGGGCTGTGTGAATCGTTGCTATCTTCGATAGGATTTAGAGGTGGGGTATGAGAAAGAGGTGGCGGGGTGAGTCGCGAGTAGTCTGGGGAGGGGGGGTCTAGTACGTCAGGGCTCCCTGGTGACTCGGCGATGTGAATACTGGGACTTGGCCCCGAGGAACCGCTTGCATCTTGATCCATTCTGTATGAGCATGGGGACGATCTGTGTAAAAGAGAGCATGGTTAATATTAGAATTGCCTTTTGTCATACAGATTTAGTTAAGTGTTTTTTTTTTTTGCTGAGTATCGCTTAAAGATAGTTTTTATTTTTCATTATTTTGTTATAAGTCTATATGATGATGATGCATTCCTGTGATCCCTCATCATCAGGGACATAGGGCTCGCAGTGGGGACTTCCATGCGTCGCGATTTTGTGCTGTGGCTTCGAGGTCCCGCCAGTTGCTACAAACAGGTAGTCTGTGATTTTAAACTGGAACTACTGGTCCAATTTTGAATTTTTTTAACTGATAGAATGCTTTATTTCTTGCGGGAAACATAGGCTATATTTTATTTTGTTAAAAAAGAGTTTCTTTTTAAAATCTCAACTCCACGCAGACGAAGTTGCGGGTAAAGTGTTAGTATAGTATAATAAAGGGCAGATGAGCCAGTCTCTTGGTGTGGTAGCCAGTAATCATTTTGGTGTCATCTTTTTAAATAATAATAAATTGAAAATAAGGATGCTAAATTTAAGCTTGGCTAGCTCATTGTACTATCTGTGAGAGTTCGGCAAATTTCACAGGTCTAATAATATATTTTATTCTCATCCGGCTCAACACATCAATCTGTTTCAACATTTAGCTGCTTCCTTGTGTGAATAGCATAGCTATTTATGGTTAACTGTCTAATCCTACTAATATTATAAACGCGAAAGTTTGTAAGTATGGATAGATGTTTGTTACTCTTTCACGTAAAAACTACTGAATGGATTTTAATGAAACTTTCCTTATAAACAGACCATGACCCAGACCAGCATGTAGGATACTTTTTTTTTTTACTGTATACGTCCACTCCATATTTAAAAATGAGTAAAATTCTAAAAAGTATACATTTTTATTTTCATGAACAATTCGAAATTCGAATTCAATAAACTTTTTTGTGGCCAGCATTCTAAAAGAAATGTTTTTACTGTGTGACAATACTTATGACCTGACTGTGTATATAAAAACACAATACTAATAATGGCCTATGCAGAAGAACAGATAAGATAAGATACATTTTTATTGCCATAAAATTGTGTAAATACATAGCAGGTGTTAAGCATAATAATGGGTACAAAGAATTACCCTAGTTGGGCATGCAATACCTACTAAAGGTAGGTACAAGTTAAATAGAAACAGCCACTATGCTGCTTTTGTACCGAAATATTCAGTCAAACTGTAGAATGCCTTATCTAAATGCCATTTTTTTTTATTTAATTTAAATACAGCTTAAATTTACTGAGGCTTTTTGATCTGTGGGCAGATGATTGAATACTTGGATACCAGTTACATAGGCACTTAACAAAAAAATTAGATGATAAAATAACAATATTCTTTCAATTTATATACTTATTTATTAACCATGTTATTTGTCACTGTGTGCTAATTACAATGAAAATAAAACATCATCATCATCATCATCATCAGCCTGTACTAGACCACTGCTGGGCATAGGCCAAAAAAACATAATTATCTATAATTTTTGTTGTGTTAAAATAATTTGTTTGTATGTGTATGTAGAATATTATTTAATTCTTATTTATTATTAACAAACAAGTTGTTATTTATTATTAAAATGCCTAAGCAGGACCCATCTTGTGAAAATTATGTGTACTTACATTAATAATCAATGCAACTTGAAATGTAGCTCTTAGGTTTAGCTTATGATAATGAATCCAAGTTTTCACTAGGGATTATATTTTTTTCCTTTCTTCTAAACAGATTGTTTAATTAACTGAATAATATATTGGCTTATGTGTTAACCATGTCATAAATTTTATAATATTTGTTACTTATTTGGCCAGAGTGTCGTCTGTTTATTTTATTACTTTAATATTCATTTGTTGGTAGTACGATGGGTATTGTTAACCTTAATAAATAATAAATATTATAATACAATAGCAGGGGTGCTTTCTATTTGATCCGTTCGGCAAGTACCTAGTTAATGTAAGCAGAATTAAAAATCATGAAATTATAATCATATATGTGCTGTCTTACCAACGCTTTCCGTGCGGTAATGACAGTAAAAGCTGTAGCAGTTAGGAAAAATCGGAAAGAACTCGGTTGCTGGAATGGAATAAAATTATCAAAACATTTAACTTTTAAACTGACTCTAAATCAAAAAATGCAGGTGGCATTGACACTTGCTTGACAGCAGTTTGGCTGTCAACGAGATAGAATGTCATTTGTTTTTGGTCGGATACCCAGACACGTTAAAATATAAATATTTATATTTTAAATATAAAAAATTAACGTGGTGGTCTTAATTCTGAATGGCATTACACCTTCATCGTTGTACATAAAATCATCATTCTATATTCTAGTCTAGTTCATCAATAATCAATCATCATCATTATAGAAAACAAAAACAAGAGGTTAGGCTGTATGGACAAGCTCTTTTTGCCTTCTCATTACCAAAATAGCAAGACAGTAATAAAAAAACCAGTCTGAAAAAGTACGGGGACGGTAACGGGTCAATGTCTCTCGTGTTTTTCACTCTTTTCAAACGACGAGCTTGCATTCGTGACTTATTTGTGTAAAAATCTAATAAGGCAATAGTGTTATGTGTTATGCGTGAGTCGACTTATCGAAATGGGAATGCAGTGATCGATGATATTGTGTTTTACGAAGTCGACGTGCAGTGTTGATAATGGCGCTGACAATAGTGGAAAAATAACAAAAATGTTTATGTGATTGCTGCTAACAATTGGAGAATATATACGCGTGATGCCTACGGCTGTAGGTGAGTGTTGTTGAGTTGCATAATTCCTTAAAAATAGTAAGTGTACCTGTGAATGTATGTCGGTCGTTTGTCTTATGTTTCGCAAACTCTGGTTACAGTTCGCGATAGTCATGATAGGGGTCACAGCGAACTCTGCAACAGTTTATCTGGGGCAGTGGCTGCTGTTGGTCAATAGCCGTGGCTAGAGACGACTGCTGTTGACATTTCGCAGAATGTCGCAAGTCGCCTGCCGTATGTAGGTCATGCAGCGTCGGGGTCATATGCGCGCGCAGTGACGTCACGAACCCCCTCGTTCAGGACCGCACCCCCCAAAACATTCACTTTCAAAATTATCCATACATTACACAGTACAGCCCTACTGTGATAGACAGCTCTGGGAATGGATACCACAGCAAGGCCAGGTAAGAAGGCCGTTTGTTATATATCTCCAACTTAATTTGATTCAGTGCATCAGAATAGGTCTTGACAACAAAACCTACAAAGTGATGACCTCCTTTTCAAAGTAAATAGGTATATAAGTACAGTTTCCCATTCTATTATATTGTATTCACTGGCATTTCTTTGTGGTATATTGTACAAGGAGGGACTAGATCTTGTCCATTGTACATACAGCTTGGGTTTTGTTTACTTTCATTATAAATTCTGGTGCATACCTTTACATAATTTATCTATTATTAAAAACTACTTCATTATACAGGTACAATACATATCTTTAATAAAAACAGATTTTAGAAAAGTAGTAAACAAACAGATTTTATTTTATTTATGTATCTTAAGCAATAAAATGTTTTTGTTTTTGTTTTAACGCAAATTTTGTTGCGAAACAAATTACAAAAACACAAATGTTGAAAAAATTTCCACGAGCAGGATTTGAACCTGCACCCTTCTGACACACCTTCTGGTAACATACCTTCTGGTATTAATAATAGATAAATTGTGGTACCACAATAGCTCGATTGGAAGAGCACCTGACCCGGTATGTCAAGGGTGCGGGTTCAAATCCTGCTCATGGAATTTTTTTCAACATTTGTGTTTTTGTATCTTAAGCATGTTAAGCCAATATTTAAAAATGAAACAGTAATTTTAATTGATTGCATTGTTTCATAATTAGTTATAATTAGTCTCTAGTGTTTAATTGTCTTTATTTCCAAGCATGCAGTGTTCACCTGTAACTAGTTGTTACATTTAGCTTAAGTAACTTGTAAGAGTCTTTAATAGTATTAATGTAAACAACTGTTGGTAAACCTATTAAAATAAATAAATAAATAATTATTTATAGTAAGGAATTAAAGAATTTAAAAAGTTTTGTTTTACATAGTTAAATTGTTTTAGAGATCTGTATTTGTTTGTACAGTCAAAATTCAAATGATCCCTTTCAAATATTGTGATCATTGGATAAATTAAAATTTCCCAAGTAGGTATTTCTTGTATTTTTTTTTAGATTAATATTTTAGTTAAAAGTATTGATTCTGTATCTATATAAATATAATGACTGTCCTGAATGACTGATGGATTCGAAACCACTGAATCTAATAAGATGAAATTTGGAATGTAGGTTGATTGAGTGATGTAACCAGCCACTAAGAAAGGATTTCACAGAAATCTTCCCTTAAAAAGGTTGGTTAAATAGGGGGTGAAAGTTTGCATGTATTCCCAGTACTGCCAGTGGAGTAGTCCCATGATGGGACTACTGGTATTTTATTCCGAGGTTCCATTAACTGGACTACTGGTAATTTTAATCTTAGATCTGGTAATTTCCACTGACTGGACTATTGGGATTTCAATTCCCAGTAGTCCAGTGTGATACTCAGATGATAAAACGCATAGTTTATATATAGTTATTTATAATATAGTTTCCATAATAAAAACTTAAATATTGGCGAAAACCTTGTTTACAGATAAAAGCAAACAAACTAAATTCGTAATTGCTTACTATAAGTCTGTTATGACAATAATTGATTTGTTACATTAAAACTGTTAGTAGTAGGTACCTATACCTATACCAGTACCAGTTGAATTCTTCGGCCCCTCTTTGGGGCCGGTTCGGGCGGCGAAGTCTTGGCTTCATAGCCCGGGATTCCTCACGGCCTACATCAGTAGGGCCGGGTCATCTGGGTGGCGCGGCAGGGGCACCTATTGTACCTCTCTGCCGCGCTTCAAGCCGAAGCTCTTTGGCGATGCTGGCCGCCTGTCCCTACCCCTGCTGCAGCCTGCGGCGCGGTCAGCCCTCAGGGTGAGACGGTATAAACTGAGGCCCGGTGAGCGCCCATCATGGAACTACTCCACTGGCACTATTGGGAATACACGAAAGTTTGTATGAAAGTCCATCAGTTTTGAAGTAAAATACATGAAAATTGGTATAATTGGCTTTTTGAAAAAAAATTAAGAATGACATGTCTACATGTCTCAGAAATTTTGTTTATTTTCCTTTAAATTATTAAAAAGAGAAGGCTTTTTTGGGGAAATTTTTATTTTTTTAAGTTAGAACTATAAAATGAACTATTTTAATCAATAATTAGACTATTCAATAAAAAAGAAGAATTTTAACATTTCTCGAAAAACTATCCCTATAGAGGTGTAATAGGGTGAGGAAAGTTTGTACGGAAAACTGTAATTTTTAAAGATATTATGAAGTATTTCAGGATTATCCCTATAGAATTTGACGGGTTTTGACCAATCACTATTCCATGTGAGCAAAGTCGCGAGCAATAGCTAGTCTATAATAAAGAGGTAAAGTTTGTGAGTTTTTGGTTTGTTTGTATGTGGGGGCTAATCTCTGGAGCTACTGGTTCAGTTCTAAAAATTCTTTCACTGTAGGTAACATAGGCAATATTTAACAAAAAATTATACATCTATGTCTATACTGATGAGCCCGATGGCGCAGTGATTAACGCGCCCGGACTGCGAGTGTTGAGGTTAAGCAACTTTCGCAAAGGCCGGTCATCTGATGAGTGACCAAATATTTGTCAACTCGAGCTCCTTCGTGCTCCGGAAGGCACGTAAAGTCGTTGGTCTTGGCTGCATTAGCAGACGTTAACAACCACCAATCTGCACTGGGCCCGCTTGGTGGTTTATGGACCTTTCTCCTTATCCATCCATACTTACATACTTGATATTGGCAGAACTGTGCAAAAGCACACAGGGTCCACAAAACAAAGAATTATATGAAGAAGTAAATTCACCTCTATCACCTCTATCGTAAATTTAATCGCCTCTGTGGTCCACCGGTTTAGACCCAGGGATTCGATTTCCAACGGGTACATGTTCGTGTACTCGATTTGGTTGGTGGTAGGGCTTGTTTGCCCGCCTGGCTAGCATCATCTTATATCTAAATATGTCGCCATAACATCAATGTTTGTAGCATTGTTGTGCTCCGTCAGCTACAGATAAGATAGCCAGGGCCTCAGTAGTTGAGGAATCCGGGTGAAGTGGGCTTCACCCGGATTCAGCTGAACCGTTTTGACATTTCATTTTTTATACTTTTTTACTATTTTCTTAAATGTATTTCTTGAAATGTCAAATAAACCTTTCTCTCTTTCTTTCTTTTATCATCACTTAACATCAGGTGCTTATTTGTAATATGTAAAAAATACAAATTTTTGCATTTGTGCAGGGCGGGCGGCGGCGGCGGCGCGGTGATGGCGGGCGCCCCATGAGCGCTGCGCTGCTGTGCTGCCTGTGCGCGCGCCACCCCGACATGGGCGCTGCGCTCTCGCACGCGCAGGTCAGTGAGCACCATCGCCATCATCATTACTTTTTTCTATTTGCTAGCACTATACCTTTTGTATATTAGTAGTAGTAAATAGCCTATATACTGTCCCACTGCTGGGCAAAAGCCTGCATCATTGAAATCAAGTCATCATTACAATCAATGAGTATTGGCTTAATCACCACGCTTGCCATATAGGGGTTGGTGATCGATCACAAACCCGGACCTGGGAATTGATATGGGACCCGGTAATACTATTTAAATTATATTTAAATGTTATTTTATCAATACAACAGCAACAAGAGTTTGTCACAACAGCAGGTTATTGTTTTCTTTTAATGTTTTTATTTTCAATTTTTATAGGTTGAGCTGAAAATCACCGTTGGGTCTAAATTTAAATAAATATGTGCCACGCCATCTATTAAGAGTAATCCAAAGTGGCGATTCCCATACGAAATTACTAAGTTTTTAAGATTTCGATTCCTCATCTGTTTTTTTGAAATTTCCCTTGTTTTTTAGACTATCCTTGTATTGTCTAAACCATCCTTGACTTATAGCAAACAAAACAAAATAAAAGAAAATTTGAATCAAATAGCTAAGGACCGCAATGGGTGGAAGAAATGGAGGAAGGTCTTTGCCCAACATCAGCAGCAGGACAGTGAGGGCTAATAATAAGAAAATAATAAAACTGGTCTAGCTGTTTTTGAGTTTTAGCGAAACTAACGAACAGCAACTGATTTTTGTAATGTAAAGGTATAAGTCGACGGGCAGGCTGCAACCGCAGGCGACACTGCGGCCACTGTGCCTGCGGTCGCGGTTTCCTCTATTACAAACGTGGCGTCATGCAGCGGCTGCACAATGCATGGAACAATGCCTGAGTCACTCCCATACCTTGTGCTTGTACGCGTTGTACGTGTTCGGTACACAACTGGTGTTGCAGTCTGCGGTCGCTGCGCGCCGCAACTGCAGGATGCGCGCCGCGACGTGGCCGCCCGCCACAGTGTCGCCACGCTTGGAATCAATTTCAGAAAATGCAAGTAGTGTCGCTTGCAGTTTGCGGTCTGCGGTCCGACTTGTACCTTAATAGTGTTAACAGATACTGGTGTCCTTCAATAAATAATTAAATAAATGGAGCCTGTTGTGTGCCCGTGCCCGGCAGGAGGACGAGGCGTGCGACGGCGCCGGTCTGCCGGCCGCGCCACCGACCATGGCCGATGTTATAAGGTAATTTAATATCACTTTTCATTCAATACTTCGTATTTTCAAAATCAATATTTATTATCGAAATAAAATGTACCCGCTAGGAATGCAGCATTCTAGTGGAAGAATTTTTGCAGCACCAGCAGTTCCAGAGTTTACCCTCTCCAAACAAAACTTCACCTCTTTATTAATAGTATGGATAAAATTGTACTAGATAAAATTTTCAAAATTCAAAATTCAAAATCATTTATTCAGTTTAGGCTACAAGTAGCTCTATGCCATCGGTTCGTAAGTCTACTCTGGGCGGGAGATCTTGTACTGAGAAGAACCGGCAAGAAACTCGGCAAGTGTCCAGCTCTTTTCTCCCTTACAGCGTCAAAAATATTGGAAAATGCCCTATCATAGCAGGACACTTTCCATTACAAATAAACACAAAATTATAGAACACAACTACAACATGTAAATAAAAAACAAAAATATCACAAAATTAAAAAAAAACTAAGTTAACAAATTTACATCAGGTAAAAGTTTCAATTTCCACAATGTCGTACAGTACCACTACAGTACTCGAAAAAAAAAAAAATTGGTTAAGAAAAACTACAGTAAATAATATTAAAAATTAAAATTAAAAAAATTGGTTAAGAATAACCAAGTCAAACTACAGTAAATAATATTAATAATAAACCAGTCTCAGGAAGCTCCAGTAGGAATCGAACACACGACCCTTGGATTACCGGTTCTATACTCGGACCGCTAAGATACCGACACCTTTAGTTTTTATCTTGAAACTACATCAGCATAGTAAAAGCAAAATTTTTTTTTTTTATACTTAGCACGGCAAATGACTCCACACCACCTGATGTTAAGTGGAAATGGAGTCCAGACGCGAAAACAACTGGTGCAGCGTGAAATCAACGCAGCATCAGTCAACTTCACTCTGCCGGCCCACAAGGTGCCTCTTCACGCCTCGTTTAAAGGACCCCATATCATAGGAAAGAGGGAAAACATGTGCTGGTAGACTATTCCATCTTTTGGAGGTGCGACAAAGAAACGAGTCACCAAATTTCTTTGTGCGCGATGGGATATGTGAGACAGTGAAGCGATGACACCGGAGAGCAGCACGTGTACTCCTATGGAGGAAGGGAGAAGGTGGGATAAGGTCAAAGAGTTCTTCAGAGCACTCGCCGTGATATAAGCGATAGAAGACGCTGAGTGACGCTATATCTCTACGCAATCGCAGGTGTTCGAGAGTATTAGTTACCTCTGCATTGCCGATAATACGTACAGCGCGACGCTGCAATCCGTCTAAGGCATCGAGAAGATACTTTGCGGAACCGTCCCAGATGTGCAAATTAAAATAGTTACACGAAATAGACCTTTTGATCGCCACTGTCGGCTATAATCGACAAGCGGCATCGTGCCCTGTACGCCAGCGACGGCATCGATAGACTGACAACACCATGGTTTACGAAAACACAAAATAAAGATACCACTGGCCCTCGAAGTCACAAAATTTTCGAAAGTTGTTTGGACAAGATCACTTTATGAGATATTGTGAATGTCCATATTTATTTATTTATCAAAAAAGAAATCTTTTTTTGGCCTTCATCTCACCTGATGTTAAGTGATGATTGCTGCCGGAAATGCTACAAACATTGATGTTATGGCGACATATTTTTAAGGTGGTAGCTAACCAGGCGGACAAACAAGCCCTACCAGTTACCACCAACCAAACCGGTTGTTTTTTTTTTCTTTTGCTGATTACTTAAGACGGCATTTTAAGAATCAGCGGGCCTTTTTTTGGGGGCGGCGAGAAACTTAAAGGGTTCCTCAAGCCGTGTGAAATGAATCACCTTCGGAGGTTTTCTAGAAGAATGGCATCACGCACTAAGGCGTGTCCCCGTGCCCTTCTAGATTCTCCGAAGGGTTCGGATTGGATCAGGGAGAAGTACACCCCCTGCTGGAAATCGAATCTGCATCAGAGGTCCCGGACCTCTGGGTCTAAACCGGTTGTCTTACACACTAGGCCACAGAGGCGGTTAAAAATATAATGTTATGCTCCGAACATGGAGGCTTATTATCGGAGGCCAAAACTTTCTTTGGGTCGCTGAGCCGACTAGTAAGTAAAATTAAGTATTGTCGAATTAAATATTATTAAATTAGTTTAATTTGCGTTCCAGAGAGAGAAAGAAGAAGGCGGGAGGCGCCGGCCTGGGCACGCTGCGCAGGCGCATCGCCGCCGCCGCCCGCCGCCCGAGGGACGCCAGACCTGACAGAGGTAACGTTTGCACATATACAGGTCTTTTTTATTTTTTTTTATCACATAAAGTCACAATAATAGACATCAGACGGAAAACTAACACTAATAACATTTTAAAGAAGTGCATCATCAGTCATGATGATTCATCACCAGCTGTCATATCCCCACTGCTGGGGCACGAGCCTTCCCTATGGATGGATAGGGAGAACGGGCCATAAACCACTACGCGTGCCCAGTGCAGGTTAATGCAGCCGGGACCAACGGCAACACGTGCCTTCCGAAGTACGGAGGAGCGAGAGATGATAAATTTTTGGTCACCCACCCGATGACCGGTCTTTATGAAAGTTGCTTAACTTCAGCACTCGCAGACCGGGCGCGGTAACCACTGCGCCATTTACCAATTGCGTTAGCAGTTGTTAACAGTCCGCATTGGGCCTGCATGGTGATTAGTAGCCCGTTCTCCCTATCCATCCGTAGGGAAGGCTCGTGCCCCAGCAGTGGGGACATAAAATGAGCTTTCGTACGAAAAACCATCCAAAGCGCGGCCGGCCTAAAGTGTTTAACACTTTGCTCCGTAGGCTGCGAGCACGCCCGCTTCATCCGCTCGGTGGTGTCCCGCTGGCGGCTGGCCGAGGTGTTCCTGCTGTGCGAGGAGCTGGAGGCCGGCGCCCTGCTGCGGGACCTCGCCACGCAGGCCGAGCTGGCGCGCGAGCCGGCGCCCGCGCTGCACGCCGCGCTGCAGCAGGCCTACACCGACCGGTGAGTACTAGTGCTGCATTGCAGCATGAAGAAAAAAAAATTTAAATTAAGGTTATTTGGAACATTTTAACATTGATAGGTAAATGATAGGTAAATGATAGGTATACGATAATAGCTGCTTTTAGTGTAAAGCTGCGTTGCAGCCATTAACGCCCACCTCCGGCAAACGGACGTGTTCCTAAAGAGTTACATTAATCATATAGGTAAGTAAGAAATTAATCTAAATAAGCAGAAAATATTTAAAATATAAAATGAAAAATATATAAAAATTACAGCATGCGACTAATACAAACATTGCCAGTGTGTTGAGTTATGTATGAATTGAAGAACGCAAAAAATTCAAAATTCAAAATCATTTATTCAGTTTAGGCTACAAGTAGCTCTTGTGAATGTCACTATGCCATCGGTTCGTAAGTCTACACAGGGCGGGAGATCTTGTACTGAGAAGAACCGGCAAGAAACTTGGCAAGTGTCCAGCTCTTTTCTCCCTTACAGCGTCAAAAATATTGGAAAATGCCCTATCATAGCAGGACACTTTCCATTACAAATAAATACTACACTTTCCATTATAAATAGTGTAGCAGAATGGACCTGTGAGTACTAATGCGGCACTGCAGCGGGCGTATCCTGTCATGTGGGTACTAGTGCCACACTGCAGCAGGACGCTACCTATCGGAGAGTTGGCCGGTTTTTTGTGTTTATGTTATGTATTTAAGATTATTAATGAAAGTCGCTGTACACTGTGACTGTATAATAACAACATGTTTAGATATTTACAAAATATAACTGATAACTGGTCCAATGCTCTGACCGCTGAGCTACCGACACCCAGTCGTGGGTTCAATTTCCTTACGAGCTTAATGAGACTAGTTTTTTAAAATATTTTACGAGTAAGCACAGTGCCTTGATTTCACCTGACGTTAAGTGATGATAAGGTCAATGATGGAAGCGCACTTCACCCGGGATCCTCAACTAGTGAGGCACTGGCTATCTTATCTCTAGCTGCCGGAACACAACAATGCTACAAACATTGATGTTATGGCGACATTTTTTTTTGGTAGCTAACCAGGCGGGCAAACAAGCCCTACCACCAAACAAACCGAGTACACAACCGATTCCCCCCGCTGGGAATCGAGCCCGAAACATCTGGGTCTAAATCGGTGGTCTGGGCCACAAGACCACACACGCGGTTAAATTGTTAAGTTAGTTGAATTCTTTCTAGAACATTTTGCCATGCTGTTATGTTCTCTGTGTAATCAGCAGTGGTCGGCGTAGGTGGTGCCATATGGGGTGAATGACCACAATAAATGTATATATTAACATGGACAAGCCCCGGGATTCGAGATTTCAAAATTGGTATTGAGTTTACTCATTTTTAACATAGGTATGAAGAAACTATTTTTTTTTTGTTTTCTGTCTGTTTATTCTCTGGAAGAGATCGCGTTAAGCTTTAAGACCGTCGCAATTGCACATGTGGTATTTGTGTTATGTAACCATTTAGACATTCTGACCCGTTGTCAAGAAATAGTGTAGACATATAGAAATCACTACAGATTTAAAACAGTGTTTGTAGTAGTACTAGTTGGTCGTAACGCTTGCAGCAACAAAATTGTTTTTATAAAACTGCTGTTCTCTTATTGCTAACAAGGTAAGTACATATACATATAATCACGCCTCTTTCCCGTAGGGGTGGCAGAGAACACTTCTTTCCACTTGCCACGATCCTTACATACTTGTTTCGCTTCGTCCACTTTCATTATTCCCTTCATACATGCTCTTCGGTTTAGGGTACTCTTGACCTGGCCTTTTTTCAAGACGGCCCTGATTTGGTCTCGAAACGTCCGCCTAGGTCTACCCCTACCAACACTTTCATTCACACTCGCCTTATACACTTTTTTCGTCTATCGTTCTTCATCCATTCTCTCGACATGGCCAAACCATCTCAGCATACCTTTCTCAATTTTTGTCACTACATCTTCTTTCAGACCACAACGTAATTATTTATAGTTAAAAAAAATTGCGCCTTGTTTAGGGTGCGCACATTTAATTTACATGAATTAAACGTAGGCAATATTTGATTAAAGGTGATTTTTACAATCCCGGGATTTGGAAATGAGAGGGTATGTCCACGTTATCACGATCGACGAATCTCGTGAAATAGCACTACCTATCGCAATCACTTGCACAGAGTAGGGCCAGAGAGGCCACTCCGCAAAAACATTCAACTAAATATCGATTCTGGCCGCGACAAAATAAGGTTTAATTCAAATCGTAGATCGCAAGTTAAGAGACGCTTGCGACAGCTACGAACCGTATTTTCCTATCGCGTAGTTCTTATCTGCTATCGGCTTGCCAAATAAGCCTGCAGTTGTATCTGTAGTGTTTTACCTAAAGTGCAGAGTGAGGCAGGCCTGTCACTGGTAATCAGACACTTTATAATAAGTGGATTGTAGTGTTATGTTGTTGTAACCACGTATCGTACCGCACCATTCAGTTGGTGGTGCGACGTGGAGCTGGTGGGCGCCGGCTGGGCGGTGTGCGCGCACCGCTGCATCCTCGCCGCGCGCAGCCAGTACTTCAGGCGGCTGCTGCAGCGGTACCCGCCGTGAGTATACACCGGGACACATCACACAATACACACTTAACACACTACATACTGGTTTTACTGTTCACCTCTTTCCGCACACTTTACAGCCTAATCCACTCCTCACAATCCACAGACTCAACACACCCGCGGCCCATAGACCAATCCCACACTCCAGATACTTAACACGCCATAATACATTTAACTGTACATATATATAGTATATAGCAATATACTTTAACACTCGCGCGCACCCAGCACTACCGGCGGCTGCTGCAGCGGTACCCGCCGCCGTGAGTACACACTTCATATACCACACTATATACATGCCACATAAGTACCACATTATACACACAATACTCATACATATTTAACAAATTACACACTGAAAACGCTACATAAACTACTTTATACTCACTATACACGCCACATACCACAAATCATACTCATTCAGGCCCCACACTTTTCATACCCCCACAATTCATACACTCTACATTTCACCCTTCCCCCCGCACTTTATAAACTACACCCCACCCCACACTCTGGATACTCTACACACCATACATTTCACTCTACATGATGTATACTTAACATACCCGCGCGCAGCCAGTACTGCAGGCGGCTGCTGCAGCGGTACCCGCCGTGAGTACATGCCACACGCTACACACACTACACACTGTACTCTCCTCATACTCATACTCATCCATAACACACATACACACACACAGCGATTCTCTCCTGGCACAAGTGTTCTCAATGTGAATCAACCTCTGTAATTGTTAAAACTTATTTGTCGTTGATAAATAAATATTTCATATTTCGTTTCATTTCATACTTTACACTCCACTTACCCCCACAATCCATACATTCCACATACACAGTCGAATACAGTCGGCACAAGTCGAAAAAGTTTTTTTTTATGTATTGACGTAACTATGCTTCTCCCTCCAGCCCCATGTGCCGGATTCCGTTAGACGGGCCGTGCGCGTCGCTGTCGCGCGCAGAACTAGACGCCTGCATGTGCGCGCTGTACGCACACCCGCACGCCGGCCGCTGCCAGAGTGAGTGCATAACATCAGATAACATAGGATAAATATACTTTATTGTGCACCAAAAATAAAAAAGATTTACCAAAATTATTATAACACTAATTAAACTATGAAATGCGCTTTTTAAGCATGTTTTCTATTATAAGTATACAACATATAACGCCAAGACAAATACAACGTTATTGTCGTATTGTTGTACGTTAACGTTGTATATTATCGGAACGGGGGTACTAAGCCGACAGAAGGGTAAAGTATACTGTTGGAATATAAATTGATAGAATTTTATGTCTATGAAAATTACTGGCTCGCATTCAGTCTATGGGTTTTAAATGCATTTGTTATTGGAATGTTTTTGAATTATAATAAAAAATATGTCAAAGGAAAAATTGAGGACTTCTATTTAGACTTTTGTATCGTTCGGAGTGTTTATTTATTAAATCATGTAATTTCGTAAATATCTATTTAAAAGTATTATTTTTGTACGAGCCAGTATGACCACGTACACCTGAGATGATGTTAGATGTAGTTGGAGCACGCAGGTAAAGAAATCACCCAAGTTAAGACAGTTTGTTTATTGTAAACTCACACGTCACAGTTAGTTAAGTTATAGGTAGGTAACTCTTTGCTCTCTTTGCAAAAGTGGGTCACGAAGTCAGCAAATATGTCCGGTGGTGAACCGTACAATTTTGATAGAAATATGTAGTAAAGAAAATCGTTCAATAAATTATGGTGCCGTGATTGTTAAAGACTTTGAGATGTTTTATTGAAGAAAGGATCCCAGTCCATATACATAAGAACATTACACAAGGGTAATATTATATCACATCAACAACATACATGATAGTGAATAACTTTTGTCCAACAACTTTTCCTTAAAAATTGATAATTTGTGTTGCAGAGTGGGACGGCGCGGAAGCCGACCTGGACATCATCAACGTCGACGGCTCCAACTGTGAGTCCCTTACATTATAGTTCATCATCATCACCAGATTATGCATAACACTGTAGCCTGGTGGCCATTAAAAACTCAGGAGATCCACAGGCAAATATTGAATCAGATATTTTTTTATAATTAAGCAGAAAAATCACAATTACATTTTAAACAATAATAGCTGCACCATTATTACAAAACAATGTTATTTACTGAAGCATTTTGAGACACACCGATCGTGTTAAAATTTAATAAAATTCCATGACAATGACGTGACATTCAAAATATTATTTTTCAGAACAGTACATATAAATTTGACAGATAGTTTTTAAAACTACCAAGGAGGCTATAAAATGCCTGGCATACAAATATAACGTAGAGTAAATTGCAACGACAACGTTACAATACTATAATTGTAAGAACTGTATGGTTCTACTCCTAATGTATAAAGGAGATGGTAAATACAAAGTCACTGGTTATGGTAAAACACTAAAGTTTATTATAGACACGGAACTAATATTAATAACAACGGTAGGTACAGTTTATAAGTAAGTAAGTAAGGTCTAATGGTATGGTGAAATGGTATGATGCGATTGTACGTATGCATGCGCACACACGCGAATGGTAACGATACTGAAGCATCGACTATCATACCAACCGCGTGCATACTCATGCACGCGGTTGGTATGATAGTCGATGCTCTACTGAAAAAGGGAAAAAACTGAGATAAGATAAGATAAGATAAGATAAATTTTTATTGCCATAAAATTGTGTAAATACATAGCAGGTGTTAAGCATAATTGGGAACAAACAATTTACCCTAGTCGGGCATGCAATTTTTAGTGGGTAGGTATATGTTACATAGAAACAGCCACTATGCTGTTTTTGTACCGAAATATTCAGTCAAACTGTAGAACGCCTTATCTATAAGCCATCTCTTTAATTTAATTTTAAAACAGCTTAAATTTACTGAGGCTCTTTGATCTGTGGGCAGATGATTGAATATTTGGATTCCGGTTACATAGGCACTCTTGTGATACAGGGCATTGTTAATATTTGGTAAATATAAGTCATATGCATATCTCTTCCGCAAATTACAATTATTTGTGCTTTTACATTTAAAATACTGAATATTGTTTTTTATAAAAACAGCCATCTCCAACACATAAATACCCGTCAGTGTCAAATAACCCTTTTCTCTGAAAACATTTCTCAGAGTCTCATCAGAGTACATACTGTAAAGAGTTCTCAAGCATTTCTTTTGTAATTATAAAGGTAGATTTTACATTAACAGAGTTTCCCCAGAAAATAACTCCATACGTAAGAAGAGGATAAACTTGGCCAAAATAGGCGGCTCTGGCTACTTCTACAGATGATGTTTCCGCAAGTATAGACAGGGCATAGCAGTAGCTCGATATTTTATTATTAATTTTAGTTATGTGCGACTTCCAATTTAGATACCAGTCAATATTTACACCTAAAAAATTTATTTCATCCACAATTTCGATGGTTGACTTGCATTCAGGCGTTATATTTAATTTTATTTTATTTGTTTGTTTATTTGTTTCTAAATTGTATTACTGTAACTAAGTAAATCGCCGCGCAGTCCATAAAAATGCTTACGGCGCTAAATGCCCGCGGCGCGGTCAATGTACGTAACTCATACAAGAACAGTTAGTTTATTATGCCACATTCATTCATTCATTATCTATTGTACTTTTTATATATTATTGTAATTGCTGTTAACTTATGTTGGTAGTCCAATTATAAATAAATAAATTATCAAAAGACTTACGGGTAATCACTTGGCCCTTATCTATAAGTCACCTGCATGTCGAATCTGTGACACGGTGCTGTCGACTTAGCGATTGGTTTGAGTTAGCGCGTTTGGTGTTTTATTGAAAATGCCTGTGAACGAACTTATAGAAGGATTTGACAATTCAGAACTGTTCATTGGCTTGACCGGTTGAAACAAAAATAAAGCTTGGCGAATCGAAACAAAATTGGGACTTGACCAATTATTACTTTTGCATTGCTTGACAAATCAGAACAGAAACACGCGGTAAAAACACACTTGACCAATTGGAACTTTCTTTCTGCTTGATGAATTAGTCCCTAAACCGATTTGTATGTATTGGAAATAGCGAAAAACAATCATTTTAATTAGGTTTGACTCTTATTCCATTGTATTAAGAGTTACATTGCTTTGTTACTGCTCGTGACTGCACTATATCTATCTATCTATCTATCTATGTATCTTTCAGCAGCGTGCGCTGGCTGCAGCGGTTGTGGCGCTGCGGAACCAGCGCTTGCAGCGCTACTGGGGTTGTCACCGGCGCCGCTGCAGCAGGACCTGCGCTACCTGCTGGACTCCGGTAACTAGCACCTCCGGCTCGTGAATTGTGGTGGTATGAGGTGGCCGATGATAGAGAAGAGTGGAGCTGCATAGGGGAGGCCCTAGCCCAGCAGTGGGACACAAAATAGGCTGATTTAAAAAAAAAAGTTGTCTTTATAAATTTGTATACTTGGTTACACATATTTGCGCGAAGTTTGCGCGAACACTACACATTGAAATGAAACTACTTTTACGCAAGTAGTAGTACGTTGTATTAACAAATCAATGATTGTGTTTTATACGTCCAGCCACCACTTTATTACGCATGTTATTATACATATTATATTATACTAGCTGCCCCCGGCGGACTTCGTACCGCTTTGACAGTTTCCATGACAACACTACAAACAAATCATTTTGTATTGGAAAAATTTCAAAAATCAAAAAAAAATTAGGGGTGGACCACCCTTAACATTTAGGGGGATGAAAAATAGATGTTGGCCGATTCTCATAGATACCGGATAAGCACAAAAAATTTCATCAAAATCGGTCAAGCCGTTTCGGAGGAGTATGGCAACGAAAACTGACACGAGAATTTTATATATTAGATATATAAAACAGAGACTAGAGTCTAGAGAGTAGTTAATTATATATAATAAGAATTTAAAGTTACGATTCATAATCAGTGTAAATATTATTGCAAAACGATATTATCGCTGTCAATGTCGTCAAAGAGACGTTGTCAGAATGAACTCAATCGATCGAGTTGAGCGGAACTATAGAATTGTTTGCGTTACATTGAATTTACCATATCGATTCAATTACTAGTGACCTATAGAATCTTTGTTTTCAATATTATCCCCGGTTCTAGACCACACGCTGTATATCCACATACATATGTATACCTACGCGCTACGATTACTCTTGCCTCCGTATAAACGTTGTAAGTGTGCGATTCGAAAGCTAAAGTATGAACATGAAATGCAACAGCTTGATTTGTAGAAACTGACCTTCTCAATTCCTTGCCCGAAGCTGCCTTGGAGATGTTCCCGGGCCCGGGAGATATGCACAGTTTCTTCGTAATGCTGCACTGACACTAAATCGTTTATTTTCACAATGATTAGGTGTTATATTTGAATAGTTTAGTATTTTTTCTTTTTCCGCGCGGTCTCCGTTCGTGTTTTTTATCTATTGTGAAGTTGGTGCGCTAGCGGCGTTCGCTCACGACATCAAGCGGCGGCCCGCGGAACTTCTCGATGTTATGATTCGTCGGAATTTCGGCTCGGCTCATTTTTGGCGGGAATTTGAAATCTAGTTTCAAATCAAGCCGTATAAAGAAAACCCAACAGTAAGTATATATGTTACGGCTAATAGCCGAAGTGCGGCTACAACTAGGTGCAGCCGCACTTCGGCTATTAGCCGTAACATATATAGCAAGTCGGTCACTCAATAAAATCAAAACAAGCACACGTCTGTTTCATTTAGAACTTTCCAGTAAAGTGAACCTTATTCCTATCAACATATATGTAAAAGTATTTTTATTTCAACTTACAAATAAACAAACAGTAAGGTCCGAATAGATATTCCGTCTTTTGTCTCTTTCACTCTAATTTGAAATGACGTTCACATGACAGGAACAAAACAACTATTCGGACCTTATTATTAGTCTATTTGTAAGGCGCATTGTGTATAGTAGCATAATAGTATGTCGTCATGTTAGGTGAGGTTTGATACCGTTATGCCTTTTTAAAATTATCGTTGTGAATTTTATGCTTAAACATGGTGATTGTATTTATGATTGAAGCAATTATTTGTAAATTTGTTATGGCTAATATAATGCGTAACTGTCATTAGTTTTTTTTTTTTTTAAGTGTAGTTCGTTCCTTGAGGAACCGGCTAAGGTCATAGACCATGCTGCCATGTCATTAGTTTCTTAATTTCATTGTAATACATAAATAAACAATATTGATGATGATGAATGATAATAGAAATGGGAAGTGAGAAATGATTACCCCCCAACCCCTCGAGTATCTCAGTAAAGATGTGGGGCTTTACTAATTCCTCGGCGGACTTCTTGAGAGAATTTGAAAAGTAACATTGCACTGTTTTGTTTCATTTGCCAACACTCATGCACACTCACGAACACTTAACGGTTAATAATCCACCATTATTTCACATTAATATTCGACATAGCACAATTTTTAGAAAATAAAACAAAACCGCAGACATGACACTTCACTTTCCCGCCAAGAAGTCTCCTGTCATTAGTATAAACGAGCATGTGCCAAGATATTGAATGGGTGGTGCCGCGGGCGCAGGTGAGATGGCGGACTGCCGGCTGTCGTGGGGCGGCGTGGAGCTGGCCGCGCACCGGGTGGTGCTCGCCGCGCGCTCGCGGTACTTCCGGTGAGTCCACTCCTACTATTTGCACGAATTGGTATCGACATCTTTAAATGTATACTAGCGGCCCGACCCTGCTTCGCACGGGTGGAAGTTTCTTTTAAATATAGCCTATGTAACTCAGCGCTAATAACTATAAATAACTATAAGACAACATCACATACATTGTTCTGATCCCAAGGTAAGTAGCTAAAGCACTCGTTTCATGGAAATCGGAAACAACGACGGCACCACAACCACCCCTGACACGACACAATATCGAAAAGTTCGTTTTGACCCGACCGGGAATCGAACCTGGGACCTCGGGAGTTAGCGCCGCTCAAAGTCCGGCGTGCAAGCCACTCGGCTACGGAGATCCTCGAAATGAAATGCTAATGTAGCGTTCTCATGGTGAAAGATTTTTCTAAATCGGTCCAGCAGTTATCAAGTTTATTCGTTACAAACATACAAAGCTTTCCTCTTCATAATATTAGTATGATAAATCTTCTGTGCGTGTGTTTGTAATTGAACTCCTAAACGGTTGGACCGATTTGAATGAAATGTTTTGTGTGTTCAAGTGGATTCGAGAATGGTTTAGATTTACTACAATTGATCCCGGTAGGTGGCGCTGCTATAGGGGTCCATCATAATATTAAAACTATGCTTTTATTAAAGGCAATATCATATAAATGTGACTGCCCAATACAATGTTTTTTTACAAAAAAATATATTATTAGGACAGTTAATTAATTTAACTGAATTGCAGCTTTTAATATATGATTTTGAATTAGTTATTTTGAATTTTATACTATACTGTACTATATAAAAATATATAAAGTATAAAATGCTTTTTGTTTTTTGTTTATATAATTTTAACGCAAATTTTGTTGCGAAACAAAATATAATATATATATATATATATATATATGCATTTTATAAATAGCTTGCCTACTTCTTAACTGATCTTTAGTATTTGTAAAATATTATGATCGGGTGTTAATGACGGTAGTTGTTGACATTGAATGGGTGCCTTTGGCTTTCAAAGTAAGAAGTAAATAGTGTTGAATAATTTCGGCGGGCTGGTTAGAACCACGATAGCTCAATTGGAAGAGCACCTGACCCGGTATGTCAGAAGGGTGCAGGTTCAAATCCTGCTCGTGGCATTTTTTTCAAAAATGTGTTTTTGTAATATAAAGTATATAAAAATACTATACTATACCTACAATACTTTTATCAATACAACTTTTATACTAAATATGTAACCGTCATCTTAAAAAAAAAATATGATTTACATCGCGACGCCGCGCGCATTCACGCGAGTCAACCTTAGTTTAGGTTTGTTAGGAAGACCAGCGTTGTATTGATTTAGTCACTGCAACAAATCCCGAGTAGAGTCATTCTTCAGGACGCATTTTTGTTTTATTCAACATAAGTATACAATATTGTTTTCTAAAGTTTACGCGAACACTACACATTGAAATGAAACAACTTTTACGGATCTACTCGCGTTTATTTTACACATTAGTTTTAATTAATTAATTCCCTGTGACCACGGACCCTGCAAAGGGTTCGAAACGTCAGGATAAACATTAATTAAAACTAATGTGTAAAATAAACGCGAGTAGATCCGTAAAAGTTGTTTCATTTCATAAGTATACAATGTTTCAAATTTTTTTTCATCTTATTTAATTTCACAATGCATTTTTCTATACTTTTACTTTTTTTTTTTTGAACCACCCCCTAAAGTTTGGGTCTTTGTTCAACACCCTGTATCTGGCCATTCCCAGGAGCGTGATGTCTCGCCGCGGCGGTCTACAGGGTGTTGTTTGCGTGGATGCGTGCGTTCTGCCGCGGCGGTTCGCGCGCGCTTTGCTACATGCCGCGTACACTGACCAGGTGAGTGCACTATACACGATGCACGATACACGCTACACGCACGATGCACGCTACACGATGCTTGCTACACGATACCCGCTACGTGCTACGAGCTACACACTGCTTATTATACGGTCCAAGATACACGATAAGAGCTATTATGACATAATATATCGTTACAATAACATATTTCTACTAAACTTAATAATAACAAACAACAAATTGTACTCGGTTGATCACTGCGGATAGACTAACTGTCCAAGTTACATCGATGCCGACGTCTAGGCTCAATCGCCGGTGCATGGATCTAGCTCGGACTTGGACATAGATAGTAGTGTATTAAAGCCCAAATTTGGTTTGCCTAGAATTCTAGATACTAGGTTCTTAAAGACAAAATCTATATGGGGCATTCCGTAGTGACTGTTGGGACAGTTTACTCCAGAATCCCTAATGTTTAGACCTGTTCATTTGTATTTTGATCTAATATAATGATCAAATAGATATTTTCCTCCCGTGGTACCTTTGAAAAGACAGCCGGACCCGTAGTTCCAGCTGCCATACCCTACCTATCAGGGACAGTCAAAAATACGTCACCTCCGCCTTCTGCGCTGTCAATCGAGATTTTATACATAGCCAGATGTCTTTTACATGCTATGAAATTATTAAAAAGACTTCAACAGATACTAAAAATTAGCACCAACTTTAGTTTCTACAAGAAAATATAGAAAGTAGAAATTGTAACCGGTTTTTTTGTCATATCCAGAATTGTTTATTAATTTTTAAACCAATATTATAACGAATTAACAATTATTATTAAAATCTTTGTTCTCTTATTATTAAAAAATGAACATAGTACTTTCTCATACTAAATCAATGCAATAGTTTTTTCTCTAAATTTCCTTTTTCGCTCAGCAGCATTCATCTTAAAAGCAGAAAAAACAATCACACTCACAAAAAAGCATAGACACAGGCTAGAACAGTCCATAACAAGTTTTACAAAAATGCCCACCAGTCACTGTGACCGGTGGGACAAAAATGAAAAA
Source organism: Eudonia truncicolella (assembly GCA_949315975.1). Lineage (NCBI taxonomy): Eukaryota > Metazoa > Arthropoda > Insecta > Lepidoptera > Crambidae > Eudonia > Eudonia truncicolella. Next base: position 8,491,823 of record OX438852.1, on the reverse strand, counting down.
AAGAAATAACCAGAAAAATATGCTAAACAGTTAAACAATTAGCCAACAACGTAGTACAACGTATTTTGAGGTTACAAATACAACTTTTGTATGTTTCCGTGCGACTGGTGGGACATGCTACGTGCTCTTTGTATTTATGGGTTTTAGAGTTAAATTTCTACCTTTTCCGCTGTATTTTTTAGGCAAAATTGAAATTCAAGCAATTCGTATTACTCTCCGACGCTGTTTGGTTGAAAATGTTAATCAAAATAGTCGACAATATTATCGTCAATATGGCGCAAAAAAATCGTACGACTCGTTCACAATATTGGCTGACCGAATCAGTGATACAAGTGACATCAGTATTGCGTCATATTACATTTTATTCGACAGTTATTTTTTAACTGACGTTTGAAAAAAAACAAATAATACATTATCTTATCTTATCTTATCTTATCCTATCTTATATGAAATTAGTTCTTATTATTTATAGTTCTTATATGAAATTATTATTAAAATTAATTATTTAATTAGTAAAAAAACAATCACAGCCAAACACAACATGAATTTCTGAATTAATAACTATACAATAATATTGCACTAGATACGATTAGATGAAGCTTACAATTATTTTTTATTCCACGTATCTTAGTAAATCATGTATTGTTAGCTGTAACTATCCCTAGTTATAAATATCGTGTGCGGTCCGTCGCAGGTGGACCTGAGCCTGATCGGCAGGAACTCCTCGTCGCCATCTTCCACCACTACCAGCGCCAGCTCGGTGAGTAACAGCCAGAGGGGCGATTTTCTTAACCTTACCGGTGATCTCAAAATTTAAAGCAACATGAAATACACTATAAAATTTAATTGAAACGTTATTCACAATTTGTCAATGAAGGTGTATGTGTCTATTTATTTCTTTAACTAATTAATTAACACAGTTATATCACCAATTCCTTTAAATAATCTATATCAATTACGAATTTGAATGAAAAATATTATAAACTATATATAACACTTGCGATTAAAATATATATAATTATGTACCGTTCGAGAATTTTCGGTTTCAAAAATAAGTTACCGCCGTGACTGAAGAAGAGAAAAAGGAACATTCTTAATTGGTGTCATAGCTTGATAATTAAGTTGCCTGTACAAAAATCGCCGCCCTTGAAGTTATACCACAATCTTGTTATGAAAAAACATTGCGCCTTACAAATAAACAAAGAATAAGCTCCGAATAGTTATTCCGTGTTTTGTCTCTTTCACTCTAATTCGCAATAACGTTTACATGACAGGAACAAAACACGGAATAACTACTCGGACCTTTTTATTTTTATTTGTAAGGCACATTGAGTATAATAATATACAGTCGAACCATTACCGTACATGCCATGGCAACCAAAAATATAATATAGCGATAAGGTAATATACTGTAGGTGAGGTAATGGTACTAACAAGAATTGAAATATAAATAACTAGTTGTTGCCCGCGATTTCGTTCGCGAAGACTACAGCAAAAAAAAAAGTAACCTTTAAACTGGTCTGGGTCATGGTCTGTATATGAGGAAAGTAGTTTCAGTAGTTTTTACGTGAAAGAGTAACAAACATCCATCCATACTTACAAACTTTCGCGTTTATAATATTATAGTTGGATACTATGTCATAGTATTATTATATTATAGGTTTGTGTAGCGGTAGGTCTATATCTCGAGGTCCAAAATCATTTATTCAGTTTAGGCTACGAATAGGTCTTATGAACGTCATTATGCCATCGGTTCGTAAGTCTACTCTGGGCGGGAGACCTTGTACTGAGATGAACCGGCAAGAAACTCAGCAATTGTCCAGCTCTTTTCTCCCTTACAGCGTCAAAAATATTGCAAAATGCCCTATCATAGCAGGACACTTTCCATCACAAATAAACACACAAAATATGACAATGGACAATACAACATGTTAAAAAAACCAAGTTTGCAAATTTGCATCAATTACCAGTTTAAATTTTCACAATGTTTTTTCACAATACTTCCCTCGCCGATCGACACTTGTACACATTAAAGTCCTTCACGGAACAATATCAAGCGTAGAATTGCGCTTTAACTCATTTTGTATCAGCACAACTTAAAACACCTGACAACTAATAAAGCTATCAAACTCAAACGTACCTAAACAAAAGTGAAGTCAACAACAATAGAACTAAAATGGCTACGTGAGAGTGATACCAGGCGGAAAATTAAAACACTATAGCTATTACTTAAAAAACGCAACTTAAAGCTTAATATAAATCATATAATATAATATAATTAGTTTCTCATTTTATACCAATTAAATACTCCTTGGGAATGGCAGGTTTTACGATTAATGGAAGAAAATTAACGAAAAACGTCTAACGTCTTGTAATTTTTATGTCTGGTATCATTGCCTACTCACATGCGTTGCCAGCTTCATTGGCAAGCTGGCTTCGTTCATATTGTAAATGTTTCATAGAATCTATAGATACATACAGACATCTGCACATCAACCTATCCAAAACTGTCAAATTTCTTCAATACAATATCAACCATATAACTTTGTCATAAAGTTCAAAGTCTATTGAGGAAATTTGACAGTTTGTGGTAGGTTGATGTGCAGGCGTGTGTAGATCAGTGTCATGTTTATTGGTATGTAGTACTTTTGTTGATGTTAGTTGAGACGGATATATATATTTCGCGAAGCAAACTTGCAAGCTAGGTGCGAGTGAGACGAAAAGACTCGTACGGTTTCTACCTCGAAGTTATTGTTCTAGATTTGAGTTTAGCGACTTATTAATTGACTTTTTAAATTTAAAATTGATTATTTAAATGTTGACAAGGACAATTAACATTCGTAAAAAATATGACGTGATTGTTATTCAGTGCGATTAACTAGTTGTGGAAATGAGTGTTTGCTAGGGCAAGCCGGGTGTTTATGAAGGTACTGCCGCTGACCGATGGCATAGTGACATTCATAAGTACTATTTGTAGCCTAAAGTAAACAAATGATTTTGAATTTTGATTCCCACTCGAGCTCGCTGTGACTGGTTAATTTTTTTCTCCATAAAATAATGTTTCTTGTAGAAATAAATTAATTAATTCATTCATTCATTCACTCATTCATTCATTCATTCATTGATGAATTGTATGAGCTTATGGTGTGGATGTGGCTGCAGACGCGGGCGGGCGGGCGCGGGCGGGCCACCTCCTCAGCAGTGTTGGACGACGCGTTCCAGCTCTACGAGATTGCCAGGTGATGTATTTAATATCGCGCCTACTTGCTATGCGAGTGAATGCCACGCTACGCCACGCCACGCATGAAATGAAAAAAGTAATTAAAATTAAATATTTTTTTTTTAACTGCTTCGATCAATTATGTACTAAATAACAAAAATGCATCTCGACAGTGGTCCTGTTTGCTCATACCTATACATTTAAATTTGGATAAAACATTGGATAGCATCAACAACTTACACTTAATGTGAACCTTAAATCTTGAATATAAAGATTACACAAAATCACAAAAACACAATGTTGAAAAAATTTCCACGAGCAGGATTTGAACCTGCACCCTTCTGACATACCGGGTCAGGTGCTCTTCCAATTGAGCTATCGTGGCTCTAACCAGCCCGCCGAAATTATCAACACTATTTACTTTTTTACTTTGAAAGCCAAAGGCGCCCATTCAATGTCAACAACTACCGTCATTAACATCTATTATATAAATAAATAAATATTATGATCAGATTGGAAGAGCACCTGACCCGGTATGTCAGAAGGGTGCAGGTTCAAACCCTGCTCGTGGAAATTTTTTCAACATTGTGTTTTTGTAATTTGTATCGCAACAAAATTTGCGTTAAAATTATATAAACAAAACAAAAACATTTTATAAAGATTATTTAAGTTGCAAATTATTTGTACATCATCATCATGTTATCGCCACAAACGTCATTGCGGCTCCGCGACGCCAAAGCCGCGTACGCGTACATCGGGAACCTAGTTATTGATATACGTGTTTGTGTGTGTGTATCTATAGTGTTCAAATAAAGATTTAATCTGTCTTAGGCTTGTTTCACGCGTACCACAACCACACCACACCGTCGCGGCAAAAGGTGGTCAAGCTGTGGTCACGTGTGAATAGTGTAGCTCGCGGTGTCGCTGGTGGTTGCGTTGTGGTTGCGACGTGGCTGCGATGTAGTCGGTACCGAACACGCGGTCAATAATTTGGAGAGCAACTGCTTCCTGACATACAGGCTTTTAGTCTGGTTTTGGCGGCAGGGCAAATCTTACCTTTGACAATGCTTTTGTAGATAAAAAAGATTAGTTATTGTTATTATCTTTATTTATTCTAACTAACCCGGATTCGCCGATAACACCGTTCATCTTGGATCATCAAAATAAAGACGCAGTCGTATTCCTTACAGTCACTTTAATGTATGTACATGTGTATTATGTGTTTAATGTATTGTGTATGTATGTGTTATGTATGTATGTAATGTATTATGTTTTAGTTCTGAACTTCAACAACAAACAGCTCCCATTTGCATAAAGTATATATTTTATTTATTTTCATCGTCGAGCAAGGCCAATGGATTTAGGACATACAGTCAAAACTTAACGATTATTATTATGTAGTTTATTATATTATAGTAACGCCTCATGTATAATTTATTCCTTTTTTAATATATATACCCAAGTATTTTACGAGTATGTATGTGTATTTATTATATTTTTTAAGTCTAAGTGCGTCGTCGTCTCTCTAAGGCCCTGTCAGAATAATAGCGCTCCTACGCCACCCAGCCAACTGCGAGTGACGTGGGACATGGTCCTTGTTGCCCTCACACAATGTTTGTTTTTCTCTATTTTATTTGTCTTTGTTTGTATACATATGTTTTTTTGTAAAATTATAAAAATGTTTCTATTCTATTCTATTATATTCTTTTATTATCACAATTAAATTATTTAAAAACACTTGCCTGATGCAAATGGATTTTAGAAACGAAGTGAGTTCTGCGCATGCGTACGCAGACCCCGGCTCCCGTTCAAATGTGTCCAGCCCGTTGTCGCGCCAACTGACGTTGACGTTTCGCGTACCATAGAGCATAGGCTGCACAGAAGTATAGAAATGCAGTGAAAAAGTTAAATGCCTACCCGACCCAGCCGTTTAATTCAGTTTCAGCACTTGAAAATAAAAAGTGAAACCAGTGTTATAAGCTAGCATGTGTTTGGGGGGCAGGTTCCTGGAGATGCCGATCGTGGCGCAGGGCTGCGAGGACGCGGTGGCGGAGGCGCTGGGCCCCGACACGCTGGCGCACGTGCTGCGCTGGGCCGCCGCGCCGCACGCCAGCCAGTGGGTGCACAGGTTCGGCGCGAGGCTCACTTTTCATTTTAATATTATTTTCAGGGAACTTTCGCAACGGCCGATCATCGGACGGGTGACCAAAAATGTATCATCTCGAGCTCTTCCGTGCTTCGTCGTGCACATTAAGCCGTTGGTCCCGGCTGCATTAGCAGTCGTTAAAACCATTAATCCGGGTTTGCGTGGTGGTTTATGTCCCATCCTCCCTATCCATCCACAGGGAAGGGTCGTGCCCCAGCAGGGGGGACATAAAATGAGTTGATGATGATGACTGTTTTCAGCTTATATCGTCCCACTGCAGGGTAAAGACCCTCCTTCCCTTTTTCCAACATTTTTGGTCATTTAGATTGTAGGTTAATTGAGTGACATAAGCAGCCACTAAAAAAGATTTTTCCCTAAGGGGGTCAAATACCAAGGGGGTTAAAGTTTGTATGAAAGTCCGTCAGTTTTGAAGTAAAATACACGAAAATTGATATTTGACTTTTTGAAAAGAAATAAAGAATGACATGTCCCAGGAATATTGTTTATTTTCCTTTAATGAATCGGGAAAATCGTTTTTTTTTTAGGTAAATACACGCAATAAAAATAAATAATTTAATCGATCTATAAATTTTTAATAAAGATAAAGAATGACGTGTTTTAGCATTTCTCGAAAAACCTCCCCTAGAGGGGTGAAATAAGGGTGGAAAGTACTTAATGGAAATCTGTCGTTTCTTAAATTTCGGTAGTTGGCCTTTTTGGCCGTAAATATACAAATATGTCCGTTTGATTAGTTTGTCTTTTATTACGCACAAACATAAGTGGCCAAGGTCACGTGAGCAAAGCTGCGCGCGCGCGTGTCGTCTGTATCAAGTGTGACCGTGGCGGCGCTCGCAGACAGGCGATGCGCTACCTGCGCGACGAGTTCCCGGCGGTGATGGGCGGGCCGCTGGCGGCGCGGCTGCCGCGCGCGGCGCTGGCGTCGGCGCTGGCGTCGCCGTTCCTGCAGGCCAGCGAGGCGCAGGCGCTGCGCGCGCTGCTGCGCTGGGGGGAGGCCAGGCCGCCCGCCGACCTCAGCGGTCAGTACGCACCACCATGTCCATACAGGGTTATGCTGATCACACTAATATTATAAATGCGAAAGTTTGTGTGTGTGTATTTGTTGCTCCTTCACGCTGCAACGGATGGATGGATTTGGATGAAATTCGGCATACGGATAGATAGTAGATAGTTTTTATACCGATTTTCCCACGGGAATGAAACTCGTACGTTTTCTCTATAATTGGTTTTACAATTTTCCAACGTAGGTCTTGAGTTTCATGTTGGGAATAGAACCTATTTGGTGTGTGTGTGTGTGTGTGTGTGTGTGTGTGTGTGTGTGTGTGTGTGTGTGTGTGTGTGTGTGTGTGTGTGTGTGTGTGTGTGTGTGTGTGTGTGTGTGTCTGTGTCTGTGTCTGTGTGTGTGTGTGTGTGTGTGTGTGTGTTTGTGTGTCTGTGTGTGTGTCTGTGTGTGTGTGTCTGTGTGTGTGTCTGTGTGTGTCTGTGTCTGTGTGTGTGTGCGTGTGTGTGTGTGTGTGTGCGTGTGTGTGTGTGCGCACGATAGCATAGTTGGCAGTGCACCTGACCCGGCATGTCATGGGGTGCGGGTTCGAATCCCGCTCGTGGAATTGTTCCAACACTTTGTCTTTTTTCAATTAATCTATAATTATTATCTGACCAGCAGTGGACTAGTATTGGATGATGATTATCAAAAATCATAATCGATACTAAGCTAAACAAAAAATAATAATTTTTCGGTCTAGACTACAATGGAACGAAAAGAAATGCTCTTGCTGAAAAAATTTTTTCGTTTTGTTTATATCATTTTAACATAAATTTTGTTGCGAAATTTTGTTTTAATGACGGTAGTTGTTGACATTGAATGGGCGCCTTTGGCTTTCAAAGTACAAAAGTAAATAGTGTGGAACAATTTCGGCGGGCTGGTTGGAGCCACGATAGCTCAATTGGGAGAGCACCTGACCCGGTATGTCAGAAGGGTGCAGGTTCAAATCCTGCTCGTGCTATTTGGTCTTGCTGAGTTTGTTGCTGGCTCTTCACAGTACAAGGTCTCCCGCACCGTGTAGACTCACGAACCGATGGCATAGTGACGTTCATACGATCAATTTGTAGCCTCATTTGTATAAGTGTGTTTGCGTTGAGTGTACAGAGCCGAACGTGGTGTGGCACACGGCGCACTCCGTGTCCCGGCGCGCGCGCCGCCGCGAGCTGGGGGACGCGGCGCTGGCGCAAGCGCTCGCGCGGCTCTTGCCGCTGGTCAGGGTTGAACATCTGCCGCCCGACCACGAGCTACTGATGCAGGTCTGTTGCACATATACACATTTTAATTTAAAAAAAACTTATATATTTAACGATATTAAACTTAAAATCACTGTTGTTTTCTAAAGTTTACGCGAACACTACACATTGAAATGAAACAACTTTTACGGATCTACTCGCGTTTATTTTACACATTAGTTTTAATTAATGTTTATCCTGACGTTTCGAACCCTTTGCAGGGTCCGTGGTCACACATAAAAAGTTGTAAAAGTTGTTTCATTTTAAAATCACTGTTCGATGTCTGCTGTTGAATTAGGGGTAGATTGGTAAATCACCGCTGAACTCGACTCGACGGCTGGCCGCACGTACTGCGGCAGGCAGCCATTGCGCGTTGAGCTGGACGGACGTTCTCTCCTCTCAATGTTGACCGTGTCGAAACCTCATTGTTAGACGTTCTAACATCCGTATTGTGTGTGTGTGGACTCGCTGCCGTGTAGTGTGCTTCTTCCGAGACCTATTGAACCTAGATTAGCCGTGCTAACCCTGGAAATCCACCTGGACCCTGTGGCGTGCCGAGTACGCCTGGAGCCGAGCGTCTTCCACCTGGTCGAATAGAGATAGGTGGTGTTCAATTAGCCTTCTTGGAGGCAGCAGGAACGAACGTTTTCCACCCTCATGCACTGTACATACATCTATCCAAATTCACAAAAACCTACCAGTAAAATTTCTCTATAAAAGATTGTAAAAACTGTACAATCACAACATAATATTATACAACATAAAATATATATATATTAGACAACATCACATTCATTGTTCTGATCCCAAGGTAAGTAGCTAAAGCACTCGTTTCATGGAAATCGGAAACAGCGACGGCAGCACAACCACCCGGACCCGACACAATATCGAAAAGTTCGTTTTCGACAATGAGCCGACCGGGTATCGAACCCGGGACCTCGGAGTTAGCGCCGCCCAAAGTCCGGCGTGCAAGCCACTCGGCTACGGAGATCGTCAATCTTTATATAGGTGTCTAAATCTGCTGTGCGTGTGTTGCCACTGAACTCCTTCTAGACGGCTGGACCGATTTGGATGAAACTTTTTGTGTGTGTTCAAGTGGATTCGAGAATGGTTTAGATTTATAATTGGACCCGGTAGATGGCGCTGCTATAGGGGTCCATGTTCTTAAGCGGACGAATGATTTGTTTGTTTTGTTGTCATAGAAACTGTCAAAGCGGTACGAAGGCCGCCGGCCGGTCAGCTAGTAATTATATAAAACTAGTTGTCGCCCGCGACTTCGTTCGCGAAGACTACACTATCCCACGGGAACCTGTTATCGGGATAAAAATTCTATGTCCTACTCCGGGTCATGGTCTGTCTATGTGCAAAGTTTCATCCAAATCCGTTCAGCCGTTCTCGAGTTTTGCGCTTAGCTCATTTTTATTTATATAAAATTAACGCTTGATTTTGAATTTTGAATTTTGATGACCGGCCCTTGCGAAAGTTGCTTAACCGCAGCACTCGCAGACCGGGCGCGTTAACCGCTGCGCCATCGAGCTCCTCCACTGCCATACTCAAAATTAAAAAAAAAACTTTGTAAGAATCCCGTTAAAAAATAATTTGTGGAAACAATCAATAGTTTGTTCCCACTCTATTAGCATTAAGTTGGTATTAATCCGGTCCCCGTTGTGTAGTTGGTGCGTCGCGGCATAGTGACGCTGGGGTCGGCGGCCGAGGAGCAGGGGTCGGTGGACGCGTGGCTCGGGAGAGGCTCTAGCAGGCCCGCGCGATGCTTCCTGCCGTACCTGGATGAGATCAAGGTGAGGGGGTTGAAGAGAGGGGAGGGGGTAGAGAAGGGAAAGTGGGGGAGTTAAGGGGAATGAGCCAGTGGAAGTGGGGGAGTTAAGGGGAATGCCACGGGAAGTGGGAGAGACAAGGGGATATGTGGCTGTACGCGGCTATGCGTGAGAGGGAATGGATGAGGGAAGAGAGTGGCAAATGTCAGAAGGAGAAGGATGGTTTTAAAGGTTTTGAAAAAGAGGCAGGGGTTTTAAGGTTAGGGGGAAGTAAGAGTTTCATAAATAGCTGAGTTTAAAATGAAACTGAACAATACTGATCACTTTGACAGATTGAAATTGAATTTGTATTTTTACATGGAAACAAATATAAATATTCTTTCCATTCATAACGTTTATGGCAAAAATGACCATCTTGTAGTATTATGATCCTAAGTTGATTGACATAAACGCATTTTATTTATTTATTTATTTATTATTTAGTTTTTATTTATTTATTTATATATTTTTAGTGTTAGCCAAATCAATACTTATTCTATTCTATTCCAAAATCATATATATCTTTAGTGTCTTACAAATAAACAATGAATAAATTCCGTGTTTTGTTCTTGTCATGTAAACTTCTTTTCAAATTAGAGAAAAAGAGACAAAAATAGGAATTATTATTCAAAGCTTTATTTGTAAGATGCTTACCCTTTTACTTCGAAACAGTATTTAAAGTTAAACAATGACTAAATACGTGTTTTAAAATATTGTATCTCTGTCTAACAATATTAGCTAAAAAGTAACAGTATCTGTTTGGACATTGTCTAATTTTAGCGTTTGTTTATCGTTTTGTGATAAAGCAGTATATGTTTCGTTGCAGGCTTTGCTCGCACAGCAGGCGCCTCCGCAGGCTGAGTTACGTCAGCTGCGGCGAGCGAGACTCGCGCACCGGATACCGGACACGCTGTATATGGTGAGTTACTGCACTATAGGCTATACAGGTTGATGCGAACGAACGGCCGCTGGAAAGAAACTACTCAAGTGCTAAATATTTTACGGGTAAACACTTGACGTTCATTTCACCTGATATTGAGTGATGATAAGCCCGAAGGTGGGAGCGCACTTCACCCGGGATCCTCAACTACTGAGGCCCTGGCTATCTTATCTCTAGCTGCCGGAACACAACAATGCTACAAACATTTAAAAAAAACTTTAAATAGAAACTTTTTTATTAAATTAAAATATAGCCTATGTTACCCGCAAGGCATGTAGAATTATATCAATGAAAGAATTTTTGGAATCGGACCAACAGTTCCAGAGATTACCCTCCTCAAACAAACAAACAAATGAGAAGATTTTTTTACTATGGGAGCTGGGCTTAAAATAAAAACTCAATTAACATAGTAAAATTTAAACACTGAAAAAAGACGACAACCTCAGGCGGGAATCGAACCACGCACCTTCCGCGTTCCGGGCGGCTGCCTTAACCACTTGGCTACCGAGGTCTGGCTTTCACCCGTCGAAATTTTTCAGTGCTTGATGCTTATGTTTTTTAGTCAACATTGCTTCATCATCCAATTCGGGTGAAAGCCAGACCTCGGTAGCCAAGTGGTTAAGGCAGCCGCCCGGAATACGGAAGGTGCGTGGTTCGATTCCCGCCTGAGGTTGTCGTCTTTTTTCAGTGTTTAAATTTTACTTAAGTATATTTAAGCGTTAATAAAACGCTAAAATATATAAAAAAAAAAACACTTATCAATTAACATAAGCAAATGATACATCAAATTTAAGAAAAAAATATTAGGATTACGATCAAAGTATTTATATTAATAAATAGACGCGCATTTTAATTTAATTCATATACAAAAATACATTTTCCTAGCAACAATAGAAGTAATGTTGCAATAATAAAAAATATATTATTAACATAGACGTGACAGCGGTCAGTGCGTTTTTCATTAAATTAAAAAAAAAATACAAGTCTACATATCTACATCTCATGTTTACAATCATCATAATTATACTATACTTTTCCTAACATATAAATAAAGTAAAACTACATGTAAGATGTATATATCTGTTGTGCAAATGCGCAAGATTGATCGCTTATGGAGTAAGCAAGCACTTTTAAGGCACTTAAAGTTCAGAATTCCAACCAACATTCACATATTTTAGAAAACTGCCCCTATGTATCCCTATGTATCATAGAGTTGCTGATTGTTAATGTAGATACCATAATATGCACGTCAGTGAAGCGATGAAATCAAAATAGAATTACTGAATTGGAAAACCACAAAAACGTAATAAACAATAAAAATTCCAAAATGCTCCAATAGTCTCGTCATGACATAAGCAGCTGGCTCAGCTGTCAGTTTATGTCAATCAACTGTCATAAAAGAACTCGGACACAGTTCCTTTCGACGCATTTTTTTAAAATAATACATTTTTTTACAAAATAAAATGGGCATCTTTTAAAATCTGCAAATAGTGTAGAATGAAAGTATTAAATGTTTATAGTATTAATCAACAGAAATGATCTCTGTTAAATTTTCATTTATTTTAAGCCCAAAAAAAATGTTGTCCTTTTACTTTATAAAATAAAATAAAAATCTATTTGTTTCAGGCTGTTGCCCATAATATTGTTAGTATACAAATGACTTTTAAAAAACTATGTTAGTAAATACAAGAAAACATAACAAAAAATACAAAAAAAAAGAAAAACAAACTACAACACAAATTTGTCGCTGAGCACGCTCGGGGCGCAGCACGGCGCCGGTGTGGAAGCCGTCTGTGTGCGCGAGCGCATACATCGCAGATGCACTACAGTAGCGTTTATTAATCAAACCCACGACCTTTGGATAACCGGTCAGAGCGTTGGACCAGCTATCCAAAGGTCGCGGGTTCGATTTCGACTCGAACTTCCTGAGACTGGTTAACTTTTTCTCATAAAACTCATAAACTTTACCTTCTTATTAATACAAAAACACAATGTTGAAAAAATTTCCACGAGCAGGATTTGAACCTGCACCCTTCTGACATACCGGGTCAGGTGCTCTTCCAATTGAGCTATCGTGGTTCTAACTAGCCCGCCGAAATTATTCAACACTATTTACTTTTTTACTTTGAAAGCCAAAGGCGCCCATTCAATGTCAACAACTACCGTCATTAACATCTGATCATAATATTTTACAAAGTTGTACACAAACGAATCATTCCCTTATTTTCGCCGCATATTAGAAAGTGTGTATTTTTTTATAAAAACATGTGGGTAATTGAAATAATAATTATGGAGTGTTATTTCGCTGAATAGTCGTTTATCCAGCTTGGATGCAGTACGCATGCGCCGCCCTCCCGCCCGCGGATAAACGAGTGATGTAGCGGAATTAACACTACATATTATTTCAATTCAAGACTAGACTTGAAGACTTCAAGACAATTCAACTCTCAGTGCAAGGTCTCCCGCCCAGAATAGACTTAGGGCTCTTTCAAATTAGACGTTTGTTGTCGGACGGCTTACGCACGTTTGCACTGCGTTCCATATTGAACAGTCGCGCGGCGCGGCGGAAAGAGCCCTTACGAACCGATGGCATAGTGATGTTCACTAGAGCTATTTGTTGTAGCCTAAACTGGATAAATCATTTTCAATTTTAAATTACATTTTTTTGTACCTTGGATTTCTGCAAAATAACGCCTGATTCCATTAATAATTTTTGTTCGGCTGATTACTGCTCGAGACCATAGATGGCGCTCCGCACCTAAATCGCGTTGGTCACGATATGTCATTTAAAAATATAGAATCGTTACTCATTCTTTTTCTTTCGTTTAGTTGATGGCTTCGTGCGATTAGCACATTTAGCCAGTGTCAAAGTAATTTTTCTTACAAGTAATACATAAATATACAATATGATGATGATGAATGAAATGAAGTGAGAAATGATATACCCCCAACCCCTCGAGTATCTCAGTAAAGATGTGGGGCTTTACTAAGTCTTCACGCAGACTTCTTGAGAGAAGTTGAAAAGTGACGTTGCACTGTTTTGTTCCATTTGCCAACACTCATGCACACTCACGAACAATTAACGGTTAATAATCCACCATTATTTCACATTAATATTCGACATAACACAAATTTTAGAAAATAAAACAAAACCGCAGACATGACTCTTCACTTTCCCGCCAAGAAGTCTCGTTACTCATTGTTAGTAATTAAAGTTGGAGTTTTTTTAATACAGATTTATCTAATTGATTTATCTAAATAGGGCTCAAAGGAGCCAAAGGGCTTACAAAATAAGAGAAGATAGTGTTGATTAATTGCGGCGAGTTGGATTGAGCCACGATAGCGTAGTCGGTATTGCACCTGACCCGGCATGTCATGGGGTGCGGGTTCGAATCCCGCTCGTGGAATTTTTGCAACACTTTGTCTTTTTTCAATTAATCTGTGTTTTATTAAAAAGTACCTCGTCGGTAGTATTATTTTTCAATGTTTATGTCTTTTCCGGTATGTATGATATGTGTTTTTATATCAGGTGGCGGCAGCTCGCGTGGGCACGGCGGCTCGCGGCTCCACCACCGCGGAGAGTGCGTGCGTGTCGCCGCGGCTGCTGGCGACGCTGCGTGCCCGCGTGAGGCACTTGCGCGCCACCGCGCCGGCCGCGCGGGCGGCCAGGGCGCACGCGCACGACAGGCGGCCCGCGGTGCTGAGACAGGTCACTTGAAAACAATAGCTTTTATTTTATTTTTGTTTTTTTTAATTGTTGTTTTTTTTGCGATTTTTTTCTTCGTTTTTTTTTGCTCTAGTTTGTTAAGGGGTAAGTAAATAAAACAAGGGGCGTGCTAGATTGGTACGGAGGATTGGTACTATCGTGCTACACGGCAAAATAAAAATGGAATAATAAATTATTTTTTACTGCCCGTTCTCCCATAGTGTTTCATAGTTTTGATAGCGTTTCCACCCATAGACAAGGCTCGTGCCCCAGCAGTGGGGGCGTTAAGAGCTGATGATGATGATGAGTGTCCCGTTGTGCGCAGATCGCCCTGCGCGCCGTCCGCGAGATGTCGCTGCCCGACGAGTGCGCCGAGCTGCTGCTCAGCGACGCGGACGCCGGCGACAGGTGCGTGCCGACACAGCTCACACATGTAACGACTGACTGACTGATTCATCATCGCCGACCCTAAACCGCTGAAGCTAATTAGATCAAATTTGGACTGTAAGTTAATTGAGTGACGTAACCAGCCACTAAGAAAGGATTTTACGGAAATGACACCCTAAGGGGGTCAAATAGGGGGTGAAAGTTTTTACGAAAGTCCGTCAGTTTTGAAGTAAAATACATGAAAATTGGTATTTGAGTTCTTAAAAAGAAATAAAGAATGACGTGTTTCAGGAATCATGGATAAATAGATAGATCTATCTATCTATCAATCTATATATCTAGCGCTTTACCTGCGGCTTCGTCCACGTGGATTTGAGATTGTTCTGTTTGATAAAATATTGACAAACATCACAAAACAAAACTGACATTATAACTTGTTAGTCTACGCTACAACGCACCGAGCTATAACACGGAAACACTTGTTGCGCAGCACTTAAACGATTTTACACTTACAGGAACGAAAATAAACAACCGCCGCCATTGTTGTTATTACAAGTGGACCGCGAAGAACCTACTACTATTGAATGTGTAATTGTAAATCAAAATAGGTACCTAATGAAATAATCTACAATTTGATGTGCTTACGACCACTTTTATCACCATAATAATAATAATAAAGAAAATTACGACACACACATAACGCAAAGTATTAGCTCTAGGTATATAAAAAGAACACAATTTTTCTTGCTTTTAGTTTTATCTGAATTTCCACTGGATCACGCCACTATTGCATTGTACAAAATCTGTATTAAGTTTCCAGTAAATATACTTAAGAATCATACGAAAACTCTTTCTACTTTACTTTTTCGTTAAGATATCTTAATAAAAACAAAACACTACAACACAACTTTTAACCAATATGGCTGACGTCTGATAAAGACATCAGAGACACTTTTGTTTATTTTTTTCGAAGATATTTTTTCGGTCCTAATCCAACAAGCGATGTTAAGTTAATCTATCTATACGAACCATAGAAAATTGACAGGCAACCAAAACTTGTATACGGCAACTCAGACCGGTGAAAATAAATCGACCAATCTGAGCGAAGTTTTGTGTACGTCGGTGCGTACACACGACACGCGGGGCATTCTTTTCTTACGTACGACGGCGCGGATGTATGGCGCAAAATTTTAGTATAGAAAATCAATTGCTTCTCGCTAAAACTCAAAAAAAACGACTTGACCGATTTCAATGTTTTTTATTAAGTTTTGTTTGCTCTAATACAATGACAGTTTAGAAAGAAAACAAGGAAACACACAAAAACATCTCGAAAAATTAAAAATTGGTAATTTCGTATGAGAATCGCCACTTTGCATTACTTTGAATAGATGGCGTTCGTGGCACATACTTATTTAAACTACGACAGGACAACGTCTGTCGGTCGGGGAGGAGTATGAAATTTCGCACACTTATTGTTTATATAGAGAAGGAATGCAGAATGTTAATATATTTTTTAAATTATGCATAAAAAATACATTAAATCAATAAAACAAACATTACACACACACTACCATGTATTTGACACACGCATATATATACTTTCAAAAACGGAAGAGGAGCGGCCGAAATCTGTCAATGCCAATCCAAACTCACATTCTATCTTTTTGAATATTTCATTGCTTAGGATACAATCCGTGCAGCCTTAATGAAATAACGGTCTAATTTCGACCACTGGGCGACCGCTAGTAAAATTAAATATACTTAAGTAAAATTTAAACACTGAAAAAAGACGACAACCTCAGGCGGGAATCGAACCACGCACCTTCCGCATTCCGGGCGGCTGCCTTAACCACTTGGCTACCGAGGTCTGGCTTTCACCCGTCGAAATTTTTCAGCTAGAAGTTTTCACCTCTGAGATCCGAAAGAAATATTTTTACAAATATTTGAACATTCGGTTAAGATTCTAAGATTCTAAGATTGATGAAGCAATGTTGACTAAAAAACATAAGCATCAAGCACTGAAAAATTTCGACGGGTGAAAGCCAGACCTCGGTAGCCAAGTGGTTAAGGCAGCCGCCCGGAATGCGGAAGGTGCGTGGTTCGATTCCCGCCTGAGGTTGTCGTCTTTTTTCAGTGTTTAAATTTTACTTAAGTATATTTAAGCGTTAATAAAACGCTAAAATATATAAAAAACACTTAAAATTAAATATTTCTATTGTGACGTCACAATACAACAAACAAGCCACTGCGCCCCAGTGGTTCAGTTTAACCTCTGTTTACTTACATCTATGATCACTGCGGCTTGCTTATGACTTCACTAATATAAATCTATATCTATACTATAAATAAAGAGAACTGAGTCTGTTTGTTTGTTTGTCGGGGCTAATCTCTGGAGCTGCTGGTCCAATTCCAAAAATTCTATCACCGATAGAATGCTACATTCCTTGCGGGGAACATAGGCTCTATTTTATTTTTAAAATCTTAAATACTAGCTAGACGAAGTCGCGAGTCACTGAATTAAATTTCAAATTAACAATTGCCTGACAAGTTGAAGTTAATAATTATGTCTAAGTAACTGTAGATACAAGACCTAGATCGGATACATTTTGCATTCATTATGACCACACCTTTCTGATACACGTTGCATTGGTTTCGCAATATTTTATGCGAAGATATTCTTCGCATTTTATGCGAAGAGACGAGTTGTTTCCTTGAAAAAAGACAAAGCGTTGAAAAAATTCCACGTGCGGGATTGGAACCCGCACCCCATGACATGCCGGGTCAGGTGCACTGCCAACTATGCTGTCGTGGCTATCCAACTTACCGAAATTAGTCAACACTATATACTCTTTTTCTGTAAGCGCTAGGAGCCCTATTCAATGTCGACAACTACAAACTATTATATTTTTTAAATTATAGATAGATGGATAAAATCTTTATTTGGACACTATAGACACGCGCACACACACATACACGTACACACACAATATACAATCAGTTCTACGACCAGTGCCCTATCTGCCATATTCGGGATTATACACAATATTGATGATGATGAATGATATTAGAAATGGGAAGTGAGAAATGATATTACCCCCCAACCCCTCGAGTATCTCAGAAAAGACGTGGGGCTTTACTAAGTCCTCACGCAGACTTCTTGAGACAATTTTAAAAGTGACGTTGCACTGTTTTGTTTCATTTGCCAACACTCATGCACACTCACGAACACTTAACGGTTAATAATCCACCATTATTTCACATTAATATTCGCCATAACACAAATTTTAGAAAATAAAACAAAACCGCACTCATGACTCTTCACTTTCCCGCCAAGAAGTCCCCGGCGGACTTCGTATCGCTTTGACAGTTTCCATGACAACAAAACAAACAAATCATTTTGTATTGGAAAACGAATGTCAAAAAGAAAAAGTCTGTCGAAATTTCAATAGAAAAGTATAAAAACGCCGAAATTATTCAACGCTATCTACTCCAAAGGAAAACAAATATGTAATTTTATAATTGTTTCGTGCAGGGAGCGTGAGTGGGAATCGCCGAGCGAAAGGCGGCGCTGGGACGACGCCTCGGCGCCCGACTGTTGCCGGTGAGTGTACGCGACGCATCGTCGCGCGCTACCATACGCAAACACGCCGCGCGTCCAATGCACAACACCACGTCAGTCTATTCAAAACTGTCAATACGTAAATGTGTGGCGGCGTCACCTACCGCATACGCCGCACATTAATCGTCACGAAGCAAAACACCTTCTCAACCGTGTCAACAGATGGCGCCACAAACGCATACCAACGACGTCGCCATGTTTTTTTTTTTTTTTTTTGGAGAGAGATTGCTGATTGCCGCTGCGGCATTTTCAGCTTTACCGGGCTTTTTGGGGGCGGCGAGGAACGTAAAGGGTCCCTCAAGCCGTGTGAAACGAATCACCTTCAGAGGTTATCTAGAGGGAACGGCATCGCGCACAAGTGCGCGTCCCCGTGCCCTACTAGATTCTCCGAAGGGTTCGGATCGGATCGGGGAGCGGAGCAACCCGAGGGCGCCTCTAAAGGCACGGACCTCGGCTCGGGTTGACCGGGCCGTGGAGGAGGAGAGAAGCGCCCAGGTACATGTCTGTACCTGGTGTAGAGCGAGTGTGAACCGGTTCTTCGTACCCTTGTTCTACGAGTACGGTGTCTTGGGCCTAAACTGGTGTGCATGTTTAGTGTATTCTGTAAATGTGTGCTGTCATTTAGAGGATCGGGCGGGGGACGTCGCCATGCTACGACGATAAATAGTATGAGAAGCCTGCATCGCGGTAGTGAAGTTTTACCATCTCCTTCGCTATATATAGCACCTCCAACTAACATCCATTGGATCCGATCCGATCTGAACCCTTCGGAGAGTCTAGTAGGGCACGGGGACGCGCACTAGTGCGCGATGCCGTTCCCTCTAGATAACCTCTGAAGGTGATTCGTTTCACACGGCTTGAGGGACCCTTTACGTTCCTCGCCGCCCCCAAAAAAGCCCGGTGAAGCTGAAAATGCCGCAGCGGCAATCAGCAATCTCTCTCTAAAAAAAAAAATCCATTGGACCTCGGTCCCCGAGCTATACCACCCAGCTCGGAGGAAGATCTTCCCTTTGACCTTCCTCATTGTGGCGCACCACCCTACCACAGGCATCCTACAAATGTGTTAAATTACGTATTGTACTACATACTTTTTTTTGTAAATGTCGTTACTTCTATTAAGCTGTGGAGGTTCTTGCGCCTATTCTTCTCCACAGCTAAAAAATAGACATCCTGAATGGGTAGCAGGTAAAAAATGTTTGGACGATTCAAAAGAACTTTTCGTAAGTTTATTTGAATAAAAACATTTGACTTTGACTTTGTCAAATTATCTCAATAAACATTGAACGTTGTGTGTATGTCGACATATTGGCCAGATTGTGTTAGTCTGATGTGCGACGTGTATACAACAACACAGCAATAAAATGAAATAAAAAATAGCATAAAAAAACCTTGCGCACTCGCAAGTTGGTTGTCTATTAAAGTTGTGCAGGTTATCGCGCCCATTCTTCTCCACAGTTAAAAGACAGACGTCCTAACTAAAGAAGTTAAAAAATGTTTGGACGATTCAAAAACACTTTCACAATTTTAACGCAAATTTTTGTTGCGATACAAATTACAAAAACACAAATGTTGAAAAAAAATCCACGAGCAGGATTCGAAATTACTCAACACTATTTCGGCGGGCTGGTTAGAACCACGATACCTCAATTGGGAGAGCACCTGACCCGGTATGTCAGAAGGGTGCAGGTTCAAATCCTGCTCGTGGAAATTTTTTCAACATTTGTGTTTTTGTAACTTCTTAATTGAATAAAAAAATTTGACCTTGACTTTGATGCTGTGTCGTTTTCACGCTGCACCTGTTGTCTTCGCGGCTGGACTTCATTTTCACTGAACATCAGATGTAATGGAGTCATTTGCCGTGCTAACTATTTTAAAAAACTTTGACTTGTTTAAAGTAGTCCGTCGTTTGGCAGGCGGGCGGGCGGCACGCCGGCGCGTTGTGCGTCCGCAGCGAGCCTCGGGGACCATGACAACGGTGAGTTGTATACAACAACCGGTATATTATATACTAGCTGGCCCGACAGACGTTGTTCTATCTTAATTTTATAAAATATCACCTTTTTAGGTTTTAAGATCTTTATTCTCATACGAAATTACATTTCACTGATAACGAGATATAAACAATATATAAATTACAGTGTACAAATTGTCACTGTGTGGTACTCGTTGCGATATGCAGTTCAAGTTTATGTTTAAACATGTACTACAAACAACATATAGATTTTAGGTTAGTTGGCGCGGCTGATCCCCAGATTTCAATTAGGTAATCTAAATGTGATTTTATTAATGAATTGTATATGTTGCAAATAAACAGGCATTTATTTTTGTTGGAAGTAAAACTTTGATTTGTATTATGGACGGATCGATTCGGGAATCGATTATCGATCTTCAATTTGTTTAGTGGCATAATGGCCCCATCACTAGTTGCTTTTTTCTACCTACTTGTTTCGGGAAAACATTTATGGCTGGTTGATATTGTATCGTGTGTTACTAATTAAATAGATTTGAAGTAGTAATAAGGGCATTTGGAGCCGCGTTAGTCCAATTAAGTGTATTGTGCTATCTGGGTTTTGTGTGTGTGTAACGAATCGCATCGGGAGCGAAATTCGACATTCCATAGTCGAATGTTGGCGTCTTCACTGCTGGAGAAATCAGGTATTTCCTCGGGGGAAAGTGCACTTCGGGATAGGTTGGGTGTGATTAGGGAGCTCAGGAGGACCCGGCCTTGGATTCAGGCCCATACGGACATTTGGAGCCCGTAAAACCGGACGGGGATAGCATAGACTGTAAGTGAATTTTTAGTCATAACCTAATTTTAAGTGGTAGCAGATAGTAAAAGTAATTACTGCACAAGCCTTAGTAGTAATACGAAACAGTATATAATAGGTTTTACTTTTTTTGGTATGCAGTGTGCTATTTTACGCAGTGCTCCCAGTACAGATATTAGTTTAGATTTGACGTGCGCAATGTGTGGCCTCCAAGTTAGTTTGTCATCAATCAGCAACCCCAAGTATTTTTCTTGATATGATCTTTGAATAGGTTCATTATTTATTTTGAGTGGTGCGAAGTCAGGAATATCTCTATTTGTTGCGGCTAGTATCATGCACGATCTTTTTGATGTGTTGATTGTTAATAAATTAGACAGCAACCATTGGTTTAAGAAGTAAAACAAGCATGTGTCATCAGCGTATAGTGTTAAGTATCCGGTTAGTCCTATTTTACTTATATTGTTGACGTAAATTCAAAATAGTAATGGCCCGATTATAGAACCTTGAGGTATACCGCAAGAAATATCCTTAAATGAACTTGTAAACTCTGCAATCTTAACAACTTGCTCGATGGAGAGACGATATAGACAGAATCGCTGGAAAGAACTGGTTTGGGATGGCTACCAACAGAGAGATGGCTTGCTAAGGGAGAAGCCTACACTCAGCATTGGGTGGCGACAGGCTGAAGAAGAAAAAGAAGAAAGAAAAAGAAACGAGCGAGCCTTACAGTAGTCGCGTATGATGTGTATCATTGGACATCACACCTTGGTAATAAGCAATTTCAACATTATATTCTGAACAAAATGGGTCAGGTATTATTTGAAATTATTTTTCATAACAAAGAATAATTCTTTTTAATGAAAATTATATTTTATTTAATTGACACTAAGAGTAATGCCGCGCGCTCATTCGTCTAATCAAATGGCGCGTGCTTCCCCGACTTCCTGTTACACACTTCCGTCCCATTTCACGAAATCACTCCCATAAATTGCAAGAAAGCGAGAGCAAAGATGTCACACGTCAAAAATAATCACTGGCTACTGCCCTATCCCCGTTTTCAATAAGCCACTGTTTTAAATATCCCTGTTTGGTACGAGCCCTCTTTGAGTATCTCCCCCTGCTTTGCATTGCAGACGGCTCGCGGGCGAGCACGTGCCGCCGCGAGTTACCGTCGCGATCCACAGACAGCACGCAGCACAGGTGAGGAAACTACACGCAAACAACATACATACTACACCTTTCCGATCCTATCCGAACCCTTCGGAGAGTCTAGTAGGGTGTGGGGACACGCACTAGAAAACCTCTGACAGTGATTCGTTTCACACGGCTCGAGAAACACTGAGTTACCCGCCGCTCCCAAAATGACCGGTGAAGCTGAAATTGACCAATGGCAATCGGTAAACTCTATAAAAAAAACTAACTTCACTTATCTTTCATACGAAACAGCTTACACAATCAAACTTAATACTGACCAAAATATAAAAAAACTAGCAACCCGCCCCGGCTTGGACATTTCTTTTTAATACAGCCTATGTTACTCAGCGCTAATGTAGCATTCTAATGGTGAAAGATTTTTTGAAATCGGTCCAGTCGTTTTTAGTTTATTTGTTACAAACATACATGCAAAAATACAAAGCTTCCCTCTTTATAATATTAGTGTGAAGTATAATAGTAATTATTGAATTACTAGTTGTTTAGATAGTATGATTGACTTTTATTTATCTATCGCGCTGTATAAAGACAAAGTCAAAAATGTGTATTCAAATAAACTTGTGAAAAGTGTTGAAAAAATTTCCACGAGCAGGATTTGAACCTGCACCCTTCTGACATACCGTACATGACATACATTTTTTCAACATTGTGTTTTTGTAATTTGTATCGCAACAAAATTTGCGTTAAAATTATATAAACAAAACAAAAACATTTTGTGAAAAGTGCTTTTGAATCGTCCAAAAAATTTTTCTGGACGTCTATTTTTTAGCTAGTAACGACATTTACAAAAAAAAAAAGTGTGTAGATACCAAATCATACAATATTCACACGGAGACCGAAGATTCGGTTTCGGCCGGACACTGATTAACGTTATCTACGTATGATAGAAACACCGTTGTCTAATTTTAACCGTTATTCAAAGCTCTGGAATATACAGTGTGTTCGTTCGTCTCCTTCAGCCGTCAATCGCTGACGTCATGCGGCGGCGCTCGTAGCGGCAGCGTGGGCGTGGGTGGGAGCGGGAGCGTGGGCAGTAGCGTGGGCGGGGGCGTGGGCGTGGGCGGGCGGTTGCTTTCGTCGTGCGTGCCCGACGTCGCCATGGCGCCTAACGCTAACACGCATCTGTTAGCCGCCCCTTACTGCCGACCGCCGCCGGGTAAGCTAACCCTAATATAAATGTTGTTATAATTTTAATGGTGTTTCATCTGTCAAGATGAATCTGCGTGGCCATCCGTTGCAATAACCGTTGGATAGATGGCACTGTTGCCGCTAAAAGCAGTCAAAATCAAAGCGGTGAACGAATTCAGACGTTGTCCTGTCGTAGTTTAAATAAGTATGTGCCACGAACGCCATCTATTCAAAGTAATCCAAAGTGGCGATTCCCATACGAAATTACCAATTTTTAATGTTATGATATCTCAGCTGTATTTTTGAGTTTTTCCTTGTTTTTGTTTTCTAAATCATCCTTGTATTAGAACGAACCGCAAGGTTTTAACCGCCTCTGTGGTCTAGTGGCTTAGACCACCGGTTTAGACCTAGAGGTCCCGGGTTCGATTCCCAGCAGGGAGTACATGTTTGTGTACTCGGTTTGGTTGGTGGCAGGGCTTGTTTGTCCGCCTGGCTAGCCACCACCATCTTATCTAAATATGTCGGCATAACATCAATGTTTGTAGCACTGTTGTGTTCCGGCAGCTAGAGATAAGATAGCCGGTGCCTCACTAGTTGAGGATCCCGGGTGAAGTGCGCTTCCACCTTCGGCCTTATCATCACTTAACGTCAGGTGAAATCAAGGCACTGCGCTTACTTATTGAAATCAGTCAGACCGTTTTGAGTTTTAGCACGACTGAACAAACAGCAATTGATTTTTATTCATATGGACAGATAGATAAAAAAAATTGCTTAACACACGTACCAGATCTAGATCGGACACACTTTGGATGTTTTAAACCTTCACACGTTCCTGTTCATCATCATATATGGTATGTTCCCGTCGCAGAGTACGGCGGCGGCGGCGGCGGCGGCGGCGTGCTGCAGCTAGACCTCGGCGACGGCGCCACGCACACGCCGCGCCCAGGTCAGCGCGCCACCCACTAACACAAACGTTATGCTAATGACTAAAAGCATCGTTTATATGGCTCCGAGGATGAACCGACGCCTAGGCTATCGACAAGTTCAACAATGAACGTTCAACCATCAGTCATAGACATAAGGTCCAAGGCGTATTGAGGGAATTTTACAGTTTTGGATAAATATTTATAAAATACAGTGAAAATAATAAATGCCTACCCGATCCAGCCAGGAATCGGCTGGAATTGGCTGGGTCGGGTGGGCGTTTAATTTTTTCACTGTATTTTATAAATATTTAACTCAGCTTCAGTGCAGCAAAAAAAGTAAAGGAGAATGCCCATTTTAGTATTTTAGTCTCTTTTCAGTACCATTGTGTTTTTTTTTAAATTTTTTACAGCATTTCAGAGTTGTTATTATTATCGCTATACGTTTTCCAATCCAAGAAAAATTTGCTTTTGTCAGTGTCAAACTGACCGATTTATTTTTCAGCGTTCCGAAATGGACTATTAATACAACGTTTTAAGATTTTATTGGCTTATAAATATATATCCACACCGTATTCTACACCAAAATAGTACGAGTACATAATTTATTAATAAAATAGTTCTTAAAAATAATTATTCAATGTCAACAACTACCATCATTAACATCGGATCATAATATTTTTACAAATACTAAAGATCAGTTAAGAAGTAGGCAAGCTATTTATAAAATGTTTTTGTTTTGTTTATATAATTTTAACGCAAATTTAAAATTATATAAACAAAACAAAAACATTTTAGATAACGTTATTTATTTATATACTAAGGTACAATTAACAGGTCGCATTCAAAAATACATCACGGAAATAAAGATAGACAAAATATTGAACTGGGATGTAACCCAAAACAATTTCCACCATTTGACCAAATTAGACAATTATGCGATTAAATAAAGAAAATTTTTTTTTTAATTTAAACATTACATTACGTTATTGCACGTAATAACTCTACTTGCTCCAATATACCGTGATTGTGGTAGTGAGGGGTTGGTAACGCACGATTGTTATTATACGTGGCAGGGTCCCGAGCGGCGCGCGCGTTGCAAGCGGGCCGGGAGCGCCGGGACTTCCGGGACATCGCCGCGGGTATGTGCATATATACATTACTAGCTTTTTCGCTCGCGGCTTTGCTCACATGGACAACATGACTTGTAATTGTTTTTATCAAAGCCAAACTTTTTAAAGGTTAATTTGTAGGGATAATTCTGAAACACTTTATAATTTTTAACCAGGCCAAATACCTATATATACAAACTTTCTTCCTTATTTCACCCCTCTAGAGAAAGTTTTTCAAAAAATGTTAAAACCCGTAATTCGTTATTTTTATTGAAAAATCTATAGAGTGATTAAATTATAAATTTTTTTAGTTATTACTTTAATAATAACGATTTTTCCAAAAAACCATCCCTTTTTTACTCTTTTAAGTGTTTAATCGCCGTGGTGGTCACCGGTGACCGACAAACAATGAATTTTCTATTGTGTCTGGTTTTGCGGCAGTCAACGTGTTAAAGGAAAATAAACAAAATTCCTGAGACAAGCCAAATACAATTTTATATGTATTTTACTTCAAAACTGATGGACTACCATACAAACTTTCACCCCTTATTTGATCCCCCTTTGGTTTTTGTTAGAGGTTTGATTTCCGTAAAATCCTTTCTTGGTGGCTGGTTACGTCGCTCAATTAACCTATAGATAACCTAGTTATATTGCCTTTAACCAACGAAGAAGTGCAAACAAAAAGTTCAAGTTGCCCTAGTTTTAATGTCTTTAAATGCAGTTTCATTTCATTTCAGCCTTTTCAACTTGTTAGGAAATGATAATAAAATATACTTTATTTGCTTGTAAAGATAATTAGATTGTTTTCCGTATCGCAGCGTACTCGTCGTTCCAGCCGCGCGCCGCCAGCCCGGGCGCGGGGGCGGGGGCGGGGGCGGGTGCGGGGGCGGGGGCGCTGGCCCGCTGCCGCACGCTGCCGCACCCGCGCGACGCGCCGCAGACGCACAGGCACACGCCCGGTCAGATACACATATCTACACTTCTATACTGATATGATTAGTTTGAAGAGTTTGCTATATTGTTTGAACGCGCTAATCTCTACAACTACTTGTCGGATTTGAAAGATTCTTTTTGCATTAAACAGCCCAATTTTAGTGGAAGACCGAGCGCTTTGCACTCGGCCACCAACACCTATGCGCCTGTATATTTATTGTTGCATATTGCGTTGTTTGCAGGCCGCGCGCGAGGCAGTTCGGCCGCGGGCCCGCATCTACACCACGCACCATGTATGTATACCGTGTCATATACCATTGAATTGTATTATATATGATACCTAGTCTGATTGCGTTACTCGACGTAAAAATAAAAGTTTGAGACTTTGTTTGTTTGTTTGAAGAGGGTAATCTCTGGAAATACTGGTCCAATTCTAAAAATTCTAGAATGGTAATTCTAGGTGTATAGCACACCTTGTGGGTAACATAGGCTATATTTAATTTTGATAAAAAAAAGATATCTCTTAAAAATCTCAAATCCACGTGGACGAAGTCGCAGGTAAAGTGCTAGTATTATATATTATGATACCTATTTTAAATAGATTCCGGTAATCTCTCTAAAAATGTATCTATCTATACTATTAATACAGAGGTAAAGTTTGAGACTTTATTTGTTTGTTTGTTTGAAAAGGGTAATATGTGAAACTACTAGTTCAATTTCAAAAAATCTTTTACTGACAAAATGGTATATTTCTTGCGGGTAACAAAGGCTATAACTAACTATATATATATAAAATACGATTCGTTTTTGAATCTTAACTCTAAAAGATATATAAAAGATGTTGGGCTGCTTTAAATTCGAAAGCGACGTAGACGAAGCCGTGAGAATACTGCTCGTGACTAATATATGCCTATGTACCTATATTAATATAATAAACACTTGGACTCCGCTTCTGCCTACCATCAGGTAGATAGGAGTTATTTGCCTCTTCTATGATAATGAATAAATAATAATAAGTGTCAATGTACCTCGCAGTGGCGCCCGCCGCCGCGCCCGCGCCCGCGCCGTCCCCGCGGCCGCGCGACTACAGGTCAGTGCATTGGTACGCAGCACTTTGCGTACCTCGATGATTTGTCGATGATTTTACAATTGTTGTCTTTTTCAATATTTATTTGTAAAGAATTTTGGTTTGTCCGTCTATCAATATTTAGTTTCGACCAAGGCATGTATAATGCTGTTCTCAAACAATGTGCGGAATTTTTAACTAAATAGTGTCCTTGTCACCAAATATGGATTTTCATACTTAGATTGCTGGCTGCTTAACGCGGCCGCTAGAGATATAGATTCTGACCAGCACAACAATTTCAATTTACCCCGAGGGAGATTGTTAAAGTAGTTACCTCATTTTTTAAATACCCTATAGGCATGTACTTGGCCGCAATCTAAACATGTTTGAGAAATAGACCTTTTTGTAAGAACTTGTTTTCTTATAACGTTTTTTTTTCAAAATGACTTGCCTGTTGCCTTAAAGCATTTACACAATATTACAGATTGACTTTTAGACATGTTGTCCGTAATAGGTATAGACAACATTAATTCAAAATAATATAAACTGAATATTTACAAATTCCATCAGAAAAAATAGCACAATCGCTCTTTTGAAAAATGTTTATATAATTATGTGCAAGATTGGTTTTACACAATTTTATAACAATAAAATTTATCTTATCTTATCTTTGCAGACTAGAGCCGACGTACGCCAGCTCGGGCTCCAACAGCCGCGGGCCCAGCCCCAACAACTACGCGTGAGACGTGTGCAAGCCACCAAAGCCACATAAGGCCGGACAACAGAATAAATAAAACGATACTTACTTGTTTTGTGGCATACAAAGACAAAAATAATACTATTGAAATGTAGTGTTAATTTCGTTAACTTAATCGTTTACAAATCATGCATGCATGCAAGCACCGCCTATGCGGAAAAATTAGTAAATGCAAGCAATCATGCACACCATACCATGCTGGTAGGGTGTCGGTTTGATGTGTATGTTTCTATTTCTGCTGCAATAAGCATATATTTGCAGGTGAGCATGCAAGCTTGATAATCGAATAAGTAAGCGGCATTAAAACTACATATTTCAATTGTATTTTGTATGCGATGGATTCACGCAAAGTAACGTCTATTTAGTAATCATCGTTGCATCAATTTGTCTACGTCACAATAGTCAGTTCATATACGAGAGTGGAAGAGAGTATTAGTAATTGATGTCATACTACTTAGAAACCCTGCCGCGACGACTTGTAACCCGACTGTGAATCAGTCTCATACATTTTTGTATGGGACCCGTGTATGGACCGTGTATAGAGTGAGTGTGATAGGCAGTTGTGTTCAAAATTCAACGCGTCATTTGATCTCAACGTATGAGTGTGTATGTTACGTGAATGAGAGACCATACAATTTGGATGAGCACCGTCTGTGTTTTAGAGCCGATAGCTTCGTGTTTTTATGCGGTTTTATGAACTTTATGCATCGATAAGTGTTTTTTTTATATATTTTAGCGTTTTATTAACGCTTAAATATACTTAAGTAAAATTTAAACACTGAAAAAAGACGACAACCTCAGGCAGGAATCGAACCACGCACCTTCCGCATTCCGGGCGGCTGCCTTAACCACTTGGCTATCGAGGTCTGGCTTTCACCCGTTCCCAAGTGGTTAAGGCAGCCGCCCGGAATGCGGAAGGTGCGTGGTTCGATTCCCGCCTGAGGTTGTCGTCTTTTTTCAGTGTTTAAATTTTATTTATGCATCGATATTAATTTTGTATATTTTATTTTGTTTATTTTGTATCTGTATTTTGCGAATTTGTTATCAGTGTCCAAAAATAATGGCCAATTTTAAATTAAGGCGTTGATAAAAAAAAAAAGAAAATGCTTAATTTAATAAACTAAACAGGATGACAACAGCAAATTTAACCAATTATAAATATTATTAATTTAAAATTAATTTATTATTATAATTAATTATAACTTTCAACCAACCAATTGTAACATTATAAACTCAAGCTGATGACGTGTCCTTTTGTATGGAAAATTTAACAATATTAAAACACGGCGATTGATTTTATTAAGTACAGTGTCTCAAAAGTCAATAAGCTGATCACTGTTGAAAGGCCAGTCAATTTTAATTCTCACAAAAAACTAGGTTGTGTTCTTTTTGTTTTTGACTTTAGTTTGTGACTTTGTTTGTTTGGGGGGGGGGATCCCTGGAACTGCTGGTCCGATTCCAAAAATTCTTTCACTGATAGAATGCTACATTCCTTGCGGGTAAAATATAGGCTACATTCCATGTGGACAAAGTCGCGGGCAAACTGCTAGTTATAAATAAAGTGAATTGGAAAAATTCTATCTGTTTAGATCTAGATTTTTCTCAAATTTTTTTGTAATGGCTACCAAAGTGACTTAGGTGGCCCGTTTCCGGTTTGTCGTTAATTTTTGGCTCCACTGATTACAAAATAGCTCTGTGTAATTTGAAAACAAATCATCTTATAAATATATTAATTAAAGAAAACTTTGTACATTAAATGAAAATTACTTAACAAGTAAGCTGTCGGTTCTGACATTCACTACAGAAGGCATTTGTAATATAATATATAAATAAAATGATGTAAATAATAATAATAATAATAATGAAAAATAAATATTGTATAGTGGGGAGATGTCTGTAAGGAAGGGAGGCGGGACGTCAGTGCAACTTGTTATTCAGTCCAAAAGCTGGTTAAAATTTACTGTATTTAAAAAAACACAAAAATCGTTTTTGTAAAAAACAATAATTTGTAATGATACAAGTTCTTAAAAAAATCTACCGAGGCCCCGGTAGCTCAGCGGTCAGAGCATTGGACCGGTTATCTCACTCGAGATTCATGCAATTGTAAATTTAATATTTTTCATTAGTAATGTCTCTTGTAAAGTAAAATTTTGAATGTACGTACACAGGACACTAAACCACTGACTTGTTTGTATTGATGAGACGTCACAATAGAAATATTTATTTCAAAATTGCATAACAATTTAATGTTCATAATCATGTCTTAGTAACTCAGCGTACAATATCTATATGTTAATGACGGTAGTTGTTGACATTGAATTGGCGCCTTTGGCTTTCAAAGTAAAAAAGTAAATAGTGTTGAATAATTTCGGCGGGCTGGTTAGAGCCACGATAGCTCAATTGGAAGAGCACCTGACCCGGTATGTCAGAAGGGTGCAGGTTCAAATCCTGCTCGTGGAAATTTTTTCAACATTGTGTTTTTGTAATTTGTTTCGCAACAAAATTTGCGTTAAAATTATATAAACAAATTAAAAACATTTTGTACAATATCTAGATCGGACACGCTTTGGATCTTTTCATTTTGACCACGCCGTTCTGTTACACGTTGCATATAGAATTGTGAATGCAAAATAATATAAATATTGTACTGATAATGTTAATTAGGCCTCCATAATTCTTATCTTAGTGGGGCCTGCCGAGGTTTCCCTCTCGCAGTAACACCTCGACCCATCGGGATCTTTTGTGCAACCTCATCCTTTCACTCCTCCTCCTCTGTAAAGATAGAGGCCATAAGTTTGGCAACGTCCTTAAGGGCGAAGAGCCTGAAGTCCTCCGGTTTCGGATAGGCCGACCACAGGAGTCCCATTCTTTTCCTAGCCAGAGAGTCGCAGTCACACAGTAGGTGCTGCATCGACTCCGTTTCCTCTCCACACGCCCTACACAAACTATTTGTTGAGAGGTGCATTCTGTGAAGCGTTTGTTTTGTGGCATAGTGCCCTGTCAAGGCACCGATGGTTAGTCGGGTCTGCATTCTACCGCCTCCGCATATGAACTTACTCCGTCCTAAGGCGTTTTCGCCAAGGAAGGATTTGAAGTGTTTCATACATTCCATAATTGAAATGAAGTCATCGCTGCAATTAATGGGTATTAGCTTAATCACCACGCTTGCCAAATGCAGGTTGCTGCACACAAACCTGGGTTATACCATAAAAAAAATCCAAAACACCCTTGGCCCGACCTGGGCATTGAACCCAAGCCCTTCAGGTATCGTTTCAAAAACTATCCGATATATTAAATTACAGTTACTTTTCTGTGGTGTTATTTTAAATAAGGAAGTTTGAGTAAAAATATTTGACAATCTTAATCGACTTTTAAGGGACTTAAAACCTTTGTTTACATTATGTAATAACATATTTAGATGTATGAATGATCAAACGCGGCCATTTTCGTGATGGTTGTTTGTGCCGGATCCTTAATCTAGTGTATTATTGAACGAAGGCAATAAAAGATTTTTCTATTTCAAAAACGTTTGCTAGGCGTCTTGCCCCTCCCGTTCCATAGACTTGCGTGTATAATGTTGAGTAGTGTTAAGAGGTAGTCGACCAAGCCCTTGAGTACGTTGTATAAATAATTACTTATAATATGTAAAATGTATTACTGTATAACACGCGTAAGTATTACACTGTTATTATAGTTGTACATTTTCAGTTGTATGGATTTTAAAAATGCTGTAGCTATTGTTTTGTTTAAAAATTAAATTGTATTATTGAACACTAACACAAGTATTTTCAATGACTTCAAAGTTCTAATTCTATTAAACTAATGAGCCAATTTTAATGTAACTTTATATGTTTTAGTGAAATATAGAGATCTTGACAGTCAATAGAAAATATTTAAAAAAAAATATAAATTTATGATATTTAAAGTCCATCAATGGAAACTTTAATATATACATACATTTAGGCATATCTCGAATAGGAGTAGGCAGAGACCAATATTGTGTACTCGGTGTGGTTGGTGGTAGGGCTTGTAATATTATTTATAAACATGATTTAAGTTTGGAGCCGATAACAAATTGTGCGCAGCATTCGAATAAAATATATATATTTAAGTTACACAAACTACTTTAAAAATTATAAAAAAAAACCTGTTTTAGAAAAAATAAAATAAAAACCAAACATTAACAAATATTTTACTTTTTTACTTTTTTATTTTCAAGTGCATTGCTGCACTGAAGCTAAATTAAATATTTATAAAATTTATCAAATACTGTGAAAAAATTAAACGCTACGCGTAAAGAAATTTAACGCTTATTTAATTAGCCTTCCCGGTAGTATAGCGGTCAGTGCAGCCGCTCGGATTGCGGAAGACCCAGGTTCGATTCCTGGCTGGGTCGGGTGAGCGTTTAATCTTGTCACTGTATTTTATACATTTTATAAATATTTAATTAACAAATATGATTGAAGAAGCATTATGCCCACTTACCTGCCCCCCGACCGCCTAACTCTATCGCCATCGCGCTCTATAGTTTATGGCGTCATTAAATAAAAGCAATATCGAAAGCTATAGGCTATAGCTTTCGATATTGCTTTCATATCGCTTTTGAAATGACAAGATGACGCCATAAACTTTAAAGCGCGATAGCGAGAGCGATGGCGATAGAGTTAGGCGGTAGGCCCCCTGATTGGGAGACTTTATAATCGCTATAAATCATTTTAAACTTTGGTCAAATCTCTGTATTTCCATTAAGCATAGAAAAATTCATTATTATGGCTTTATTGGCTTGAAGGAATTAGAGCTTTGAAGAGTGTATGGGACACTGAAATGGTAGATGTCTCCTATGAACGTTATTGCTCGTTTACTGCCATACTAATTTGCATTTACAGAGGAATTTCAGTTGCAGAAAGTAGCAACTTTTAAAAGGTTACCTAACTATTTGGATAGCTATAATCGATGATTGAATCATTTGTAAGTTGCCATTACAAATGATTCAATCATCGACTGCTGCAACTGAAAGCTAGCAACTAGAGTTGTTATGTCTGCGCAGTTTCTTTAGGTTATATAGAAATGGCTAGTTGCAAGTTGCCTGTTGGAAAATCGTAAATCAAAGTTGAATATCGATCCTCTCCATCCTAAGTTTGCCTGGAAGATATCGCTTCTAGTGAACTGTTAATTTTATTTTAACGATTTTTTTTGTTTACTTAAAGTGTTCTAATCTTTTATATTCTATTCTATTCTCTCTCTGCGGAGCTCCTTAAAGTCAGCAGTCAATCAAAACACATTGTTTAATATGATGACGCCCCGATTCCTAACTTGAATCTATCGTCAAAGGTAAAAGCTACAAGACTGAAACGATGTTATAAGTTTTAATTGTATTTTGTTTTGTATAAATTTATAATTATAAATATTTAATAATACTGTAAAATAAAACTTATGATTGTAGTAGTC
Organism: Eudonia truncicolella; assembly: GCA_949315975.1. NCBI lineage: Eukaryota > Metazoa > Arthropoda > Insecta > Lepidoptera > Crambidae > Eudonia > Eudonia truncicolella. Next base: position 8,458,352 of record OX438852.1, on the reverse strand, counting down.
ATTTGAGTGTGTGTTTGTTCGTCTTCTTTTGTTTGTGTATGAGTTATAATACGTACAGGATGTTTGGTGGTAATACATGTAGGTATAATCCCGAGAATCCCGGAAAATTATGAACATACTTGAAAAGCACCTTATGAATTAGGTTGTTTATTACTAGTTAAAATTATAAAGTGACAACCCTAGGTCCAGCTGATGCATTGTTCTTGATCGTTTGTTAGCCACACGGTCTGAACTAAACCGAACTCAAAACATGTCAGGGTTAATATATTATACTATTAATAAAGAGGAGTTGGTGACTTTGTTTGTTTGTTTGTTTGTTTGAGTAGGATAATCTCTAGAACTATTGGTCCAATTCCAAAAAATATTTTACTGGTAAAATAATGCTACATTCCTAGCGGGTAACATAGGCTATATATTAATTTGATGAAATAAGTTTATTTTTTAAACGCATAATAAATTTGAATTTTGTATGGATCTCGGTGTTCTTTATACTCGGTTGCATGACTATGTTTCGGGATTATACACATACCAAACAGTCTGTATATTAATTGGTCCACAATTATTTGTATCTTTATATACCAAACAGCCTATATATATTTTAATCAAATCAAATCCCGAGGTGGTAAATATATTATTAACTATTCCATATTTAGCCACATGTTATGAACATTCTCCAAATTATTGATATGAAATTACTTTTACGGATCTACTCGCGTTTATTTTACACATAAATTTGATTTAATGTTTATCCTGACGTTTCGAACCCTTCGCAGGGTCCGTGGTCACAGGGAGACAAGTGTGGGTGGTTAAGTGGTGGAAAAGTCGTTGCATTTCAATGTGTAGTGTTCGCGTAAACTTTAGGAAACAATATCTGAAATTATATATAAATGTATACATTATGTTAACTGTTATTTTTTATATAAAACACACTGGTTTTATTATTTGTTTATTATTATAAAATAGATAATGGAATAATGAGGAAAGCTGGAAAGGCTCGTATAGGTACTCTTGTACATAGATCTCTAGTCTTAATACGGGCACACACTCAAGGGCCGAATTGTACGTAAATAAAATTAATAATAAGTTGATTGTAGGCTTAGTACAGTCAGCGCCGTATTGATGGAAGCAAAATAAATGGTCAGGAATATTGTGCATATTGGAAAATGAGTCTTGTTGCTTAAGCTTTGGAGTGTATATTTACCTTATTATTGTATTGTAATCATTTATTGTTTTTTTTTCTGGATGACAGCTAGGAGTTAGTTTCTATTCAGTCGTTGCTAAAGCTATAAAACTTATTTTAATGATTTATGTAAATAAATGTCGATCAATGGTTCTTATCGAACACTGATGCCGCTATCCTATGTTTACTATCTATATTCCGAAAATAGAATTTATTATCTATATCTATATTTTCGAAGAATCAAAGTTTGTTTTTTTTTTTAAATGCTGTGTAGTTTTTGATGATACATTTGGCTTCGATCAATCCGATGTTGACTGAACTTCAGCCTGTGGCCGGTCGCACACACCGTGGTGGCGATATTACACAATATTCAACATTTTTCAAATACAACAGGATGCAGGCAGACAGACTGCAACTTTAAATCGAGTACTGAAGAAAACTGCAGTAGGTATACCAGGGTGCCTGGTGCGAGTTTGATTTGCTATTCAATCACGTAAATGAAAACGGGCATTATTGTGATAAATCTTCACTATTGTATTTCGCCAGGAAACGCTGCTTGAAACAGATATACAAACTTTAATAATAAAATGTTTACTAGGAACTCCGGTAACACACGGGACAGTAGAAGAATGTGTTGGATAGAATATTGCCATTCGATCGTCCTACCTGCAGTTGAGTCCAATTATATTGTTAGCACTGTTGTTCTTTGTCAGTTATTTGTATCAACTTAAAATATAATTTAGTAGAGCGACATGATCCTATACTGTTGAGATGTTATTGGAGTCGACTGTACTCTAGTGTGCGAACGGTCGCAGCAGGCACTGCGCCATTGGGGTGCGTAGAGTGAGTTTTGTTTGTATGTTGTACTATCCTTATTCATTCGATTACGTTTACGAAAACGATAAATTAGTATGGCATTGAAGCAGCGCCTCCTGGCGGCATACGACAAGAGTTGAGATTTTGCCATACTAATTCTCGTTTTCGTTAACGTGATCGAATGTCGAATGAACCTCGCACTTGGCACCTAGTACTCTGTTTCAACTCGTTCGTGGTACTAACTGATTGATATAGTATACTCCCATTTTCACATACTTTTATAGAATGAATTTCGTTTAAACTTGAAACTATTAGAACAATTCCTTGAAACTTTAAAAGTGTTGAAAAAAATATAAGGTTGGATTTTTTTCCAATAGGTTTTGCTAAACTAACATCGTACTGACACCATACTGCCTGTTCTCCCTAGACTACCATAGGGAAGGCTCGTGCCCCAGCAGTGGGGACATACAATGAGCTGATGATGATGTACTGGCACCAGAGTTTAACACCAGTTTTCCTCGCCAAAACATAATATAGAATTTCATTGAAATTTTACTGGATGGAAGCTTTGAAGTAAGTCAATTGATGCTAAAGACAAAAGTCGTCAGTTGTTGACCCCTACTTTTAATGACTAATAGAAAAAATTTCGATCTGCGATTCCTGTCAAACTGGTGCCTAGCCTAACCTTAAAAATTTAAATAACAATGTTCCGATCTGTCAACTGCGAAAGAGTTGAAAATCGAATTAGCTGGGCGATTAAGTATCGCTTTTTTGAACTGTACAGTGCGATGTTAATTTGCCCCGCTCCTTCCAGAGTACTGGGTCATGTTCAGCGTTATAGTACACGCTCGTTCGCATATTTTGAAAACTCAATATGAAAAGCAGATATTTAATAAATTAACTGCTAAAACATTATTTTAGTTATATTTTTTTTTGGTAAATCATAATTTTTCTCATCAGCCTATATTAGTCCACTGCTGGACAAAGGCCTCTCTAAATTCACTCTACTGAGCACTATCCGTGGCTACTCTCATCCAGCTCTTGCCAGCCACCTTACGGAGGTAGTCGCTCCACCTAGTCGGGGGCCGATAGCCTCCACTCGTTTTGTACATGAACAGAAAAATACGGATGAGCGTCGAAATTTACTTTAATACTAAATGGAAAGTGTATAAACCAATTATTCTAGTGTAAAATTTGGATTGTTACTACGACTAAATACTATTGTTTATATCGATGAATATATTTTAATTATGTTTTTTAGATAAGTTGATTGTGGGCGCGCGGGCGGACGTCACTATAGTGTGTATTTGTAATTAATTTTATATCTATAATTCATGTTAAAGATGTTGACACTTGATGATGAAGAGAATTAAATAAGTCATCAATATAGGCAGCTTATACTTTGGCACTGACTGCGAAATTGTGGATCAGTCAGCAATTTTAAACATTTGGTCAAATCGATATAAAATATTTGTTAAAATATTTTTTTGTGATTTTTAGATTTTGACTCTATCTTTACAACTAATAGTTAAAATATATTTGTCAGCTAACTGTAAAGATACAATTCAACAATGTATAAAAATATGTGTACAAACTTGCCTGTCACTGGAATAACTCTTATTGCTTGAGCAATAAGGTTTATTATATGTCAAAAGGATTGCGCATAATGTCAAAAATAAGACTATCCGTTTCCGACTTCCGTTTATATTGTTGTGTATCTATGCCTAAAGTAATGTCTTAACATACATAGTTAGAAGTTCTTATTTTCTGCTGTTTATAAACTGAATATAAGCTTAAAATAATTATTTGATTTTTGTCTTATACAATTCAAACATTTTTTTGAGTGGCATCAACAATTAACCCAAGCTATATTATAATTTAACTTTTTTATAAGACAAGACGATCCCGATCTCTTTAATTAAGATTAATGATAGATTGATGATAGACTTAAGAGTCTATCATGTAAAATCTCCTTTATTGATGAATGGAAAAAGCTACACCGATAAGAGCGTGGCTCTTAGTTGAAAAACAAACCATTGAAGAACTATTCCAAGCTTATACTCAGTTTATTTGTAAAGAAGTCAGAAGCTAAGCCATCCAGTTTTAAGTGAATAACATTTTTGATAACTGTCAGTTGTGTGTAGAGCGACCGTATGGTTTGATAGTTGCCGGGGCGTGGAGTCTGCCCGCGCGTTCGTTCGCCGCAGCACGAGTTGTTGGGTGGTTGTTAACAGATTATTATTATGTATAAATAAATATTTATTCAAAGATTTCGTTTTTTATTAATTAACATATTTTTTTATTCCTTGCGGGTAAGTAACTTTCAACTCGCTGATGTTAAGTGATGGTAAGGCTGAAGGTGAAAGCGCACTTCACCTGGAAGCTACTGAGGCACTCACTGGCTATCTTATCTCTTGCTGCCGGAACACAAAAAGCTACAAACATTCATGTTATGGCGACATATTTAGGTAAATGGTAGTAGCTAGCCAGGCGGACAATCAAGCGTTACCCAACCAAAAAAATACGTAGGTATATATCTAATTGCAATTACAAAAAAGTAACCGTAAGTATTAGTAAACGTAGTGTAGGATGCCCTCCGGCCAGGTGGGATGAAGACCTGCGAAAGACTGCAGGCAGATGCTGGATGTGTCAAGCTGAGGACAGGGCGCTATGGCGCTCATTAGGGGTGGCCAATGTCCAGAAGTGGACTAAGACAGGTCGATGATGACGATAAACCGCCCCGATCTCAAATACCAATTTCTCCTAGGTTGTATATTGTTGTACTGGTTTTGTTTGGTGGTAGGGTTGTTTTAAGTCCGCCTGACTATATTACAGCACCTTATCTTAGTCTATAGTCATTGACAACAATGTTGGCAGCATTGTTGTGTTCTGACAGTTATCTCTGGTATACGACAGCCGGTTCAGTGATTCAAGATTAATGGTAATAAGACTTACTTTCCCGTTGTTTTATACAAATAGATAGGCGAGACGATTATTTTGTTTTAATGTAATGTATGTCAAATAATTTAACAAAGAAAAATATCATGTAATGTTACTTTAGTCTTTTTACTGTATGTTAGTTGGCAAAGAAGATATAGTATGTGTAATTGTAAGACCTTTACAGTATTCATTATCACCAGTGATCAGATTAGTAAGCGTCCCACTACGCCACTGCTGGCCCAAACGGTTTGTAGGTTAGGCATTACAATTAAACAACAAAAAAATATAATAGTACCTTTATTCTGACGGTTAGTCAACGACAAACAGCACCAGCCCCCCCCCCCCCCCTTCACTCCCCACGTCTGTACATACTTACATTTATACAATGAACATTTACAATTGCAGCTCAAGCATCAAAGATCAAGGAAGCCTTACATATGACTATTTACTATAATACACGCGTTAAACTAGGAAGAAAGAGTTTAAGTTTACTAGTCAACCATTGTATGGATTTTTGTAATCTATCTATTTATCATCCTTTTTATTCTGCATTTTAATGTTAACTCTAAACTAAGTTTCAAATTCTTGTTTGTTTAATGGGAAATGTCTAGATAGATTACTATGAACAAAAAGACACCAATATGTATCAGTGAAGTAGGTATTTAACAATTTTATATGCGGCTTGTAATTCTAACAACGCAACAAATATTATGACAACTTGAAAGCATAATATTGTTTCGCTTCAACTTGTCAAGCATAAATATGTAACCAGTTTCCCTGATATTATGAGAACAACTTGTCCATATAATTTGAGGACAACTTATCGTTAATACGAGAACAACTTGTACGTAATACGTGGACAACTTAAAAAAAAATACAAAAATATTTTTATTACTAGAGTAAAGATATATTACAGATTTTTCGGGACTTCCATATAACATTAGGACAAGTGAGTTGAAGTTCGCGTGTAAGTAATTGTAATAAACAGTAAATCTCTTCACAGTAGCACACGCTTAGACAAGCTTACAAGTATCAAGCAGAGCGCAAATTATCGGACCAATTGGGGTCCGATAATTTAACTGAGACAATGGCACCAAATTTATCACATAACGGGGAGGGAAAGCGAATCGCGAAAAAGCAGAATACAATAAAATACAGCTGGGCATTGATTCTGCTGTTTAAATCATACACATTTGTGTCTCGGAGGATATCTGTCACCATTTGGGGACGCGTGGGATAGGACAGATGGAAATAGACGATTTTGCCTATAGACCTGATGTCAAAAAATCAGGAGGCGAAGACACAATTTAGGACAATTAAAATAAAAGGGTACCTTGATCCGACACATTGCCATCAGTTTAAAATGATAGGTAAGCTAGAGCAGTCATAGAAAAGGGAAAAAAATATTGACTTTTTCTTCAAAATTGCTATTATTTATATATTAAAATGAAATAGTTCTTTATTTGCGGTAACACAAGTATCTTTTTTAATAACCATTAAAAGTGTATTTAAATAATAGATTCGTACGCCTTGAATAATCTAGTAGGGGACAAAATCTTTTCATAGATTGACAATGATTTGTCACGCTACACTAATTAAAACTCATGACACTGTACATAAAATGGTAGCTTTTAGTTTACAGCGATCAGCTAAGATACAATAGAATGTGAACCTTACAACTTAATATCATTAAGGTCCACTATAGAAAATACATAGGTTTGGCGGTTAACTACATTATCTTACAATATTAACAAGTCGTCATCCATACAAACTTAATATCATAAAAAGTTATTTATTTATTTCAACATCACATTCATTCAAACTTAATAAAATATCGTTCGCAATTTTTGTATGGCTATTTGTATGGAGGCGAAGTAGTTTTTTTCTCTCTTAATTCTTTCTATAACATCTATACACAATTATCTATTATTAGTTAGTTATTATGATATAACATTAGTATGTATGTATGTTTTTTTTTCAATAGCAATTCTTGTAGCAAATTATTGAGATATGCCATGATTTAATCTCAATGTCTTTGCTCACTAGCGCAGCATATGATGGATTCTCATATTGTAAGTTGCATAAAATATAAAATAATAGAAATAATATAATATAACTGTCGGTATACCGACAACGCGTTGTATACCGCTCTGTCTCGTGTTTTGTCTGTATCCAGGCTGTTCCAAAAATCAACACCAAGCCGGAAACAAATAACAGGACAGCCTATGTCAAATTCCAAAAAAATCTGAATAAATCCATGAAAACTTTTATGACATTCTTATAAATTAATAAAAGGTTTAATAAAATGTTATCCACCCTGCTACCAAGCCGTAATATTGGAAGAAACAGTAAAACTTTAATAAAACGAGTGTAAAATACACCAATTTAGTTAATAATTTATTTAATTATCTTGCGTGGAATCGACTTTCCGGATTTATTTCATAATTTCAATTGCGCGTACACATCAAACATACATTAGCAGATCTGTTATTATATAATCACGAGATTCTTAAAACTCTGAACATTCAACAATTATTCCTTTATTTTTGCTAAATTATTAGAACTACATTTATTTTAAAAAGAAATTCTCACTGTCAGGATTCGAATCCGCACCATCCATAGCTTAGGCTGTTGAGCGAGTTCGATTTCTTAAAGTGGATATTTCTATAACACATTTTTTTATATATTAAAAATTGGTTCGCAAATAAATTTTACATACAATGTACAAACATAATGATTTGCCTTAATGTATTATTTAGTTATTAGTGTACGATCAGAAATGTACTTTACATTATGCAACAATAAGATCCATATTTGCATGCATTCGTGATTTAAAGGCAACAATACACAATTTCTTCAGACACCCACCCCCATTTTGTTTCAAATCCAGTTTCCCTACCCTGATAAGCGTAAGATACTCTTTTTATGTAAATTACGCATAAGTGAAGCGCATTTTACAGTCGTCAGCGCCTTAAATACAGTTGGTAATTGATATCCGACGATGTTTCTGGTGTATGGGCTAGGTAGCCCAATAGGGGACGTCTATAGATCTGTCTCTGAGGCGTGGGCTTCTCGCCAGTGACGCTCGCGCCGTCGCCGGCTGCGACCCGTCTCGCTCTGGGTAGAACAAAAAATAGTAATTTCAAGTACATATCTATTCAAATTATTTAATAAAAATATATATGACAAATCATTATCAACATAAAAACTTATAGTACGAGTATAATGCAATTAGACTTAACGAAAATAACATTTTTATTATATCTAAAATATTACTTTTCATATTTTTATTTTTAAAATCATAGCTAATTTAATTACAAAAACACAAATGTTGAAAAAATTTCCACGAGCAGGATTTGAACTTGCACCCTTCTGACATACCGGGTCAGTTGCTCTTCCAATAGAGCTATCGTGGTTTTAACCAGCCCGCCGAAATTATTTATTGGAAATTTTTTCAACATTTGTGTTTTTGTAATTTGTTTCGCAACATAATTTGCGTTAAAATTATATAAACAAAACAAAAACATATTATAGGTAATTTAATATATAAAATAGGGTATTATTTAATATAATATATATATATATATATATATTTATGAAATACCTTGTGTTCGTGTGGGCGGCGGCTTGCCGTAGCCACGCGAGCAGACAACATCTCCTAGGCAATACAAAATAGCATGTAAGTAATGCATAACGCCCAAAAAAGTGTAAAATGAGCTCAAACACACACAAAATGTGTCATCAAAATCGGTCCAGCCATTTAGAAGGTCACCGACGTACGTCGTACGGAAGTGATTTCGGAGATCGCGATGGTATCGATAGACTATATGTTAGCTCGCAACACTAGTGAAACTGGGCAGCGCACCTCCAACATGACGGCGGCCTCCATCTCCGCCATACTGAACACGCCGGCTGTCTTCGGGATGTCGTCTTCGTCTATGTCTGTGAATACATGGTATTGTATGAGAAAACAGTTCACATTTGACAACTTCTGCTGATTTAATTTTGTTCTTGTCCGATACAATGATATGGTCCTAACATGAAACAGAGATTTATCAATTTGACTCGTTTTTAGTACTTACACTTGACCAAAAAATATCTATGCCAAAATTATTTTTCCCAAAAAAGGCTAGTTGGTTCTTACGGGTTACTCTGTGACTCTTATAGTTTCGGGCTTCCTCATACTGTCCCAGTTAAAAAAAGCACCCTGTGTGTTTTTATCGAATCAAGAGTTCGAAAGGATAATTTATTATCAATGACAATTAAAAGCCCTAACGAATGTTCGCGCATAAGTTAAAAGAGTCCTCAGCAATCAATGCACCTTTTTTTAACAAGAAAATAATAAAATTATAATTATCATTTTACGCAAATATTGTTGCGAACAAATTTAAATTTAAAAAAGACAAAGTGTTGAAAAAATAACTATAATACTAATAACTAAAAATACTGATCTTTAATGATTGTAAAAATATCAAGATCGAATGTTGATGTTGATACTAGATAGTGTTGATTATTTTCGGCGCGAGGCGGGAGATTGAGCCTCGATAGCATAGTTGGTAGTGCACCTGACCCGGCATGTCATGGGGTGTGTGTTCGAATCCCGCTCCTGGAATTATTTCAACACTTTGTCTTTTTTTTAAACAAAATATATGTAGTTATTATTTTCTTTATATTTATTTTTTCTTCCTTTTTTTTCTTCCTTTTTTTTCTTTTTTTTTTGCCTTTGCCCAGCAGTGAAGTCTTTTGACTGAGATGATGATGATGATATTTATTAATTAAAAGATAATTTTAAAGAAGTGTTATAAATTACAAAAACACAAATGTTGAAAAATTTCCACGAGCCGGCTTTGAACCTGCACCCTTCTGACATACCGGGTCAGGTGCTCTTCCAATTGAGCTATCGTGGTTCTAACCAGCCCGCCGAAATTATTCAACACTATTTACTTTTTTGGGCGCCTCTTTCAAAGTAAAAAATAAATAGTGTTGAATAATTTCGGCGGGCTGGTTGGAACCACGATAGCTCAATTGGAAGAGCACCTGACCCGGTATGTCAGAAGGGTGCAGGTTCAAATCCTGTTCGTGGAAATTTTTTCAACATTTGTGTTTTTGTAATTAATTAATGTTAGTAATTTGGTGCTGCGCTCACCGTGGTGCGAATAGAGCGTGGGGTTGTTCGCGTGCCGCCTCAAAGCGACCGTGTGTGCTTTGAGGGCGGCGGCGTGCGCTCGCAGCTGAGCCTCTTCTGCCGCGCCCCAGCGGCCCGGCGCCCGGCGCTCCGGCGGCTCCTCGTAACTGTGCAACGACATTTCATTAAAGTTGAATTGCAACTGTTTATTAGTTAGTTCATTTATAAGTTGTCTGCATCATTGAAATCAAGTTATCACTGCGATTGATGGGTATATCTTTATGATGGCTCAGTCACCACGCTTGCCAAATGCGGGTTGGTGATCACAAACCCGGGCTATACATCGAAAAATCCGAAACACACTGCCCGACCTGGGATTGAACTCGAGACCTTCTGAGCGCTTTGCCAAATGGCCACCGAGGGGTTCTACTTCTCATATAGGTCTATATATTTGTTCAGTCAAAAGCTAGGGAGTTAGGAACACCTTGTATGAATAGTTGATGTATGAGTGATGTATAAGAGACGTATGAAAGATTTACGAGTGATGTATGACAGATGTATTAGAGATGTATGAGAAATGAATGAGTGATGTATGATTGAGATATCAGTTATGTATGAGAAATGTATGAGTTGCATATGATTAATGTATGATTTATGTATTGTAGGAGATGTATGAGAGACGTATGTGTGTGCTCACTGCTGCTGCAGCCAGGGCCCGGGCGACAGCAGCGGCTGCGCGGGCGCGGCGGGGGCGGAGGCCTGCTCCAGCTGCAGCCGCCGCAGCAGCTGCCACGCCACGGCCTCGGCCGCCGCCCTCTGGTACAAACAAGTTTACATTCATTTATATTATAAAATAAAATTTTACTTTTAAAAAAACGTGTTTAGTGAGATATTCGTTACAGACTTTAAAAAGAAAACTTAAAATAATGTAAAAAAACAAATAACATCATAATTTGACTTTACTTGAAAAAGGTTTGAGGTTTCTACTAAAAAACAGGCGGAATTAAAAAAAAAATGCCAAAAAAAATCCAAAATTAGTAGGATTAATTCAGGATTAATACAAAAAATTACCTGTGAGCTAGTGTCGTCGTTAGCCGTCTCCGCCAGCGCCAGCAACACGTCGTAGGCCTCCAGCGCCCTGTCCGCGGCTCGCAGCGCTTCGCACACGGCCGTGCACGCCGCCTCCAGCTCCCCGCACGCGCAGTACAGGCGGCGGCACGCGTCCGCGCACCGCGACAGCGCGCCGCGCGCCACGCCCGCCGACGACTCCGCCTGCAGGAAGCGCGCGCGCCACAAGCACTCTGCGGCCCGCCCACCGCCCACCCAACTCGTCACACCCAGCTCATTGAGGCACAAGCCAACTTTGGTTTGTTTAGTAAACAAACCAAAGTTTACATCGGAAACAAACATAAAATTAAGATTGAAATGAAGTGAAATCGAATCCTATCGTATGTTTGATGGCATAGTGGCTTAGTGCTATTTTGTAGCCTAAACTGAATTGATAATTTTCAATGTGTTGGAGCACGGGCGCCTTCGGGAATCATCGGCTCCAGTCGTCGGTCGTCGGGCTGCGGCGCGCGGGCGCTACCGAGACAGATCGGCCGAGACCAGTCTCCCTTTGTTTGCAGATATATAGTCCAAGTTAGTCCAAGTTAACCTAACAGAATGTTTTATTATAATTTTTCTAAGGCTGTGTGGAAAAAAGCTGGAATTTTTTTAATTTCACAAACCAGAAAAGGCTGTAAATACGTCAAAGTGTATAGCTATATAACATTTTCCACAATCTAAAATGCACGAGACATGGTACAGTGTACTCGATCAATCACATAGATAGAAAATATACTTACTGGTTTTGTGCGAGCATTGTGAGTATTTTGTCGTGTTTTCAGCAAAGACACGGGACCAATAATGTAACCGAGGGCTGGCACAGAAAATTAAATTAAAAAATATCACGAAATTCGAATTTACTCCACCTAATACATATTATAAGAGACAAGTCAATTGCAGTGAGAAATGAAACGAATCTACCGTTACATCGCAAGAGATTGAGGAAATTCACGAACATGGATTCTAAATTAGACCTTATGCTAACGATGTATCTAACAAATACAATCACAATAGAACGGTGCATTGATAAACTTTCAAAGTTAAAATATTAATTTAAGTGTTATGTTGTATGTAGAGATATACCTACCAACCTTTGTTGTTTTATGTTAAATCCCTAAGGTACCTATGTTTATTTTAACTTAACTTTCAAGGCTTTATTGCTAATAAAATAAACCTAATCGTTTAAATTGCGACAACTTCTTTCCCAAATCATCGTGTTCGCATTACAGGTAGATTTCCTAAACAACAAATTCTCCAAAGCTAGTTAATGTATGGCTGTAACAATAAGATGTTTTTGTTTTGTTTATATAATTTTAACGCAAATTTTGTTGCGAAACAAATTACAAAAACACAATATTGAAAAAATTTCCACGAGCAGGATTTGAACCTGCACCCTTCTGACATACCGGGTCAGGTGCTCTTCCAATTGAGCTATCGTGGTTCTAACCAGCCCGCCGAAATTATTCAACACTATTTACTTTTTACTTTGAAAGCTAAATGCACCCATTCAATGTCAACAACTACCGTCATTAATACCCGATCATAATATTTTTACAAATACTAAAGATCAGTTAAGAAGTAGGCAAGCTATTTATAATATGTTTTTGTTTTGTTTATATAATTTTAACGCAAATTTTGTTGCGAAACAAATTACAAAAACACAAATGTAGAAAAAATTATTAAAAAATTATTAGTTTTTGTAATTTGTAACAATGAGGTCAATAAGCGACCGTATTTTTATTATATCCCAGTGATATAGGTAATTTTTTTTACGATTAATACAACACAACAACAATATAACAACAACGACGACCTCCGTAGCCGAATGGCTTGCACGCCGGACTTTAGGCGGCGCTAACTCTGAGGTCCCGAGTTCGACTCCCGGTCGAGTCAATGTCGAAAACGAACTTTTCGATATTGTGTCGGGTCTGGGTGGTTGTGGTGCCGTCGTTGTTTCTGATTTCCATGAAACGAGTGCTTTAGCTACTTACCTTGGGATCAGAACACTGTATGTGATGTTGTCTAAATATTTTAATATATATATTTTAATATGCGACCCAGGTAAAATACGACTAAAAATATTTGCGGCTAACTAAATAGGCTGTTGATAATACATGCTACATCAAAATTTGCTGCTGTTGTTAACATATATTGAAAACATATGCGAGTAACAAAATATACCACCGATATTACACGCAACAACCAAATACGATATCACGGTGCAACGCGAATAGGTGAAAAGCTACAAGGATTTTTTGATTTCGAGGTATACGACTAACAAATGACTAAGAATAACTAAATGAGAGTTCGAGTGTTGTAACGCAGAGCCACCAAGCCGGTATCAGTGATGGCAAAAATTGGGTACACTATTGACATTTAATGTGACGATATTGTTTGTTCACCGTTGTTATTTTTATGTGTTTATTTGTGATGGAAAGTGTCCTGCTATGATAGGGCATTTTCCAATATTTTTGACGCTGTAGTGGAGAAAAGAGCTGGACACTTGCCGAGTTTCTTGCCGGTTCTTCTCAGTACAAGATCTCCCGCCCAGAATAGACTTACGAACCGATGGCATAGTGACATTCATAAGAGCTACTTGTAGCCTAAACTGAATAAATGATTTTTGAATTTGAATTTGAATTGAATTTGAATTTGAATTTGAATTTGTTCAAAATAAAGTTGAAACACCCTCAGCGCTCCCTTTTGAAGTAGTAGATCTTAATTATTGTGCCTGTTTTGTCTCTAGACACAGATTTTAACTGCTACTCTATTTTACTGAGTGACGAGTGTGTATCTGTGTGTCTTTACTTACCTTGGGATCAGAACTATGTATGTGATATTTTTATTATATTGAATTTTGCATTCACAATACTATATATAGTTATAAGATAAAATTTTACTAGAACATATCAACCATTTTCAAGAATTCGATTTCCACTCCAAGCTTTCTGAGGCTTGATATAAAAAATATATAAAATATTTATTTTAATAATTGATATAAAAAAACGAGCGAGCCTTACAGGAGTCGCATAATAGGATGTGTAACATTTGACATCTCACCTTGGTAATAAGCAATTTCAAGATTATATTCTGAACAAAATTAATCAGGTATTACATTAAATGCAGTAAATACTCATTAGAAGACATTTGACATATCAAAATGACCTTTGATAGTCGAATGACACAAATAATAATATGTCATGTTCATAATATCGATTTTAATTTTACAAAATGGCGTGCGCTTCCCCGATTTCCTGTTACACTGTTACACATACTTCCGTCCCATTTCACGAAATCATTCCCACAGATTGCTTATATAGAAAGTGAGCGGAAAGATGTTACACATCAAAAAAAATAGTGTTTGACTTTTCTAATGTAAAATTGTATCGTGTAATGTTTGTGATGTTGTCTAATATTGAATTTGTTAGTATTAATAAAGATTGTTTTGATTGTGGAGCTGACTCACCGCCGCCGCGCCCCGCCGCGCGCCGCGCCTGCGGGCCAAGCGTCACGGTTCTGAACTACAGAGGTAATAACACGACTCGATATTCATCCGATAATTATCAAGCTGTGTTACATATATTATTTGTTGGTTTTTTTTGTATCGCATAAAGAAATGCGTAATAAATTTTTATAAAATACAGTGAAAAAATTAAACGCCCACCCGCCCCAGCCAGGAATCGAACCTGGGTCTTCCGCAATCCGGGCGGCTGCACTGACCGCTATGCTACCGGGAAGGCTGACGTGAGCGCTGAATTTTGTCACTGCTATTTTAATGTTTTTGAGTGCTTTTTAGCGGCACAGTGCGCCATCTATCCAAACGGTCGTTGCAACCGATGGCCATGCAGATTCGTTTAATTTTTTCACTGTATTTTATAAAATTTTATGAATAATTAATTCAGCTTCAGTGCAGCAATTAGCACTTGAAAATAAAAAAGTGAAATGCGTAATAGTTCGAGCGATTGTACCAATATGAAAACTATTATTATTTTGTATTTTGCGTTTCAAAACAGTTTTTCAGTGGAAGGCTCTCGCAAAATCCGAACAGGTGATAAATTCAGTAGTTTAGTCCAAACGAATGTTTTAGTTTCTTATTATTATTTGGACTTTATAGTGTTGAGTGTTGACGTCAATAAGTACCTGGGAAGACATGAGCCTCAACATAAGTTGAATAAATGATTTGACTTTGCCTTTGACAATCGATACAGTAACTACAGGGATCTCTACTTAAAAGAATTTGAAAGGAGACAAACAATGTTAAAAAAAAGGAAAAACACAAACCATATATAAAAACGGGATGAGGCAGACATATTAAAAACGGAAGGTGACAAACAATGTATAAATAACGGAAGATGACAAATAATGTATATAAAACGGGAGGAGACAAACAATGTGTAAAAAATAGAATGTAACACAAAATGTATAAAAAACGGAATGCGACACACAATGTATAAAAACGAAAAATACAAATAATGTATAAAAAAACGGGAGGAGACAAACAATATATAAATAACGGGAAGAAACAAATGTATAAAAAAAAGAAGAATGACAAACAGGAAATGTTTTAAGTAAGGTTACATTAGGTTTTTATTTTGGTTAACTTTTAAGTATTAATTTAAAATTAAAAAAATCTCTCAAAAAGCAATCCACTGACCTGATCGTCGTCCATTTGGTTGGAGTCTGTGTCCTCCGTGCGCCGGAGTCGAACCCGGGACGCCAGCTTGGCTTGCCGCGCGCCGCACCCCGCCGCATACAACACTATGAATAGACGACAGACAGTACAAAATATTTGTCAAAAAACAAACAATCAGGTATGACTATTTGGTTTCATTTCTAATTCATCATCATCATCAGCTTATTTATGTCCCCACTGCTGGGGCACGAGCCTTTCCTATGGATGGGTAGAGAGAACGGCCCACAAACCACCACGCGGGCTCAGTGTTGGCGGTGGTTGTTAACGACTGCTAATGCGGGACCAACGGCAACACGTGCACGATGAAGCACGGATGAGCGAGAGATAATATATTTTTTGGTCACCCATCCGATGAGTCTTTGAGAAAGTTGCTTAACCTTAGCAACTGCGCCGTCAAGCTCTATTTTTAATTACACTTTTAAAAAGGTCTATTAATAACATCATAAAGGGTTAAACGTTAAATTATTTAAAAAAAACTACTTTAAACCTATTTACTGAAACAAAAAAAAAACCATCAATTTATTTCAATTAGATTGCCGCATCTGGTAGTTGCCAGTATTGACGCAGTTTTGTTTGGTCGCCCTGTTACAATGATGTGAAATTGTAATCGGTCAATGTGCGTGTGTATTACTTAGCATCGTTATTTTTAATTTATTACACACAAACAAACAAAAGGGAGAACATAGCAAGAATAGACAATTACAAGGGCCAAAATCATAAAGTAGTTCACTCGTTTTAAACTAGATGGCGCCACCGCTCAAGTTAGACGGCGGTGTCAAAGTTTGTAGTCCCTTGGAGAGGTCACGATTTGATATCCGAACAACCGATCCGATCCGAACCCTTCGACAATCTAGTAGGGCACGGGGACGCGCGACGCCGTTCCCTCTAGAAAACCTCCGAAGGTGATTCGTTTCACACGGCTTGAGGAACCCTTTAAGTTTCTCGCCGCCCCCAAACAAGCCCGGTGAAGCTGTAAATGCTGTCTGAGGCAATCAGCAAATGCTCTCCAAAAAAAAATTAATATAGTGACAGTGTGTTCGAGACAATTTTTTTTGTTTTATTGATTAGTTAATATACCTTGAGGCGATGGACAGAGCGCGGGCGATCCTCTCTCTCGCTCGCAGCTGCCGCCGCTGTCCGCGCGCGCTTGCTGGCAGCACCTGCGATAAAATACAAAATTCATATTGTCAAAGTCAAATTTAGCCAGTGTCAAATTAAATTTCTAACAAGTTATTATAAATAGACAATATATCTTTTACAATGTATTTGTTTATTGTTTAAATAATTTTAACGCAAATTTTGTTGCGAAACAACCGGGACAGGGTTCGGCGGACCGGTTGAAACCACGATAGCTCAATTGGGAGAGCACCTGACCCGGTATGTCAGAAGGGTGCAGGTGCAGGTTCAAATCCTGCTCGTGGAAATTTTTTCAACATTTGTGTTTTCGTAATATATATTTTGTTGTTATATGATGATGATGAATGATTATAGCAATTAGAAGTGAGAAACTATATACCCCCCAACCCCTCGAGTATCTCAGTAAAGATGTAGTGCTTCACTGCGACCTCACGCGGACTTCTTGAGACAATTTGAAAAGTGACGTTGCACTGTTTTGTTCCATTTGCCAACACTCATGCACACTCACGAACACTTAACGGTTAATAATCCACCATTATTGCACATCAATATTCGATATAACACAAATTTTAGAAAACAAAACAAAAACCGCAGACATTGACTCATCACTTTCCCGCCAACAAGTCCTTGCTTCATGTCTACAAAAGATAAGGCAAAAAATATACTTTTACCTTATTTTTATTATAAACCAGTTGACCGGGCGGACTTCGTGCCGCTTTGACAGTTTCCATGACAACGAAACAAACAAATCATTTTGTATTGGAAAATTAAATTGTCGTTTTTAGTATTTTCCGTTACTTACCATTTATGTTTCTCACCGCTTAAACCTTCCCTGAACTTCCACAAATATTTCAAAATCAAAATTAGTCAAATCAAATCGGTCCAACCCATTCTCGTGTTTTAGCGAGACAAACCGACAGCAATTGATTTTTATATATATATAGATTCTAAGTTCTTTGCTTTATAGTACATGTTGTGGCTACCTTTAAGTAGGATTTGTGTTTAGTTATAGGTTTTTGGTTGGATTCAATGAATATTTTGATGCGAACCTTGTCGGTGGTCCTAAATACAATAAATAAATAAATAATTACCTGGCAGTGCTGAGACATAGCTCGGAGTCCCGGTCGGACAGGTCCAGGCTGGTGTCCGGGGCGGACATGTCCGGGGCGGAAGTGTCCGGTTCAGGGGGAAGGGGGGACTCCGCCAAGCAGGTGCGGTCAACCCTAGAACATAAATGGGGAATTCATATACAAAACCACATGTATGACACACACACACCATGAAAATAATTGCAAAAGAGTTTGTGTGCAACGTCTGTGACCCCATTAAAATTGAACACCAAATTTACCAAAAAGATGACAATATTACAAAAAACACAATGTTGAAAAAATTTCCACGAGCAGGATTTGAACCTGCACCCTTCTGACATACCGGGTCAGGTGCTCTTCCAATTGAGCTATCGTGGTTCTAACCAGCCCGCCGAAATTATTCAACATTATTTACTTTTTTACTTTGAAAGCCAAAGGCACCCATTCAATGTCAACAACTACCGTCATTAATTTTTTCTACATTTGTGTTTTTGTAATTTGTTTCGCAACAAAATTTCCGTTAAAATTATATAAACAACACAAAAACATTTTATAAATAGCTTGCCTACTTCTTAACTGATCATTAGTATTTGTAAAAATATTATGATCGGGTGTTAATGACGGTAGTTGTTGACATTGAATGGGTGCCTTTGGCTTTCAAAGTACAAAGTAAATAGTGTTGAATAATTTCGGCGGGCTGGTTAGAACCACGATGGCTCAATTGGAAGAGCACCTGACCCGGTATGTCAGAAGGGTGCAGGTTCAAATCCTGCTTGTGGAAATTTTTTCAACGTTAGTATGAAGCTTACCTGTTGCAGCGTCCTTATTCAAGTTGTGCGATAAATAAATCAACTTGCTTCTTGTAATTAATATAGGTTTATAGGAGAAGTCTCGCTACCTGTGCCCTTCGTGGGTTCCATCGTCGTCGGTGCCGGGTGACGGGTCCGGCGGGCGGGGCTCTTGCGGCGTTGGCAATTCGGCCGGGCTCAGCGCCGACGATGTGTCGTTCTAAACGTAGGAAAAAGAAAGTGTTTCATAGCCCAAGAGTTGTTATTCGTCAGCATTTGAAACATGGTACACAGGTACATGCTTAGCCGTCACCTCACCTGATGTTAAGTGATGATAAGGCCGAAGGTGGAAGCGCACTTCACCCGGGATCCTCAACTAGTGAGGCACTGGCTGTCGTATCTCTAGCTGCCGGAACACAACAATGCTACAAACATTGATGTTATGGCGACATCCATCCATTTACATAAAATGGTTGTAGATAGCCGAGCGGACTCTAAACAAGCCCTATCACCAACAAAACTGAGTACACAAACATGTACCCAGGGCCTATGGATCGGAGACCGCAATGTCCCAATAGGACTAACGACTTATGCCTACCAAAACAAGGAGGAATCGATTTCCCACCCATAATGTAACATGTTCAAAGATAACACACACGCGTGCGTGTAGGTATACAACGTCTTTTATATTTTTGCAGAGGTCGGAATCTGCCGGTCATTCCAGGGGCCCGACCGCCTAACGGATCGCTTTGGCTACGTGTATAGTTTATGACGTCATCTTGTCATTTCGTACCCCCTATGAAATCAATATCGAAAGCTATAGGCTATATATAGCTTTCGATATATGCCTATATGTATTAGCTAGATGACAAGATGACGTTATAAACTATACACGTAGCCATATCGATCCGTTAGGCGGTCGGGGGGCAGGTCCGCATTCAAGGGTTGATTGGGGGACCATGCAGTCCATTTCCTGTTGGTATGTGTTCTGCCGGTTGATCTTCATGAGGACAGGTTTGATTTCAGCCGCTCATTCCAGCGATGGTTTTAGGCTTCTAATGAAAGGAAACTTCTGTAGATAGACTTTGCTTAGTGTCTCAAAATATTATAGTGAAAACTAATTAACTCCTTGCAAAATAATAAATTCAAAAAATTCAAAATTCAAAATCATTTATTCAGTTTAGGCTACAAGTAGCTCTTGTGAATGTCGCTATGCCATCGGTTCGTAAGTCTACTCTGGGCGGGAGATCTTGTACTGAGAAGAACCGGCAAGAAACTCAGCAAGTGTCCAGCTCTTTTCTCCCTTACAGCGTCAAAAATATTGGAAAATGCCCTATCATAGCAGGACACTTTCCATTACAAATAAACACAAAATTATAGAACACAACCACAACATGTAAATAAAAACAAAAATATCACAAAATAAAAATAAAAACTAAGTTAACAAATTTACATCATTAAATAGATATTTTTATTTTCCAAATTCAGCCGACAGACAACAAAGAAATGTTGAACATCGAATCAAGCATGTCATACATGGTTCTATGTACAAAGTTTTTTTTCTGAATTATCTATTTACATACAATGCAAACTTTTTGCATAAGCATTTCACTAAAATGTTGTTTCCGATTTCAGTGGTCAATTTGAGTTTTGGGACACTAACACCCACTTTGTATTTTGAGATTGTAAGCAAAGTCATTCGATTTCCTTCATAGCTTAAAAAAAATATAAAAAGGCTCGAAATGAAACAACTTTTACGGATCTACTCGCGTTTATTTTACACATTAGTTTTAATTAATGTTTATCCTGACGTACTGCCATAACAAAAGATACTGTAAGCTCTTTCTTCGTAAAACGGAATGCGATTAAATTAAAATGAGGGTATACAAGCTACCAACTAATTATGAGACGACCAACACCTCAGTCTCCCTGTGACCACGGACCCTGCAAAGGGTTCGATTAAAACTAATGTGTAAAATAAACGCGAGTAGATCCGTAAAAGTTGTTTCATTTCAATGTGTAGTGTTCGCGTAAACTTTAGAAAACAATATAAAAAGGGTCCCCCAACCAACCGAATGACCGGCAGACTCCGACCTCTGCTTATAAGAGCGCGCTTGACCTCAATCTCGCCTGATGGTGAGCGTAGATGAGGTCTACGGTGGAGCGAGCTGCCTAGAAGATGCCTATTAACTCTCGCCTTGAAGGCATTCAGGTTATAAGTTGTTGGGAACACAGACGATGGCAGGGAATTCCACTCCTTGCCAGTGCGCAGTAAACAAGATGACATGAAGCGCTTAGTGCGACATAGTGGAACTTCTACTAGGTGGGGATGATATCCTGCAGTACGTCTGGAGGTTCGGTGGTAAAAGGGCGATGGTGGTATGAGCTCGAGAAGCTCCCCAGCACACTCTAGTAAAGACGGTAAAAGACACATAAATCAGGCGACACGACCCTGGTGGGCGAGGCTGGTAAGCTTGGCCTCGACAAGCGCGTCATCACCGATGAGCCTTACAGCTCTGCGTTCTACCGAGTCAAGTGCGTTCAACTGGTTTTGCAGATCCGTCCCAAAGGTGAGTGCAGTATTCCATGCACGATCGGACTTGAGCCTTGTACAGGCTAAGGATCTGCTCTGGTGTGAAATACATTTTGCATTGCAAATGCATTTTGATCAGGATGCCTAACTTTTTGGCTGCAGTCTGAGCTTTGGCCTCGATGGTTGAGCCGAAGTTGAGAGTTGCAGTCCATGCCTAACAGCTCAAGGGTGCCCTTGATTGGGAGTTGGGACGGACGTACCTCGGAAAGTAGGAGTCAGATGAAATGGACTCATTTTGGCGGAGAATAGACACGCTTGTGTTTTGGAGGCGTGGAAACGGACCAGGTTGTCGTCTCCCCAATTGGAGACGAGATTTAAGGTCGCGTCTGCTCGCTCAACCATGGCCTCTCTTAGAGAGTGAATGTTTCCCTCTCTGGCTCCCGCAGCCGGAATGTATCTTTCTGCAACAGTACTATCGTCTGCGTACCCAACTATCCCTGGCTTAAGCAGGTCGTTGATGTGAAGCAGGAAAAGAGTTGCCGAAAGAACAGACCCTTGAGGAACTCCGGCGTCGATAGCCATGAAGTCAGACGAGCAGCCATCAACGACTACTCTGTACAACTGAAAGGGTGGTCAAAATGAAAAGATCCAAGTGTATCCGACCTAGATCTTGTATGCAGAGTTACCAAGTCATGATTATTGACTTTAACGTGTTATGCAATTTTTAATTTAATATTTCTATTGTGACGTCACATCAAAATAAACAAACAACAAATAACAAAATAATCTTTTCATTTTGACCACACCTTTTTGTTACACGTTGTATATAAAACAAAAAACAGACAATGACCATTTTATTACAAAGGTGAGCAAAGACGATCTCATCCGCTTAACGGGGTCTCTTCCAAATAACCATGAACTGCCATCATCATCACCAGCTCATATACGTTCCCACTGCTGGGGCAAGAGCCTTCCCTATGGATGGATAGGGAGAACAGGCTGTAAACCAAAACGCGGGCCTAGTGCGAATTGGCGATTGTTAACGACTGCTAATGCAACCAACGGCTTTTCGTGTCTTCCGAAGCACGAAAAGCTAGAGATGATAAATTTTTAGTCAGCCATCCGATGACCGGCCTTGCTTAACCGTAATGTAATCGTAGACCGGGCGCGTTAACCACCGCGTGATCGAACCCCTCCATAAACTGCAGTATTCTTATAACGCTTTATACCTGTTCTGTCCTGGACAGGTCTGCATCGTTGTCCAGCTCGCCCGCGGGTTGCGTAGTGGACTCGCACTCGTCTGAAAACAAACACTAGGGTTCCAGTCACACAATCACTTCAGGAGACACGCTGTAAGCTGGCTGGCAGTCTAATACCTATCGTAATATATTTCAGTTTGACATTTGAAAGCAATTCAAGAACTTCAAACTAATTCACAAGTGTCAGTTATTGCAATCGCGACGCGTAGAGGTTGAAATTAGACATTAACCCCAAGATTATTTAGTAAAGTACGCTTGTGTATCGTTATCAATTACATCACTATCCCAGCTGCTGGGGCTCGAGCCTTTCCTGTGGATGACAACACCACAGGGAGAACGGGCCATATCCCGGCAAGCGGGTTACCAGTGCGGGCGGTGGTTGTTGTCGGGACCAACCTTTGCTTACGTGCCTTCCAGATACAGAAGCCTCTTCACTGCTAGGCAATGACCTCCATCATTGAAACCGACTCATTACTACATTTGATGGGTATTAACTGTGGAAGTGGACTTTCACCTTCGGCCGATGATGTCCTTTAGAACCGTGGTCTACTTTTGCACCACTAACCTCCCGACCACTTTAACCAGTTCTTCTGACCATTTCATAGCCATAGCCGTGCTTTGTTTCTGCGTCTCTCGCTCCATACCACATCATAGCTAAGATTGTTAAGAAAGCAAGTTTTTAATTTGAAAGTTTCAGGTTATATGCGCTACTACTTTCAGCCGATGACGTCAATTACCAAAAGTAGTGATGACACGTCCAAAAGCTATCCTAAAAACAGCTAGCAACTTCTTATTAAGGAGTTCCCTACCTGATAGTTCCTCCTCTGGTATAGCCGTGCTCTGTTTCTGCGCCGCACGCCGCCTGACCAGCTCAGCTATGACCCCGTGCAGTTCCGCCAGCCTCGCGTCGTGAGCCCTCGCCGCGGTGGCCGCCCGCTGCCTCTCCGCCGCCAACGCTCTCGCTAACGCATCCCGCTCCGCTTTCAGGGCGTTGACGTCATCTCGCCCGCTGGCTTGGGAAGCTATCTGAAAGAAAACAGCTTTGTGGTAATATTTACTCTGTGTCTGCCTGATAGGTGCTGTTCAACAGAATGAGCCCTTATATCGGTGGGGTTAGGATGCTCCTGTCTATTTAAAGAGCTCGATGGCGCAGTAATAAACTTCTTTCAAGGGAACTTATCTATCAAATTTTAAGTTGTAAGCTTATTATTGTCTCCCAACCTCTTTTCTAGCCAAAAAAAAATTGCTGTTCTAAAACCTGAACCCACAAACGGAATAACGGAACTAAGGAATGTTTGAGCTGGCTGGCTGGAGGGAGGCTGGGTAGGGAAATAATAATTACCATATAAACAAAAGAACCTGTAAACAAATGTCCAGCAAGATTTTAATAAATAAGTTTAATGTTACATAAATAGACAGGACGATCCACGCAATAGGTGTGAGTGAATAATATTAAATACAGGCTCATTGTATTTTTCTCAAAACAACAGGAAAATGAAGCGCGTCGTCCCAATCGCCTTTATATATTGAATAAACTTAATTATTAAATAATGAATGCGCAGGCATGGGATGGCGCACTGGTTGACACGCTCGGTCTGCAATTGCTGAAGTGCACCTTGTCATCATCGGACCATCGGATGGGTGACCAAAATTCTATCATCTCTAGGCCCTCCGTGCTTGGGAAGGCACGTAAAGCTGTCGGTGCCGGCTACATTAGCAGTACACCTCACCACTCTGGGCCCGCGTCCGGTGACAAACTAGGAGATTTAAAACTCATACTAATCCTAGTTATAAATAAATAAATCTTCCAGTAAAAAAGTAAATAGTGTTGAATAATTTCGGCGGGCTGGTTAGAACCACAATAGCTCAATTGGTAGAGCACCTGACCCGGTATGTCAGACGGGTGCAGGTTCAAATCCTGCTCATGGAAATTTTTTTCAACATTTGTGTTTTGTATTTTGTTTCGCAACAAAATTTGCGTTAAAATTATATAAACAAAACAAAAACATTTTATAAATTAACTTTCCTACACTCACATCAATTATCTAGCCCAAGAGAAGTTTCGTTATGAAACTCGTTAAATGGTTGCTAGACAACGGATAAACACACTTAAAATACTTAAATACATACTTATTATACATAGAAAACACCCAGACCCGAGACAATTTAGAAAAACAATAATAATTTCTACATTGACCCGACCGAGGATCGAACCCGGGACCTCAGAGATGGCGACACCATGAAAACCGGTGTACAAACCACTCGACCAAAGAGTTCGTCAATAGTTATAGATAACATGATCAAATGAATTCGAATACCTAATAAACAAAACTTGTATTACGCACTCCGAACGCGTAAGCGACTGCACCCTCAAGCTCCTCCTACATTACTTATCTCAATTACGACACGAAAACCACCACCAATCGTACCCTTTCGAAGTATCAACCTACCATCTGGTGGAATCCATTTTGTCCTGGCGCCGGCGGTGCCGTCACTGGTCTCAAGCTTGAATACCTCCAGGAAGATTCCCTAGAGATCTCCTCTTCAGCCACATTGGGGCAGCATAGGTACCAGCTCCTACTCCTCCTGACCCCAGGCGATGAATCCAACTGAGTCAATGGCAATCTCCCCACAACCTCTAGCTCCGCTAACAACGGTTCCTTCTCCTTGGGCTCTGGCATTGGAAACGTGCCTGCAGTGGAGTAAGTCTCCTCAAATTTCCTGCCATTTTCTGGGGTATTATATTCCGGCAGCGACCACTTTCTATCTCTTAAAGGGGGCACTTCCCTCACCGCTCCATCGTTGATAACCTCATTGACTTCAACGTACTCGCTGAGCTCGTTCCGTAGGTCTTTAGTCTCGATAGCTTCTGGAGCTGGTTTGGTCTTTTTAATCTTTTCTAAGTCGGCGTAGTAGTAGGCGGTCGAGCGTGGTGGCTCGCCGCTCGCTGTTCTGGTGCCGGCCAGAGTGTGGCTGATCATACCATTCTTGGAGGAGGATAGCACCTCCGTCCGATGCGAAGTGGATTTAGTCGTCATTTGTTACATTTTGATTAGCACTTTTTGGATGTTCACACTTCTATGGGTAAGTATAAATTTTTTATTGTCTTCGTATTTGTTTTTTAGTACTCATAGTTTGCACTGGATTTAAAAACAGAATTTTAGTAATGTGGATTTTACGCAATGCATTTGTTAAATTTCGGGCGATTTTTTTATGTATTTGGTCCTTTCCTATGGAATTGACGTTTTGTATGAAGATTGTTTTATTTTTCATACTAACATTTTTTTAATTTTCTTAGCATCTATTTATGTTAACACAACAAAAATTGTAGAGTAGTGTGTTTGCTTCATTAGCTAAATATAGCAGACATTAAAAAAAATCAAATCTTTTCAAAGTAACAATGAAACAAAATAAAAAATTCCGCGAACAAAAAAATAAGTCAATTTAAAAAAATGTTGGGCGATAAAGACACAAAATTAATAATCATTGTTATTACTGAAGCCTAAGTAACTAGTCCTAATTGAAGGTGTATTATAATATTAACAACCGGTATTGACTTTTAGAAGTAATACACCTATTAATAAGTGAAAAAAAACCTCAATTTCATATGTAAGGATGTTAAGTGAAAATGGAGTCCAGACGCGAAGACAACTGGTGCAGCGTGAAAACGACGCAGCATCAGACACCCTCACCCTGCCGACCCACAAGGTGCTTCATCACGCCTCGTTTGAAGGACCCCATGTCATAGGAAGGAGGGAAAACGTGTGCTGGTAGACTATTCCATCTTTTGGAGGTGTGACAAAGAAACGAGTCACCAAATGTCTTTGTGCGCGAAGGAATATGTGTGACAGTGATGCGATGACATTCTAATATACTAGCGGCCCTTCCCGGCTTCGCATGCCTGGACGTTTCTTTTTTACTCAGCGCTAATGTAGCATTCTAATGGTGAAAGATTTTTTTAAATCGGTCCAGTAGTTGTTGATTTTATTACAAAAATACAAAGCTTTCCTCTTTATAATATTAGTATAGATAAAACCTTTGTTTCTAGTATCGCATTTATTATTGTTTTTTAGTTATTAATACACAAAGAGTTGATAAGACGGAGAAGGAATAAAAAACGTGGATGTTATTTAAACGGTTAGCAAAGTATTCGTATTATTGATAGCAAAAAGAAAGCTAAACCGAAGAGCATGTATGAAGGGAATAATGAAAGTGGACGAAGCGAAACAAGTATGTAAGGATCGTAGCAAGTGGAAAGAAGTGGTCTCTGCCTACCCCTACGGGAAAGAGGCGTGATTATATGTATGTATGTATGTAAAAAGAAAGCTAGTTGGGCATCAACTTATGGTCAGCAAATATTTCTAAATCAGTCTGCAACTTATATCATTCTGAACAGCAGTCTTATGCCGCTCCCCCCCTTCCGCGACTGGCAAAAAAAAATTACTTAACCTAACCAACAGTAAGGATTTCTTATGCTGACCGATTGTATAATTCAGCTGACCAAAAATAATAATTTTGCTGACCAAATATTTATTCTGCAATACAAATATATTATTTCCCAAATAACATTGGTCTCGAGTACCTACGCATAGAATAGATTAACTTAAACTGTTATTTTCATTAAAACTACCTACATATTAAAATTTCCTGGGCTCAATTATCAAAATACTTAATAACACCAAAACAATAACAATAGCAGCAAAGATTACGACTATGAAGCGAATTAGAATGTTTAAAAAACAGGGTTTATAAAAAAACGCCAATAAACAAAAGAACAGTCGAGATTATTTTGATCGTCGGCCATCTTGCCGTGGCGGCTCCTTTGATCTTAATCCACGAAGGGCTAATAAAGTTGAAACGACTGCTGCGACCCAGAAACAAGACGAGGAATTGATAAATTTATGCATTATGTTTTTAAAGAGACTTCCAACAATAGTTTTTGTCTTAATTTATGGTTTTCGCGGTTTGCACATTTAGCCAGTTTCAAAGTTATGGGGTTATTGTAAAATATATCTTTGTTTATTATAGTACTATAGCGGCCCGACCGCGACTTCATCCGCTTGAGTGAATACCCGTATCCTATAGAACCCTAAAGCAGCGCCACCTACCGGGTCCAATTATATGCATGTATTATACATATAAACCTTCCTCTTGATCTTCCTCTCTATTAAAAAAAACCTCATCAAAATCCGTTGCGCAGTTTTAAAGATCTAAGCATACATAGGGACAGACAGACAGCGGGAAGCGTTTTTGTTTTATACTATGAGTGATGGGTGGAGCTCGATGGTTAACGCGCCCGGTCTGCTAGTGCCGAGGTTAAGCAACTTTGGCAAAGGCCGGTAATCGGATAGGTGACCAAAAAATTATCATTTCAAGCTCCCCCTTGCTTCGGAAGCCGTTGGTCCCGGCTGCATTAGCAGTCGTTATCAATAACCTTTTTTTTTTTTTTTTTGGAGAGAGATTGCTGATTGCCGCTGCGGCATTTTCAGCTTCACCGGGCTTTTTGGGGGCGGCGAGGAACGTAAAGGGTCCCTCAAGCCGTGTGAGAATCAATAACCAATCACTGGGCCCGCGTAGTGGTTTGTGGCTCGTTCTCCCTATCCATAAATAGGGAGGGAAGGCTCGTGCCCCAGCAAGGGGGAACTAAAATGAGCTGATGGTGATGATGAATGATAAATGGACGAAAGAAATGATTAATGATAGATGATATTTCATTCCACCCATTCATCTCTTGATTGTAAAGATGTGGTACATTCAGCGTCAAATAGTTAGTGACAATCAGGGTACTTAAATAGACGCAGCCAGAAAGTCAATAATATCGGTACAAACCAAGTTTCCTTATTGTTGTCAACAATATAGTCGCTCAAAAGGTCGAGACATTTAAAATGTCATGTAGATCGGTTCAGTCAAACCGCCATAAATATGGTTACAGTCATCCTGTCAATGATAGCGAGTTATTATTATGAAAGAATTTTTGGAATTGGGTCAGTATTTCCAGACATTAGCCCCGACAAACAAACAAACATTATCACAAACGATACCTCTTTGTTAATTAGAATACAGATTAATTATAATAATAATATTTAATACAAATATATTTACGTATTTATTTCATTGTAATTATTTGTGTCAGTTCAATTATATATTATATTATTAAGCATGTACTATTATGGTTGCCTTAATCCTACTAATAAACTACTCAAAACAAAATAAGGGCCACGAGGTATTTTGTCTGTACCATGAAAATAATAGAACCAATATTAATTTTTTTGTCTCCATAACGAAAACTAATGTTGTTTTTACCGTGTAGACTAATAAATTTATTCCAATAATAATGATTAAAAAGTTTATTTGCTTTTGAAAGAAAAAACACATTTAAGGTTAAAAATAAAAACAATGTAAAGTTACTGAAAACAAAAGAAAATACTCCATGCTCATCTTTTAGTAACGGGTATGCCCCCCTCGTTTCGTTACGCACTCCTGAAGCCTGGAGTGCATGCTCTCAATCAAATGCCTGACATTTTCCATTGGAATCTCTTCCCAGGCCCTTTTAACAGCGTTGATGAGTTGCTGTTAATAATAATAATAATAATAATAAATCTTTATTTGCATAAAACATGGTAGTACATAGAGATGGTTAACATTAAAATAATCCTCATGTCTAGCGATATAAAATTGCATGCAAATATTTATTGTGTAAATTAACTTATTTTTCTACTAGTTCTCTAACATCATAAAAGTTGTTTTCTAATAACCATTTATACAATTTATTTTTAAATAAATTGAAATTTAATTGCTTAATGGTATCTGGAATCTTATTATAAATTCTTACACACATAACAAGGCAACTTTTGCTATATTTATCAGATTTGGGTATATCGTTAAGAACCAACCTATCAGAATTCCTTTTTAATCTAGAGTTTACATCACGTGCCTTCTTAAATAGCTCTATATTCTTTTTTACAAAAGTGCAAGTTTCTAAAATATACAATGATGGTAGTGTTAGTAAGCCAAGGTCTCTAAATAAAGGTTTGCAAGACTGGTCTGGTGGGATTCCACAGATCGCTCTCACACATTTCTTTTGTGCGATGAAAACCTTATTTTTTCCAGTGCTGTTACCCCACAATATTAAGCCATAGCGTAGTATTGATTCTACGTATGCATGGTAGGTTGTGATAGCCGTTTCCCTATTAGTCATATTTCTAACTTTGTAAAGTGCGTAAATAAATTGATTAATTCTTTTACATATATTGTCTATATGGCACTGCCAGTTTAAATTTTGGTCTATATTGACTCCTAGAAATTTAGTTTGCGAGACTTCTTTTATCTTATCAATATTTAATTTAAAATTGAATTTGCGATTCTTGCATTGATTAAACTGAATAAAATTAGATTTATCTAAGTTAATCTTTAAATGATTATCCTCTAGCCATTTAATAATTTTGTCAATGGTATCATTTATTGCAATTTCATGTTCACGGATCGAGTCTTTGGTCTTATCAGTTGTAACAATTATCGATATATCATCAGCAAATAGAATACACTTGTTATTGGTTGCTTTGATTATGTCATTAATATAGAGCACAAATAATATTGGGCCCAATACGCTTCCTTGAGGAACACCACTTTTATTATTATTTATAAAGCTAGATGAATGTGAAATAAGCTCATTTTTTGTTATTCTGTTCACCGTTACAGATTGTCGACGGTCTAACAAGTATGATGATATCCATTGAAGTGCGGGTCCCCTGATTCCTATAGAGTCAAGTTTTTTTAATAATAATGTATGTGAGACGAGGTCGAAAGCCTTGGATAGGTCGAAGAATAAAGCCGTAGTCAAGAAGTTATTGTTTAATCTCGTTAATATGGTGTTTAAAAGTGTATATATAGCCAACGTCGTTGACCTGTTTTTTCGAAAGCCAAATTGATCGTCTATAATTAAATTAAATTTGTCGCAAAAGCTAATTATTCTAGTCAGCATACATTTTTCGAATACCTTGGATAATATGGGTATTAGAGTAATAGGTCGATAGTTGTTGACATCAGATTTGTCACCTTTTTTGTGTAAAGGTTTGACGATTGATAATTTAAGTACTTCTGGAAAAACTCCAGAGGAAAATGACAAGTTGATAAGATACGTTAAGACGGGCACTAGTTCAGGCAGACATGCCTTAATTATTTTGGTGTTGATGCCGTCATAGCCCTCAGAGCTAGTTTTGTTAAGGGTTAAGATGACCCTCTTTACTTCTTCTTCCGATACAGGGTATAAAAACATTGTGTTAGTATTTAGTTCGTATTGCAAGTTGTCAGACTTAGAGCTCATATCTTTGGTTAATTCTATAAAATATTTATTAAAAGCAGCTGCTATTTCACTTGGGTCAGTCAAACAGTCATTATTTATTTTTATGTCTGACAAATCACCCGCGTACTTTTGTGCATACAATTCATTCTTGACTATAAGCCAAGCAGCTTTACATTTATTTTTACTCTGGCGAATGAATGTTATGTTAGAGTTCCTTTTAGAGTAGAATATGCACTTTTTTAATATTCTAGAATATTGTAAATATTTATTTTTATTTATTACGGTTTTATCTTTGTAGTATTTAAATCGTAAATACCTTTTTGTTTTACAACTTTTTTTAAGACCCTTGCTTATCCATTTTGTTTTAGCTTTATTTGTGTTATTTATTTTAATTTTTCTTAAGGGAAAAGATAGTTTATACAGAAGACATAACATTTCATGAAAACTATTGAATGATTTATTTAAATCTTTCTCTGCATATATATCTTCCCAGGATAGACTCTTTAAGCACTCTCTGAATTGTATAATGTTATCATCGCTATTATCCTTTTTGTAAATGAAAATGGTTTTTGGAATGTAGTTTTCATGCATTGGAAAAGTTATAAATTGAGCTGTCTCATGGTCCGATAAGTACAAGGGAAGCACAGTTGCAGTAGCATTCTTAATGTTGCTTATTATATGGTCGATACAGGCCTCCTTCCGAGTTGGAACATCAATATGTATATGCATGTTATAGTTATAGCACAGATCACGTAAAAAGGTTGTGGTGTTGCCTTGTTTCAGCGTGTTGATATTAAAGTCTCCCGTCAAAACTACTTTAGTGTTAGAGTTATGTTTTTTTGACAAGTCAAACAAGAGTTTATTTAATTTGTCCAAGAAAATATTCGGATTTGACGCAGGAGTCCTGTAGAGACAAATTATAATTAATTTGTGTGATGGGATTTCTATCCCACAAGCCTCAAATGTTATTTCCGATGCAAAATGTTTTTTTATGTTCATTAGTTCTTTATAAACCAGGTTTTGTCTAATGAGTATACATGTTCCTCCTCTCTGTTTGTCCCTACAAAAGGACGTTGCTAAATCAAAGTTAGAAACATTTAAGTATTTCTCATTACCTAGACGCAAAAAAGTCTCCGATAGACAAATAACGTCCGGCTTGCACTGTAGTTTATCAAGTTCTACTAAAGTTAACTCTACGATTTCTAATTTAGATAGGATGCTAGCAATATTTTGGTGCATAATTTTAAATAAGACTTGATTTGATTTAGTTTTATTCACGAAAAAAAATATTTTTGTTTATTTTGTCAAAATATTCATTGATTTGTTCATTCTGTCCTTTGAGATTTATTTTTTTAAAATAGTACGGTATTGTGCCCTTTTTAGGATGTGTCAACTCGCATTTATTAACTTCGACGGATCTAAATTCATTTCTTAGTATATATTTTTTTAGTACTGTTGCATCTAAATATTTATTTTTGTAGTCTACACAGTCAATATGGTAATTAATGTAATAGCACATATCAGCTAAATTATAATTATTACAGTATACAAAGTGGCAATTTTTTAATTCATTACATAAATTGTAGAGAGTGTCATTGATATGATTTTTGCCAACACTAACATTTTTGAATACATTGATTAAGAAAATATCACAAAAATAAAATCGTTCAACAATGTTTCGTAACAAAGAAATCAGTTCTTTTATATCAATGTCGTTTTCACCGACTCCTAAAATCAATTTATCACCAGCTCTTAAATTAATTTTATGATAATTTTTTAACACTTCTGCACTTTGCGCATAAGATTTTGTTTCCGCCATTACCATATATTTCTCATATGGAGAAGTGTCTCTTGAAGATAACAGAGCGGAGGCGAG
This sequence comes from Eudonia truncicolella, assembly GCA_949315975.1. Lineage (NCBI taxonomy): Eukaryota > Metazoa > Arthropoda > Insecta > Lepidoptera > Crambidae > Eudonia > Eudonia truncicolella. The sequence continues at coordinate 8,425,508 of OX438852.1, read as the reverse complement.
ACCTACACATTGCTGTGTGCCTAGAATGAATATCCGTTTGAGATCCTCCTTATTGGCTGCGTCTTGTCTTGATTTTATTTTCAGTTTTGTCGATTTTTTGACTGTGTCACCGCATATTGTACTTTCCTTTGCCTTGAGCAGTTTTTTTTGTTCCAAGTCAATAATTTGTTTCTTAAGGATGTCTATTTCCAATTGAGCATCTAGAAGCGACTGTTTCAAGTCAGAAATTTTTGTTACGAGGTGTGTAAAATTGTTCGATCGCTCAGTATTGTGTTCAGCTGAATGAACTCTCGGCGGAGTAAAGAAAGAATGTGGCTGTAAGGAATGTGTTTTGTTTTCTATGATAGTTTTCGCAGAGAATTTTCCACACAGATTTTTCAATAAGTGTATTTCTTTATTAAGTTTCGATATATGTTTATTTAAATTATTGTTTTCGAGTATTTGATTATCTAACTCAGTTTCTGTAGCTAATAATTTCGTTTTCAATAAGTCTATTTCTTCTCTCAGTTCATATTCATTATTTATATCGCTAAGTGGTCCATGCTCCACACTTCTGGAAAGTCTTTCCGTTATGGAGCAGGAGTCATTCGATATTTCCTGTTCCGTTAGGATATGTGAGTCATAATATTTCTCTGGAGTGCATACAGATGATATAGGTAAAGGTGAAGACGATGAGGGTGGAGAGTTAAGAGCATTTTTTGGCGGTTTCACCTTATTATCAGATAATACGGTAACGTTCGAATGAGGTTTAATAGGAACTTTTTTCCGTAGGGTAATATTGCTTTGTTCTTTATTACTAGGCGTGTCTGTTTTCTTCTGTTTGTTGCAAGTTTGACATTTCCAACTTTGTTTCCTCTCTTTAGACATAATCCGGTACAACTTTTCTGATAGTCCGATACAGTCGAACTCATATCTGTTTTTACACTGAGTGCATAGAATTGTATCTTTATTGTTACTCATTGAGCCGCATTTATAGCACTTTACCGTTTCAGGCATTTTAGAAAAGGAAAAAAAAAACTTCTTTTTTTTTCTTTCTTTCTATCACATAAAAATTAAAAAAAATATATTCGTGAAATAAAATGCGATATCAGATAAAGTCTTGTAAACAAAAAATAGCAGCTCGCAAAAATAGCTTAATGTAGCAGCTCGTAGTTCGTGCCGTACCCTGTGGTCGTAGCAATTGCTACGGATGTAGTAAGCGTATCGAGAATGGGGCGCTCGCACCTGCGCGTAGCACTTGTAGCTAGCAATCACTTATTTCGGCCCGGTCGAGCTCTGCGTTCTTGGCCCAGCGGATAAGACGGTGACACTCACCCAAGAGATCAGAGTTCAAATCACCGCACAGCAAAAATACTTTTTAAATTTGTGCTTGTTGGTTGTGGATTTCCTGATCACCGTCTCTAACTCTTCGTTTCAACTGATCCCACATGTGCTCTATTGGATTTAAGTCCGGACTGTTCGCCGGCCACGGCAAGACTTGAATTTGAGACGCTTCCAGTACAAACCGAGTCGCTTGAGCCGTGTGCACGAGCATTGTCTTGCATCAAGATGAATCCAGGACCCGCTCGCTGGGCAAATGGGATCACATGTGGTCTGACGACTTCCTCAATATACCGCTGAGCAGTAACAGTACCCTCATTTAAAATAGAGAGCTCAGTTTTGCCGTGTAAGCTTATCCCGCCCCAAATTTGGACATTTGGACCACCAAAACGATCGACTTCATGGATGCAGGCTTCTGAAAATCTCTCGCCGCGTCTTCTCCATACTCTATTACGCCGATCGTCGTTAAAAAATTTAACTTTGCATTCGTCTGTGAAGAGCACCATGCCCCATTGGTTTATGTCCCAGTCCAAATGTTGACGGGAAAATCTTAAACGATTTGCACGATGATTTCTGGTTAATGGAATACGGACAACTCGCCTTCTTGATGCCTGCTGGTCTTCATGCAATCGATTACGAATAGTTTGGTCACTGACACGAGTACCCGTTGTGAGCCGTAAACGATTTTGCAGCTTGCGGGCCGTCGTTGTGCGATCTCGGCGCGCACTTAATCGAATGTAACGATCCTCTTGAGCTGTTATAATGCGAACTCTGCCCGAACCAGGTCTTCTTCTAACACTGCCGGTCTCTTGGAAACGATTCCATAGATTTTGAATAGCTCTTCGAGAAAATCCCAATTGCAAACCCACAGATCGCTGCGAATGACCTTCTTCAATCATTGTAACGGCTCTGGTTGCTGTCAGCGAGTCCATATGACGCCTGCGTGCTTGTGGCATATTGCAAAAGATGTTTCTGACTCGAGATATCAATGAACTCTGATAATTTCTAATAAACCAAGAAGCTAAGGAAAGCAAAACGTCAAAGAAAATGGAATCAAAATTTTCAAAAATAATTTTAAATCAAATTTTATTAAAATTTGTTGCCAGCATTAGATGAATACTACAATATTAAAAAGTTTAGGTATCAAAGAGTTTGTATAATCAATATTTTACTACTTTCAATATGTAAATGTTTAATAATTTACACCAAAATGAAAAAATACCTCGTGGCCCTTATTTTGTTTTGAGTAGTATATTATAAACGCGAAAGTTTGTAAGTATAGATGGATGTTTGTTACTCTTTCACGTAAAAACTATTAAATGGATTTTAATGAAACTTTCCTCATATACAGACCATGACCCAGACCAGTATATAGGACACTTTTATTTCTTTCTTGAGTCTTCGCGAACGAAGTCACGGGCAACAACTAGTATTCAATACTGCTGGTGACGGTTTGCTTTTATTAGGATATAATTTCCTATGATATGGGGCCCTTCAAACGAGGCGTGAAGAAGCACCTTGTGGGCCGGCAGAGTGAAGTTGACTGATGCTGCGTTGATTTCACGCTGCACCAGTTGTCTTCGCGTCTGGACTCCATTTCCACTTAACATCCGGTGGTGTGGAGTCATTTGCCGTGCTAAGTATAAAAAAAAAAATTGAAATGTAAGCCTAGCATGATATACCTAGTTGCTTGTCTCTATGGGCGGTTTTGTTATTACTTTTCTGTGGACAACTTTTTAGCCGAATATGTTTAGCCTTAGTAAGGTTGTGAAATTAGAAGTTAAGTACGGCTGTTGTTGTCTCAATAAATAAAAAAAATAAAAAATGTAAAAAGTCCCGTTCGTGCGCAAGTATTCTGAAAAACCCTCCATACAAATCCACCCATTGCCCTTTGGTAGGTAACTTTATCAAGCCCTGCAATCAGCTGTACAATTTTGATTGGCGTATGTCGCCAAGGGTGTGTCGCACAATTGTCGGTCAGTCCGTGACATATGAGTCACTTGGGGCACAAATTAACCGGCGAATACTCTAACAGCTCATGTGTACACATTGAGCCCTCGATTGAATGCTAGGTTTAATCACAACGGTCCCGGATCACCCTGGAGGCACGGAGGGGCAGTGGGGGGTTTGAGTGTGTATATCCTCCTCTCTCAAGAGCTGGATGAGATCTCAGTGGCGTGTACTTGGAGAGGCATATGCCCAGCAGTGGTCAAGTATAGGCTGATGATGACAATGATGACGATGATGATGTTACCCTCCTTCCCCCTTGAGAAGGTCGGGGGCGAGAGTCCCACATATCCATTTGCGTCTCCACGAGCTCAGTATTAAAAACAAGGGGGGTAAATAACAAAAAGGCATTTATCTAAAAAGAAAGCACTATTATTTTATAGGTGCGTAGGCACACGACTGTGCTACACCTGACGTTAAGCGTGCGCAGAGTCCAGATGCTCTGTTGGAATAGAGGTAGAGCAATTTTAATCAATGCTTGTTACTGGCTGGCATACAGTTTAAATGTTTAAAAGTAATAGATGTCTGGAACGTGTTTGAATATTTTGATTTAATTGTCAAGTAAAGAAAAAAGGCCGGCAACGCATCTACGATTCCTCTGGTTGATCTGATCAGGTGACCCGCCTGCGCGTTTGCCTCCTTCTAATATAAAAAAAAGGATTTTTGCTTACTGTTGTTTTGTCGGCTTCAGGTTTATATGACGTTTTCATAAGAGATTAAGCAATGGAAGGTTGCCTTCTTTGGTCATGTTCTGCGTAACGAGAGATATCAGCTCTTACACGCCATTATGGTAGGAGAAATTGCTGGAAAAAGGAAGGTTGGCAGAAGGAAAATATCATGGGTTCGTAACATCCGAGAATGGACCGGAGTTAGCGTACCACTGGTCAGTTTCCTTACTCGTCAATTTCACTAATTCACCAGTTTACCCATTAGTCAGTTTAGGTAGGTTGACAATTGTCTTATTTGCCAGTTTCCCTATTATTAAGTTGGTTTCCTAGTTCGCAAGTTTCCTTGTTCGCCAGTTACGTCAGTTAATAATACGTTTTGATATTTTTAACTATCTTGGCCGATCTAATTGTTTTTGTCACTAACTGTACCAATAAGACTACATTTTTTTTTAAAATAAAAACAAACGAATTTTGATTTCTAACATTTTATTTACTTATGTAATAAACATAACATGTGCTTAGCCATTCCATAGAAATTAGTAGAACCTCAGAAAACAACTTATTACTTTTCTTCCCAGAAATAAAAAATGGTTCAATAAATAAATAAAACAAATAAATAAATAAATAATATTTAAAAAGGTCAAAGGTCGCAGTTTGTATGCATCTTGCACAAGTGCATTAATTATCATTTGAATTACATCTTAGATGAAGTGTATCTCTATGGATTACATACATATTGTTATTCGTCAGACATCTTTACTCCTGCGCCTGGCAACCAGTGAAACAGACGAATATGGAAACTAGTGCAGATGACAACCAAACCTATCTACCGACGAAAAAGTAAACTAGAACACAAGGAAACTAGCGAATTAACGAAACTGACATCCTAGCAAAACTAGCGAAGAAGGAAACTAAAGAATCAGGACAATGTGTAACTAGCGAAATTGTCAACCTACCGAAACTGTATAATGAGCAAACTGACGAATCAGAAAAATGCCTATCTAGCTAAATTGTCAACCTACCTAAACTGACTAATGAGTAAACTGGTGAATTAGTGAAATTGACGAGTAAGGAAACTGACCAGTGGTACGCTAACTCTTCAGTAATGGAGAGGCACCATAGGAAGGAGAAGTCGTCCTCCAAACCGTTAATTGCTCACAACTCGGGACTCAGAGCGGTTATGTTCCTCAAAGACATTTAGATGCCTGTATTCAACACTTTTTTGTATTAATTACTCAACAGGAGCGTTTAGCCTTTATCATACCTTACAGTGAATGACTATAAGGCCGAAGGTGGACACGCACTTCACCCGAAATCCTAAGCTACCGAGGAACCGGTATTACGTCACTGTGAAGTTACCAACCTTACAGCCGAATGAACACTTTTGAAAGTATTTAACAATGATAAAGACGACCTCCGTAGCCGAGTGGCTTGCACGCCGGACTTTGGGCGGCGCTAACTCTCGAGGTCCCGGGTTCGATTCCCGGTCGGGTCAATGTCGAAAACGAACTTTTCGATATTGTGTCGGGTCTGGGCGGTTGTGGTGCCGTCGTTGTTTCTGATTGCCATGAAACGAGTGCTTTAGCTACTTACCTTGGGATCAGAACAATGTATGTGATGTTGTGTCATATTTATTTATTATTTGTTATTTATTATAAAATTATTTTAAATATTTTTTATTATTTCGAATTTGAATTCAATTTGGATTGAAATTCTTGAAAATGTAAGTGTTTTTCCGACTGCGAGGTTGGTTAGTTTAACCGCTGGCTTGCAGTGTAACTCACAAACTACTAGAAAAATTTAACGAGTCTTCTGGGGCCTCGGTACGTGGCGGTGGTCGTGGGTTCAATTCCCACTCGAGCTTCCCGAGGCTGGTTGTTGTTTTTTTTTTTGTAAAATGTTATGTTGTAAAATGGAGGTAGCTAGCCAGGTGGACTTAAGACGAGCCCTACCACCAACCAAACCGAGTACAATCATGTATCGAACTCGGGACCTCTACTATACAGTACTATATTTGATATTGTTTCGATTTATTTTGCTGGCTTTATGTAATTATTGATTTTTTATCATGTTCCGTCCTTTTCAGTTGATTTTCTGTTTATTTATTATTTTTAACGCAGGCGGGATTTTTGTTTTTTTTTAATTTTATTTATGTCTTTTTAGTTAGACAAATAACGTAATCGGTTCAATTCCTTTGAAGAGTTTACACCATGTGGTTGAGTTAGTAATTTTTTAGGGTCAAGAGAACTAATAGCGACTCCGGAGAGAGATCTCACTCTGCTCAAACCTGCATACATATATATATATATATATAAGAAGCAATTCTGAAGCTTCACATAGTTATGTGAAGTCTGCCAATCCGCAGCGGGCACGCGTGGTGGACTGACGCCCAATCGCTCTCTGATGAGGGCAGGTCTAAGCCCCTGCAGTGGGGCATAATTATTATAATCTTAGATTGATGATGTATTATTTCTTTAGTATCACGGTAGTGATAATGGTAGTGTTAAACCCTCTAATTTGGTACACATGTTGTAGTATTCGAAAAAAATAAATGTTTTTCACCAATGGCGTCGCACAGCCGCCATGTTTGTTTTTTTAACGTCACCTATCTAAGAACACTTAAGGCAGCTAAGACGAATCTAACGATACCTCAATTATGTAAATCTGTTCAGCGGTTCTGGACATACATATGAAGTGTTAAAGAATATTAGATACATACATACATACATACAAACATACATACATACATACATACATACATACATACATACATACATACATACATACATACATACATACATACATACATACATACATACATACATACATAAATACATACATACATACATAAATACATACATACATACATAAATACATACATACATACATACATACATACATACATACATACATACATACATACATACATACATACATACATACATACATACATACATACATACATACATACATACATACATACATACATACATACATACATACATACGTACGTACGTACAAGATACGAGCGAAAAACAATACCCTTCCTTTGCAGTCGGATAAAATTATTTTAAAAATTTTATTGGTTGTAATTATCAAAATATGCAGCTATTATGTATCGAATATTGATGTTACCAATGTGTTTGTGTGGTTTCCAAGCATATAAATTAAGAAGTTTTGTTGTAATTTCAACAACAGTGATTTTTTTGTGGTGTTTTCGAAAATAATTTTAATTGAGTCAAAATTATACAATCGTGCATTTGAGTTAGCAAAGTCAAGATAAAGACATGAATTTACCTATATCAACATTTCCGATTCGTTAGTCACGTTATAGTCTTAAACTATTTGACGAAAGTTGGTGCATTTTTTCAAGGTGTCGACTTAAGGCAATCTGGCTTAGATTGCCTTAAGTCGCCTTACTACAACTGGCATTTACGATATACCGATTATGACGTAGGCAAAGACGCAAGCGGAAGCTAGATGGACAATAGCAACAAAGCTGAGCCTTTGTTGACACGAGTCGTGGCGTTTCTATTGTGATGAGTGGTGATAAGGCGGGCGCAACAGGCTGGCACATGGCTGGACGAGGAAAACCGACACTGAAATGTCAAGTAAATATATATATTTACTTGACATATACCTATAGGGGTAAGCATTATTTGTATAAGCGGACTCTTGAAAGTTTTTAATTGTAAATATTGATTGATTTGGTAACGACACACTTTCTTTTGTAAATGTCGTTACTTCTATTAAGCTGTGGAGTTTCGTGCGCCCATTCTTCTCCACAGTTAAAAAATAGACGTCCTGAATGGGCAGTCGGTAAAAAAATATGGACGATTGAAAAGCATTTTTCGTAAGTTTATTTGAATAAAAAAATTTGACTTTGACTTTAATACAAAAGGGTAATATATTGTATTAAGTATATTAAATGACTAGATTTTTAAGTTTAGTTTCATTTTTGCGTTTACGAATGTGTATGGACTGCCGGTTCTGTTAATTGAAGCTGATATTGCATGTCGTTACTACCTTAAATTAAAACAACAACTGTAGGATAAAATTGTATTTTAAAATTTTAATAGTACATATATTTTACAATGTATTTTAAGGTGGATCGACGTTCTGGTACAAAACCGGTCGCTATGGACATCCTTGGCGGGAGGTAGACCTCCAGCAGTGGACGTCTTTTGGCTGAGATGACGATGATAAAGAAGAGTGTATGTTTTGTTGGTAGTTCTTATGTTAAGTTTAACAACTAATATATTCTATTATATTATGTAAAGGTCAAATAGTGACGAAAATTGCATTCAACCAATGTACTCAGCTATTACAAAAACACAATGTTGAAAAAATTTCCACGAGCAGGATTTGAACCTGCACCCTTCTGACATACCGGGTCAGGTGCTCTTCCAATTGAGCTATCGTGGTTCTAACCAGCCCGCCGAAATTATTCAACACTATATACTTTTTTACTTTGAAAGCCAGAGGAGCCAATTCAATGTCAACAACTACCGTCATTAACAGCTACTCAGCTATAACAATAACTAGATAATGAATTTACTGCCATTTTGTCCTAATTAGAACTAAAGTTTCTGCACATACCATAGGTAGGAATGTCATCCATCTTGTACCTACCTACCTATTTAATGTTCGGTTTTGAGGCGTTATTTATTTGCATTATCACCATGCTAACTTAATCCGAAACATCCTTCAAATTTTTTATTTCATATAGTTTACTTTCTTTGTTAAAAAGTCGCATCATGTTATCAACGTTGGTTTGCCACATGTCAGAACTGTCCCCGATCCGATCCGAACCCTTCGGAGAGTCTAGTAGGGCACGGGGACGCGCACTAGTGCGCGACGCCGTTCCCTCTAGATAACCTCCGAAGGTGATTCGTTTCACACGGCTTGAGGGACCCTTTACGTTCCTCGCCGCCCCCAAAAAAACCCGGTGAAGCTGAAAATGCCGTAGAGGCAATCAGCAATCTCTCTAAAAAAAAAAAAAGTCAGAACTGTCCGTGTGGAAACCGCTGGCAAATTTATTCTTTTGGCATGTTTGTGCTTGTTTTCTTGTAATAACATTATAATTCTTCAAAATGTGTGTATGTCAATGAACTCCAAAACAGCTGGACCGATTTTGGTGTCATTTTTTGTGCATGTTTGAGTGGGTCTCTGGATGGTTTCGATTTGCAATTGGACTCGGTGGCGCTGCAGTAGAAGTTCTAGTTTTTTTTAAACTGTCATGGGATACGGCCTTTAGTCACATAAAGTCCACAATATCAACTTTTATTAGATTGTCCACTGTCAAGCGGGCGAAAACGCGAAAGGGCAACTAGGTGTACTTAACTTAGTAACTTTTTTATAAACATTTTTTTTTCTTACAGCACCTAAAATACATCATACGATAATTCCAAAAGCATTGTTTTCTCAACCAAACAACTTAGCTTCCGTCACTGACGCCTAACAAAACGTAAGAAGAAGGATGCTAATAAATAAATATATAAACAATTCTCATACATCCACCCTGACACTATTCGTACTAGTGGTAAAGTTGAAAATCGTGTAGCAACAGTCTTTGCCAAAGTTTGTATAGTGCATAGAACTAGCTGGCTTTCTGCCAAACGAGCCAATCGTATCTCGTATCATAACATTAGTATTACGAAATGGAATAAACTATGATTTTTATGAGTGTACGAGTGAAGTTTCCGCGCTTTGAAAGGCACGTCTTGCCGTTAGTCCCGACTACCGGCTGCATTAGCAGTAGGCTTGCCAGACGGCCGGGAAATCCGGGATTGTCCCGAAATTACGTGTCTCGTCCCGTGTCCAGGGATCACACTCTATAGTCCCGGATTTCGAATAGAATATAATAAATAGAATAGATTTATTTATTTCAGGCATTAAACAGTGTAAGATGGTAAAATACAAAGAGGCCTATAGAATATATACATTACAGACTAACATACATACAAATCTTAATCTTTATATACAGGGTGTAATCGTTAAGTGTGCACAGGCGATTATTCCGAAACTATGAGAGATATCAAAAAACTTAAAACTATATAACGAAAATACGTTATTTAATGAGTAAAATGGCATCAATAACTTTTTAAAAATCCAACGAGAAGTATCCAAAATTTTGACATTAAACACTCCCATAAATTTAGTATGAGATTAGTAGAAATGTTTTAGTTTTTTTTATTTTAAGTGGTCTAGTACTCATTTTACCCTAATCATATTTTATGATTACGTATGATATGATAATAATTACTCCGCAAATGTTAAGGAAAGTTCATTTAGAAACTGTAATTGAGCTCGTCGTTGTATCGCACAACAAGGACGTCATTTCGAACATCTAATTTGATTACAAAATTTTGTGCTTTTATACAAAGAAATAAATATTCAATTCAAAGATAATTTTATTATTTTTGATATACATTATTTTGTTAAATTAATAAAGCTAAATTAACCTTTTAAAACAAGGAAACTAAAACCTTTCTACTAATCTCATACTAAATGTATGGGAGTGTTTAATGTCAAAATTTTGGATACTTTTCGTTTGATTTTTAAAAAGTTATTGATGCCATTTTACTCATTAGATAACGTACTTTCGTTATCAGTTTTAAGTTTTTTGATATCTCTCATAATTTCGGAATAATCGCCTGTGCACACTTAACGATTACACCCTGTATATAAATCTTCTGTGCGTGTGTATATTACATACATACACACCCTGGCTGGACACCCTGGCTGAATGGCTGGACCGATTTGGATGAAATTTTTAGTGTGTGTTTAAGTGGATTCGAGAATGGTTTAGATTTACAATTGGACCCTGTAGGTGGCGCTGCTATAGGGGTCCATCATGGGATACGGACGGTGTTCTTAAGCGGACGAATTATTTGTTTAGTTTTATTGTCATGGAAACTGTCAAAGCGGTACGAAGTCCGCCGGTCAGCTAGTAATATATATATATTAAAAACTATGCTATACGTAAAGACGGCGAAGTTCGACTCAGCAATACCTACTTACCTGCTCTAGTTTTTTTATTTTTTTTATAGTATAAGTTTTTTTTTTTATTGTAAGATGGGCTTGCTCTTGGCCTCATTCTAATCCCTAGGGCTAAGAGGCCGACGATGGAACGAGCTTGCCCAGAAATAGCTTATTCACTCGGGCTTGGGGTTATATGCACTCGGGAACACAGACGCCGGTAGGGAATTCCACTCTTTGGCTGTACGCATTATAAATGTAGGAGCAAAACGCTTGGTGCGCAAGAGTGGAATGTCAACCAGGTAAGGGTGGTAGCCAACCGTACGTCTGGATTCCCGATGGTGAAGTGGGGAAGGTGGAATGAGCTCATGCATCTCAACAGCACACTCTCCGAAGTATAGCCTGTAAAAGACCAACAAGCAGGCAACTGTGCGGCGGAGCGAGACTGTGACATTTTTTAAAACGTGTGTAACGATACCAAGCATAACGTTACCTTCGCTATTAACGATATCTACGTATGATAGAGGTAACGTTATTATTTTTTGACGTGACAACGTCTTATAAATTGGTTTGCCGGGTGACACTTCAAGAAACTGCGTTACGCTCCGCTCACGTTATGCGCTCACAATGAGAGCGAGTGAGAGGCACGCGTCCCTTCCACTCGGGCATGGTTAGCCCGCCTAAGAGCGAGAGAGACAGACATAAAAAGTGAAAGGTAAATACGTATGTATGTGTTAAGGTAAAAATAAAATTTTGTTAATATGAAATTCAGTGCGAGATTCTTTGTATAAATTAATGTTTTAAATATAATTCTTTGTATAAATAAATGTTTTAATTTGTTACTATTATTTCATCCTTCTTCCTACTATACGAATGAATATTCACATTAAAATTATTTTACCACTCAAAGTCGTTGTCACGTAAAACTTTCGCCCGTATATCGACTTTTTAACATTATACAAGAGCCCTAGCTAAAAACCAGACTCGAACAGAAACTATCTCAGAGACAAGTCGCGCTATAGCAAGTATAGCGCGACTTGTAATCTTGAGCGCGGTCAAGGTCGCCCCGCGCGCCGGGGTCGAAACCACCCCCAGCGGGGGCAGTCGATACACTGAGCAGCTGATCCACCCACACCGGAGTCTTTGTCAGCCCGGCCCCGAATAAGGGAAGTAAGTCGTTAAAAGTTAAGTGCAGAGCAGAGCGAATACAATAACATCACTTGTTCAAAAACCGTATTTATCGCACATTCAGTTCTTAAAAGTTATCAATGTCAAAAATATCTAAATTTGATTAAGTAAGAACTTTCCTGAACGCATTGAGTGCTGGTCTTTTTTTAAATTCAACGTCTATGCGTTATAGAGCACTACTGTCAAAATGAAATGAGAAATATTTACTGGACTTCTTGGCGGGAAAGTGAAGAGCCATGTCTGCGGTTTTGTTTTATTTTCTAAAATTTGTGTTATATCGAATATTAATGTGAAATAATGGTGGATTATTAACCGTTAAGTGTTCGTGAGTGTACATGGGTGTTGGCAAATGAAACAAAACAGTGCAACGTAACTTTTCAAATTCTCACAAGAAGTCTGCGTGAGGACTTAGTAAAGCCCCACATCTTTACTGAGATACTCGAGGGGTTGGGGGGTAATCATTTCTCACTTCCCATTTCTATTATCATTCATCATCATCAATATTGTTTATTTATGTATTACATAATAATATGAAGATCGAACGAATGAATAGGCTTGATGGATTTCATCCGGAGCCGTAAAACAATAAACAAAAAATAAAGAAATATTTATTCGGACCGTGTATGATAGATAACTAACATAGTACAAGTTATGACAAAATAAAATCTTTAAATCGCTTTACTGTACAATTTTGAAAATTACATTATGACTTTGAAGGACTAGTTGATGTGCGATATCTTCATTTCATTTGAATTTTAAATTAGTTTCTGCTTCTGTCTTACATTTAAATTATGGCACTGAACCAAAGGTATTAAGCGTGAAGAAAACACTTAGAAGGAACGTCTTTTAAGCACACTGCGCGCACGGCGGGGCGTGTGAGACGGACTGCAGAAAGATAACATTATATGTGTTATATTACATTGTATTAAAATTGCATCTTTCGTGAATTGTGGACAGATTTCGACCACTGTGCGACCACTATTTGACTAGTTGAGCGCAAAAACTGATTTTTTAGTCATAATATTCAAATTCCTAGACCACATTTTTGAAATTTAACAACGCATAAGAAAGAATATCAACAATACATAACTTCGACAACTTCTCATTGTTATGTCGACAAGCGCGTCTATAACAAAACAGTTATTAGACAAGCAGATTTCACTTAAATAATTTATTGGGTAGCTTGTAGACATCCTAAGAAAGGATATTAAATATTCAGGGATCACGGGCCACGGCACGGGGTGTTATAGCCGGCGAATTTATGAGCGTCTTGAATAGATATACAGTATTTTTATTTTTCTTAATCTATAGCTTTTATGGCGCAGTGGTTAACGCGCCCGGTCTGCGAATGCTGAGGTTAAGCAACTTTCGCATGGGCCGGTCATCGGATGGGTGACCAAAAATGTATAGTCTCGAGCTCCTCCGTGCTTCGGAAGGCACGTAAAGACGTTGGTCCCGGCTGAATTAGCAGTCGTCAACAACAAAAGGTTTTTTAATAATGGCTTCGTGCGTTTAGCACATTTAGCAAGTAGGGAGATATTTGGAAAAAACTGTAGAAAAATTTACCACAGGCGAGAATTCAGCCAGCACCCTTTTTTATCAAAGGGTTGGCAAATGTCTCCGCTCTACTTGACGTTAAACAGAAGCCGAGTCCAGATGCGAGGACAGCTCGTGAAGCAGGGTTGTGCCTCGCAAGTTGCTTCTTGATATCTCGTTTAAACGATCCCTTGTCATAGGAAGGAGGACCGTTTGACCTACGGGCAGGGTGCACTTCCAGTTGACTATCGTGACTCTGACTGACCCGTTTTTGTATCAACACTCTTACTTTGTAAGCCAAAGAAGCCTCATACAATTTCAACAACTACTTCATCAATCTCCTGTTTTAATATTTTTCAAATAAAAAAAACAGCGGTTAATAATTAGGCTCATCACTTTTCGAAATTGTAATATGAGTGATGATAGAAATGTTTAAAGATTTAGGATTGAGTTCACACACGATCTTCTTGAGAGAATTTAAAAAGTGACGTCGTCGCCACTGTTTGTTTCATTCGCCAACACCCGTGCACGTTTGCGAACACATAACGGTTAATAATCAACCATTATTTCACATTAACATTCGTCTAAGCATTGCTTCTCTTTGCCGCCAAGAAGTACCGAAAATACATTTGTTTTATGTTCGACATTCAAACTAAGGAAGAAGGTTAAACTTCATTCATGAGGCATCACTCGCTGTGGGAAGGGAATGGGGAGGTAGTGTGGTGGACCAAGACGTAAAACTGTTGTTACGAAATGTTGGTTCAATGAGTTATCGACTTTACCTGCGAAGGAACTAAGAGATTCTTTTGTTTTTATTTCTTACGTCATCTCACCTGATGTTAAGTGATGATAAGGCCGAAGGCGGAAGCGCACTTCACTCGGAATCTTCAACCACTGTTACTAACCAATGTTACCAACCAACCAACCAACGGTAACAACAATTTGTTACCGACACATTCACATAAGATGGTGGTAGCTAGCCAGGCGGGCAAACAGGCCCTGCCACCAACCACACCGAAGTACACAAACGTGCAACACCAGCCGGGAATAGAAACCGGGACCTCTGTGTCTACACCGGTGGTCGTAACCACTAGACCACAGATGCGATAAAAATCTTCAATCACTGTTACTATCACTTACCGACATATCAAGATAAGATGGTGGCACCTACTAGCTAGTTAGGCGGAGACAAAACAAGCCCTACCACCAACTAAACCTGGTGCCATGTACTAAATGCTGCGAATCGAAACGATGTCCGAGTGTCAAACCCAACCTTTTTTTTTAATAGATAGCTCGGCAAATTACTCCATTCCACCCGTTTGTTTCCTCTATACCAGATGACCAGCATACCAGATTCCTTTAGCAGTCGAATTCGTCGTGTTTTGTCTGTGTAAAACTGTTTGGTGACAAAAAATTAAGTTTTCGACTTTTTAGAAATTTAATTATTTTCTTTGATCATGTCATCTAGCTAATAGGTATAGGCATATATCTATAGCTATAGCCTATAGCTTTCGATATGGCTTTCATGGGCGGTACGAAATGACAAGATGACGTCATAAACTATGCACGTAGCCAAAACAATCGGTTAGGCGGTCGGGGGGCGGGTCGTGGTGGTGGGCCCGAGCATCTATTCGTTCGGCTGCCGACGCATAACAAGATGCTAATTATTAAGAACCGCTTGCATGATCAAAGAAAATAATTAAATTTCTAAAAAGTCGAAAACTTAATTTTTTGTCACCAAACAGTTTTACACAGACATTTCAATGTCTCGTCTCGAATTCTCGATCTCTATTTATATTAGTTTCCATTAAGCTTAAGACTGATGGAATATGCCGCAGATTGATCTTTTAAAAGATCTATAAGATAAACAGTTTGCAAGTATTCGATAAAAGGCCTTGAGGCGTGCATTAACGAAGTTACAGCACAGAATATTATTTGTTACAGGCTACAGCACAAAAAAATGACACAGAAGGGCGGCTCCAAACAAATTACAAGCGAGCGTTCCATACAAACGGACGCACGCACACTTGGTCTTGTAGACGCATGACGTCACTTTCGCGAAATGACACCGTAAAAAGTTCACTTTTGCAGAATATCACACTATTTCTTTCTGTAATAATTTATCATTAAATAATGAGACCTAATAACACTACAGGAAATAGGGTTATAATAAAAAACGAACGAACGAACGAAAATAGACGCATTCGTGTACGGTAATCTGTTGGATTATTCGGGAGAACGCCAGTCTTGCGTAAGCAAGCTAAGGCGCTACGCGCACTTTGTTACAATCAGTCGATGTCTAAATAATTGATTGATATGACTTACCCCCTTATTCATAAAAACTATTTAAGCATAATTTAGTTAAACATTGTTTTGTCTATTTTTCTCAAATTCAAAACAACGTTTGTGTGACGTTGACAAAACAATATTTAACTAAACAATGCATAAATAGTTTTTATTAATAAGGGGGTTAATGTTTAAATACAATTACAAAAATAGTAGTTCTTGCTTTTCTTTCATTTATTGTAGACGTTAACCCTAGCACACAATATAGAGCACAAAATATCAAATATCTGTAGCCACGACCGCGCGTAAGTATTTAAAATCGCTATCAGCCGAAGCGGCCCTTCTTTATCTATTTGTTCTGTGGTTACAGACCTCCCCTGCCTCCCTATTCCCTCATCATGTTTGTGGTGGACGAATGTCACTAATGAGCTCATTTAAGGCAAAACGCTTGGGTGTCTAGGGAGTATAGACTGTGTAACAAAAACCTTGATGGATGCGCTATAGCGGTAATCAGTTTATTTTGATAATAAAAATGCAACGCGTATTTTATATATGAATGACGCAACTTCGGTGAAGACGGCTAGTCTGCTCTGGTTTTGGAGCATCTGGACTTCGCTTCTCATCGCTTAACATCAGATGGAGCAGTTATTGGCCTACTCAACATTTTTAAGTAACTTACAAGCTAAAAATATATCATTACCATCGTCGTCAGCCTATACTAGTCCACTGCTGGACATAGGCCACTCCTTGTTGGATACGCGGTCTCCACTCGAGAACGCGTTTACCCCAACGGCAACGGTTAAATTATAATACGAGTAAATATTTGACAAAAAATAGTTTTAACAATTAAATGTTGTTTACTCCTAACAAAAGTTGGTGTAAGTATCGAAGAATAAATTGTTTAAGTCGGCCACGCTTAAAGGGGTTCTAAACTTGTGTTGTGTGATCGACCATGTAATGAACGATTGTTAATAATAGTAGTGCCGATATTTTATTTTAACACTGAGAACAAAGAGTTTTATGTTAAATGTCTTTGACTGAGAAGAACAACAACAATAACTATACTGGTAATAAGACCTCTGCAGTCCAAGAGTACAAAGAAAGAAGATTGAACGTCAGACTGTAGACAAAATTGAAACTACCTCAATTCTTTTCATGTAATAGAAAGTGTCCTAGAGAGGGCCCTTTCCAATATTTGACGATGTAAAATAAAAGGAGAAAAGTAACGCCCTTGCTGAGTTTGTTGCCGGTTCTTCTCAGTACAAGGTCTCCCGCACCGTGTAGACACACGAGCCGATGGCATAGTGACATTCTTATGAGATAAATTATTGTTGCCTAAACAACAATTAAACATTATCTGCTTTACCACAAAAAACAGATGCTGTCACTTTTTAGCTAATACTTATAGTTAGAGACAACATTTTAAAGACGTATTTAGCCATTGGTTTGTAGTACAAGGGTATAAATCCTCATTTCTCTAATTCCTTTCTGCTATCTTAACATACTCCAGAAAAGCTCAGAGCCAGCCAACACAAAGCACTGAGTTGAAAGCGAAATATTTTCTTCATTTACGCACATTCCTGGCAGGGCCGTTCAGAACCTAGTAGCAATTAAAATCTAGCTAGACTAGGCGTCTGGCGAGCTATTGTGCCAGCACAGATTGTTAGGCTCACTAATGGAGTACAGATTACGACACATTTGAGACTACAGATCGGTACAGAATTGTAAAACAAGAGTCTAGGTCTATACATATAATAAAGCTAAATAGGGTCGAAAGTCTGTACAAGTGGGTTTTTAGAAGTTTTTGGAATTTTTGTTTGTTTGTCTGTTTATTTGACCGCGCATCACGTGAAAATGGCTGAACGGATTTGGATTAAACTTAGCACATAGACAGACCATAACCCGGACTAGGATATATTTTTATCCCGGTAACTGGTTCCTGTGGGATAGTATAGTCTTCGCGAACGAAGTCGCGGGCGACAACTAGTAGAATTATAAAACAAGAGTCTAGGTATATAATTGTAAAACAAGAGAAGTAAGTAAATATAAGTTTACCAGCTGGTCAGACATATTGTTTTTCTTTTGCAAGAGATCGCCTCCGTAGTTTAGTAGTTAAGGCCACTGTCTCAGAGCCAAAGTATAAAACAAAAGAAAGTAACAGAAAATAAAACAAAACCGCAGACATGACTGTTCACTTTCCCGCCAAGAAGTCCGGTCAAATCATTTATCCAATTAATTTTTTTCAACTACGAGTATAAAAGTCCCATCATGTTTACCCGTTAGAGTATGTCGAAAACTTGCACTAAGCAGGAATTGCGAACTAGGCATAACGACGCGCCACACAAACGCAACATAAAACAGTCTCGAAAATATTTTTCGTACAAACAATGGCAGAGGCTGTATCAAAAGGACTTCCCTGAAGCCTTACAAAGCCTGATACTTTAAAAATATCACGTGTACACGAGGGGAAATTCGCCGGCAACCGCTACCGATGTGAAGTGCGAGTTTCATTCGCCATTCGAACACATTAACGAAAACGAGAATTTGTATGGCATTTCAACTCTTCTCTTATGTCGCCAGGAGGCGCTGCTTCAATTAAAGGGTTCCTCCAGCCGTGTAAAACGAATCACAACTCTTCGAAGAATCTAGTAGGGGCACGGGGAGATGCTTGCATGATGCTATCACCTCTAGACACCCTGAAGATGTTTCTTTAACGTCTTGAGGAACCGTTTAAGTTTCTCGACACCCTCAAAACGTTTGTTTACGCTGCAAAAGACATATGCGGCCAAGAAATATATATCTCAAAGAAAAAACAATTGAAATACAAGAAGGCTTTGTCAAAAGGACTTTTCCAGAAGCTTGACAAAAGCTGTAACTTTAAAATGTAACGTGTTCACGTGGCGAGGGGAAAACCGACACCAGATGACTGTAGAACAAGGTAAATTTTATGGGTAAAAATTAGATAAGTGGCTACAATGAAACACGGAATAAAATTGCATTTATTAGCTTTTAAATTACTTGCTATTTACCTATTATTAACAACAAAATCACTTTTCAGACAGTTAAGTAGATATTGCGGCTTAGACATAGAATTTTTAAAATTAAGGTGCCAGGACAATGGCCAACTTCAACTTAGAAATAGTACCAATTTACAAATTAGCTTAAATTATTTTCTACGACATTATAGCATTATTTTAAACCCAGAATATAACAATATTTTAAATTATAGTGAACTGAAGGTACGAAAATGGCATTTTCGCCTGGCAGGAAATATGACAAGTCATATTCTGCCTTGAAATTTGAATATCGAATTTTTATTTTTTTTTACGTTAAACATACATGGTACGATTAAGAAGGAAATATTCAAAATGTTTATCGGAGTTAATTTTAAAAGTTAACTTTTTTGCTGGGTTAAAAATGTTGCGGACTAGATTTAGCCACTTATCAAATTTTTACCCTTATACAAAAGCAGTTGATGGGGAAGTGCTTAATCACCACGCTTGCCAAGTGCGAGTTGGTGATTACCAGTAGATCGCGATAGGTAATGCTATTTTGCGGGATTGCTGAACGTAATCTTAGCATGGATATGCCTTGGAAATTCCGAAATTTTAATGTAACGACATTATAATTAAACACCGTTTTAGAAATTAGTACCTACTTTACAAACAGATTAAGTGTTTGGAATGCACCCAGACCACCACATTTCGATTTTTCTGTCAATCGGTTCTGTAACAAAAAAGTTCAAAATGAGGCGGCGACTTTTCCAATTACTGACAAACTTTTTTTCTTTAGGCAAAAGATATATGTCCTTTATCGAATTATTAAAGTCGCGCATCATTCTCATTATTAAAGTATACGTAATCCCGCAATCCCGCGGTCATGTCCGTATTAACATCTACATTCAAGTTCATTCACCCCATTTAGCACTACCTATCGCGATCACTGGTGACCACAAACTTGGGCTATGCATCGAAAAAATCCGAAACACACTTTGCCCTACTTTGGGATTGAACCCGGGACCTTCGGGTATCAGGCCGAGTGGCAGAGCGCTTGGCCCGATACCCGAAGGTCCCGACCGAGCGACCACCAAGACAATAGCTTGAAAATAAACATTGTCTAAACAGATGCAAACTGTAAAAAGCCCGAGCAGTTTTAATTGAGGCCCTCTTAATCCTCAGTTTGATGTGCGTCGTTTTAACCTTGGACGCCTTATTCGGAAGATAATCTCAGTTAATACGACAGGAGCCTACTGCGAGGTGCTTCCTATGTGTGATGTAATTCAAACACGAAGATTTAATAATAGTCAAAGGGATTTACTAACATACATAGTATAAGGGTGTTGTTTAAACGGTTAGGAAAGTATTCGTATTTTTGTTAGCAAAAAATGCTAGTTGGGCAGCAACTTATGGTCAGCAAATATTTCTAAATTAGTCTGCAACTTATATCATTCTGAACAGCAGCCTTAGCTCCCCCCCTCCGTGACTGGCCCTTGCTACGCTGCGCTTCGCTCGGGAAAAAAAAATAACTTACCCTAACCAACAGTAAGTATTTCTTATACTGACCGATTGTATTGTATTGTATTTTGTAATACAAATAAATTATTTTCCATAGTATGATATAAGTGGGAAAATGGCCATCTACAGCGACAGTCAGGCGGCGCTGAAGGCACTAGGCAGAGTAGAGACGACATCAGCAATCGGCAAAGAATGCAAGGAATCATTAACAAATTACAGTTGAACAATTTAAATACCTAGGGCATGTTCTAACTGTCGACCTCAAGGACCACGCAGATATAGAACGGGAACGGAGGGCGTTGTCGGTAAGAGCTAATATGGTAGCCCGCAGATTTGCGCGATGCTCAAAAGAGGTTAAAATTACGCTCTTTCGAGCGTACTGTACATCACTCTACTCATGCAGCTTGTGGGCTGATTACACTCAAAGAAATTACAATGCCCTCCGTGTCCAGTACAATAACGCCTTCAGGGCGGTGGTGGGGCTGCCCCGATACTGCAGTGCCTCAGGCATGTTCGCGGAGGCGCGCACGGACTGCTTTCACGCGACTATGCGCAAGCGCGCCGCGTCCATGGTGCACAGAGTGCGAGCCAGCTCCAACACCGTCCTGGAGATGATCGCGGGAAGGCTGGACTGCCCATTCATCCGCCATTGTTCCGGTAGGCATGTTGCCGTCCCGGTGCCGGAGAGACGGTATTGACAGTCGCTCAAATAAATAAAATTTATTATTATACTCTTTATTTATTTTCTTTCTTAAGACTAGATTTTTTTTTTTTTAAGGTAATTTGGTTGATTTAGAATTTGATTTATTTATTTTATAATTTATATAATTTATTGATTAATTTTTGATTGAATTTGATTTGTTTAAATGATTTAAATGTAATTTTGATTTAAAATATAATTTATAATTTATTTATCAATTTTGTATTTGCATTTAATTTTATTGAAATTGTTAATTTTACTAACATAGGATAAGGTATTTATTGTAACTAACCCAAATGAGCCATTGATGCTCGAGACAAATAAATGAATGAATGAATTAAGAAGGCTGGCCGAGAGAGCGGACCTGACGATAGCATGGGTCCCCGGACACGAGGGAAACACGGGAAACGAACAGGCCGACGAACTAGGCAGAAAGGGAGCAGAGGAAAACTTGGTGGACCGGAACCCCGGCTGCCAATAGCGCACAACATCACCAAGGGAGTAATCAGCCACAGTATCACGGCAGAAACCAACCGAAGATGGAGGTCCTCGACTGGTATGAAACAGTCGAAGATCTTCATCAAGGGAATGTACTAGAAAAAGACTAGCAAACTTATGGGATTCTCCAGAGAGAACATGAGGCTGGTCATAGAAATCATAACAGGACACTGTCGACTGAACAGACATCTGACAGTGATAGGAGTGAAAACCGACCCCATATGCCCGGAGTGCACGGAAATTGAGAAGACCCGCCTTCACCTACTAGCTGAGTGCCCTATGTACTCACTGATAAGACGGGAGCTCTGGGGGTCGGGCACATTAGACATAGAGGACCTGAAGGATCTGAAGGTGGAGCAGATAGCAAGATTTACCAAAGAGACTAAAAGATTCGACGGGGTGCCGTGAAAGCTGGATCAACCTTAGCTCCCTCAAAGGGGAGAACGGAAAAAAAGGATGAAGTGGCCCGCAGATAGCGAGAGTGGATCGTCCGTTCGGCTGGCGACGTCCCCACAAGAAATAATAATAATAATATAAGCTTGGAATAAATATTTCAGTGGCAGGAAGTGGCACCATATAAAAACTGCAGAAGGCAGCGCTCGAGCAACGCACAGTCCGTGAGATGGGAGGTTCTATGTGTGCGTTGCTCGAGCGCGGTTTATATTAAAGTAACCTTCTGCAGTCCTTATTTTGTGCGGATTTATATAATGGAATAAGAGTCAAAACTGTATACATGTTAACGCTAGTGACTGTATGAAGACGGCTAATTGTTTAAAGTTTAAATTGAAGCGGTAACATCTAAAAGCACATGAATAAAAACAAAGAGCATTAGCCAACACCCATAACAGAAGGCCGGTATCGCTATGCGAGATACGAATCCATTCAATGTTTATAGTCGGTGTCTATCAGACGGTGGTAATCTACACATATAATAAAGCTAAAGAGGGTCAAAAGTCTGTACATGGAAGATATTCGAAAAAAGTTGGCTGGGGACACTTAGAATCGATAACAGAACACGTTCTAACAGTTTTTAGAATTTTTGTCTGTTTATTTGACCGCGCATCACGTGAAAATAGCTGAACGGATTTGGATGAAACTTTGAACATAGACAGACCATGACCCGGACTAGGATATAGGATACTTTTTAACCCGGTGACAGGTTCCTATGGAATAGTGTAGTATTCGCGAACGAAATCACGACAACTAGAACAAAATAAAGAGAGAAAAAGAGAGAGAGAGAAAGAGATATAGAAAGAGAGATAAAAAGAGAAAGAGAGAGAGAGAGAGAGAGAGAAGGTGAGCTTAATAGATATAGCGCTTGAGCAACGCACATATACACCCTCTCACTGACACGGATCACCGACCCTGTCATGACTTACACTAGTGTAGTTTTCGCGCATACCGCACCCTCCTATCTGAATCCCTTACAAACCCTCCAAAACCGTTTCATGCGTGGCGCCACGGGTTGTACTATCGCATTGACAACGCACTCTTTGTCAAAGTCAAGGGCAAACGAAATTTGAAGAACTGTTATGCGGTGTCAATTGTAATTTTTATGTGTATTTTACTCTTTATGTTATAAATTTATAAGTAAATAACAAAATTACAACAAAGTTTGAGTAAAAAATATATCATCATCATCTCAGCCATTCCACTGCTGGACAAAGACCCCCAAGGATCCAAGGACCAAGGATCTCCGCATGACAGGTTTTGTGCTGCACTCATCCAGCGGCTTCCCACAAAATAATAGTAAGAAATAATATAGGTTAGGTACAACCCTAGGTTATAAATAAAGCTTGTCTATTTTTATCCAATCCTAGATACCTAGGTAGGTACTTGTAAAAACGTCAAGACATGTTGGTTATAGTACTAATAGCCTTTACTAATTCCCACTATAAGTACCAGTAAGTAACATTATTTCTAAGGTAATTTGGTGCCGGTAATGCAGGTAATGTTATCTAGAAAAGTATCGCTACCTTTTTCGTTACATATCGCACTTAAGCCAATCTGGGTAGAGCATTCAACTAATTTACCGGTAAAAATGCCACCCACATGACAATACCAAGGATACCGGTATCTTCGTGTGACATAAGTATTGATACCAATATTTTACAGTATTCAAAGCCCTGGCTAAATGTTAGTGTGCTTGAATGGTGTTGACATTTTAAAAAACTTTTAATTTAAAAGAATTTCATTTTACAGTTAGCTCGGCAAATGACTCCGCTTTGTCTCCAACTGATGTTAAGTAGTAGTGGAGTCCAGATGTGTGAAGAAGACAAATTAAGGCAATATGTAACTTATCATAGTGCTACATTTAATTGCAATAATTTAGTTTTTTATATCTATGTTAGACTAGTTAATTTATAACTTTTAACATTTCTCATATTATAATTTTTGCATGATTTTTTTATTTTATGTTTTTTTCTGTTTAGGCTTTACTAGTTTCCTGTTTGTTTTTAATTTGGTTTATTGTTTGTGCATAAAACACTCTATAGGCAGGGCAGTGTGTTACAATCCTTAATAAGGTATTCTGCAGCTAAAAAGAGTTTTATAATGTGTAGCAGAAGTGTATTAATTTTTATCAGTTTATTGCTAAACGCAAATAATCAGTGTTGTTTTAAAATCGTAACATCAACAAAATGCCAAGGTCACTCCGGACACGGAGGCTTGCGTAAAATCCACAACAAACCTCTTCGTCGTTAGACGCCAATAGAAAAAAACAAACAAATTCTTTTTCGCAGTTCCAAACTTCGTGCCACTTGAGAATACACACCAAAACAAAAAAAACTCGAATTTCGAACACTATTACCGGTGACGTCACACTGCAACACACAAGTAGGTCACAAATACCGTTGCACCGTCAAATATGGAACACCAATCTTTTTTCAAAGTTGCGAAACGAAACGAAACGCACTCCTCTTACTGAAACCGGTTTTTCACAGCACACGCGTTCAAAGCCGACCAGTCGCCACGAATCGATAGATGCGGCTCTTATTAATAGAATAAAAGTGTTATTTCAGGCCATAAGCGGTCTTATTTTATTTGTTTTGATGACGATGACGTTTCACTGGACGCGGGGCCGCACGAGCGGCGCGTGACGTAGATCGCCGCGGAATGGCGCATTTGGCTGGGTTGCCATGACAACGTGGACGGTTACCCACTTCACTTGTACATGTTTACCCATGCTTGCAGTATTACATACGTTTTAATAAAACAACGTTGAATTACAATAATACAATAAATTAACATACGCGATACTAAAAGGTATGCCTATTATGATACCGAAACTAAGTAGTTTGCGTTAATAAAATATAAAACCTTTAAAATGGAACGCATAAGTATAAAGTGTATAGAATTTATATTTTTATTAGGTAGATAGATGGTGTAAACTAAAATCTAGCTGTCCATTTAGTGACCCGAACTATGAAGCCGAGTTGCACGCGAATTGGTTTATTTAAATTACCTATTTCAACAAAGAATAATAAAAACTTAAATAGAAAAGGCGAATAATTACAATCCTATGATTCATTCTGTTTTTTTGTGTCTAAATAAAGAAAACTATTCTATTTAGTTTAGTAAATTAACATAATAATCTGACAATACATTACATACATTTTTATACATTTTAATTTAGGAACTTTATTTATTTATTTATATCAGGCTATAACGCCCATAGTCCAACGATGCAACAGCATCTCCGTACAGTTGCGGAGCGATTCTTCGCAGCAGCGGAGAATCACTCAAATCCCTCCTCATTCGAAAGGCAGTGGACTATAGTCCCGAGCTTCCTTTCATCCCCCTTTTCCGTAGGCCGAAACACGCCTTATCGAATCCCTCGAATTGTCTACTTGCGGCACAAGACACGCCGTTGATGAGTAAAGTTAGCCGACATAGTCACTGCGGATTAAGCGCGTCCCACTCGGGGGCGCGCTGACTTCACCACGGCGTGCACTCTAATTGAGTTACGCCAACGTCACCTCCCTACCTGGGAGGCGACCGTTTCGTCAGCCTACGGAGCCCTTACAAGGCTATAGGCAACCCCAGGGGGTGTTTAGTCAGGAGTCTGACATAGTCTATTGCAACCGCTTGAGTTGTTTATACAAGTAGTATTCACCTTCTCCAACCTCTCCGGGTAGTATAGGTGGGTTGTCCTTCTCAAGGCGCAAAAAAAAAGACCCTTAGTAACATAATATTTTTGACTGTCTTGTTACCTACGCGCTTGTTAAAACGCGTCTACGTTTTACGAACTTCAATGGAGTACCCCCAACTCTGGCAACACCATATCAAATGTCAAAGAACTATAAACAGTCCCTTCCCACTCGACAGTCGCCATACACGCGCGCAGTTTTCGTTTTCTCACTGGACTACTTTCGTCTCGCTCGACTTGTAAGTGTAAGAGAAAGTTAGACGATGTTTAGAAGTGATAAAAGAGTGCGACACAAGGTATTGCGTATTTTTATGGTACCGCACCGACGGACGCCGACGGATAGGGCTGCCTATGCACTTGAATTAATTATCTCAACCTATATCACGCAAATAAAAATATTAATATTTATCCAAAACTTAAATTTGAAAGCAGAAAATTATTAACACAATGACACTTGAATAAAACATAATTATGATACTGAAAAATGTATTGATTGATAAATAAATGAAAAAACAATTAAAATATTAGTTAGTGCCCATACTCACACAAACACTTAAACAAAACACACATATACACACACGCACACAAACACACTGTCATTTTTAAATATTTTTTTCTCTTCAATAGTAATTAGAAAAAAAGGTTTTGTTTTTAAGTATAGTACCGACGTCTGCACATCAACCTACCACAAACTGTCAAATTTCCTCAATAGACTTTTAACATTATGTTTAAGGCTTAAGGTTGACAATGTATTGAAGAAATTTGACAGTTTTGGGTAGGTTGATGTGCAGGCGTGTGTACATAGGTACCGTCGTCGGCGGCCTGTGGCCTGGTGCTCTAAAATACCGGTAGATTGCACTACCTAGTTTAGACTCCAGTCTCCCACAGACAATATTAACTTACCTAAGCTTAAGAACAATATGTAAATGGTTAATTATTTGTGGAGAGAAAATCGATCATTATTAAATATTATTATTATATTACGTGAAGAGAAAACGTCGTGCCCTTATTAAAGAACATTCGTTACGCGCATGGAGGAGTGTGTGATTTGATAAAGTTTAAGATCACAATATAGAGAAGAACTTCCGAAAGTCAGTGAAATACGAGTGTATGTCACTGAGAAGGCTGGAACGATTTTGATGAAACTTTTTGTGTATGTTTGAGTGGGATGGATGATTAATATTCACAATTGGACCCGATAGGTGGCGCTGTGCGCACACCGTTACCTTTTTGCCGTTTTAATGCCGAAAGCCTCTTAATAGGTATCGTTAATAAAGTCATTTTAGCACGTTAGATCAACAAAATAAGCGAAAAACAACAACTGTTTAATACATTCGGGCGGGCGGATTTTTTTAACTTATTTTATTGATCTAACTTGCTAAAACGACTTTATTCAAAATACCTATTAAGGGCCTTTCGGCATGAAAACGACAAAACTGTAACGGTGTGTTAGTGAATTAATTAAATTAAAAAGATGGATATTGTTAGGTATGTTATTTTGTTTCTTTGAGATGTTATTATCGTACAACTTGTACTCGTTCTGTTATTTTGTCGCAGACCAATTGATTAAAAATACATTGATTTACAATAAACAAATGTTTTTGTTGATCCCTATCACAATCTTGAATGTAGGTTTTACCTACCACGTCTCAGTAAAATGTATTGACAAAATTGTCGAAGTAACGTTACATCGGACAAAACAATAGTTGGAGCAACAAGGTACCGAGGTAAGATGTTCGATGTTCAGATACGTCGAAGAAAAAAACCTTCGCTAAAACTAGCCATCGCACTATGAAAGCTTCGGTATATGGTTGTCGAAGTATCAAGTTTCGAATGAAGGTTTTTCGAACACACGCAGGGAACCCAGACAAGGCATGTATAGTCCACTCCCTATTTTCCGGATTGGCAACCGGAGCTGTAAAGCCCAAGCGTGTTCACTCCGCGATCCGGCAGGCATAATACCGAAAAACAGCAACCAATTGCTAGTTGCACAATGGCAACGCGACTGCTCTAGTAGCGGTTGATAAATTGGTATTACGGACACAAATCGCTCAACAATCGCTCGCTTAGTGCATTAGTGATTAAAATGTATGTAATAGTTTACGCACCAAACAGCCCTAGCCTAGTAGGAAAAAAATCTGTAGTGTCACAAAAAAGGTCACTACAGAGGGTAAGCTTCATACGAACGCGCTCACTATACAGCCATCATTACCAATCATCAATCATCATCACCATCACCAGCTTAGCTTATATCCCCAAGCCTTCCCTAATGATGGATAGGGAGATCAGGGCCACAAACCACCACGCGCCCCGGGCCTAATGCGGATTGGTGGTCGTTTTTACGCCTTCCGAAGCACGGAGGAGCTCGAGATGATACGTTTTGGTTTCGTCGGATCCGACGACCGGCCTTTGCAGACGCGGCGTGTTAACCACTGCGCCATCGAGCTCCACCACACCACATCGAAACAACCACTCGCGGACACGGAATCGCGCAGCCGCCGCGCTCCGACTGTTCCGGGATCCGTGTCCGTGAGAGGTTGTCTGCGTCTGCGTTGCTCGAGCGCGTTTGTATTAAGCTTACCCTCTGGGTCACTTTTATTTTGCGGTGCTGGAATGAAAATAGACGCGCCGCCTGCAATAGTAAAACGTCGAATAAAAATCACTTCCTGTTCCTGTATCGCCCGTTACTAACTGTAGTTGAAGAAATGGAACACGTTCGTTGTACGTTAGAGGGCTGGGTGCCTAGTGCGAGTATTAATCATCCACCAGTGCGAGTTTTATTCGAACACGTTAACGAAAACGAGAATTTGTATGGCGTTCCTTTAATATTTTTTTAATTTTCTTGCTGGGTTCTCCTTTAATAAAACTGAATAGTTTGTTTTTTTGTTTGAAATACCAGTCGGATTTGAAAAAAAAACATTTTGCATTTAGATAGCCCAACTTCTGTGGAAGGCTATAAGGCTATTTAATACCAAACATAGACCCAAAAAACGGCAGAAAAAACGCTAAGTGAACAGGTACGAACGAAGTACTAGCGCATTCGGGCGACAACGACGGACGACGCGATGCGACGCGGAGGTGATGACGTTTATGAATGAACTTAATGTGCTTTCGTTAAATAAGTATTTATTTTGATTAATCATCTTTTATTAAATAATATAACTGTTTACCTCTTCCACGTGACTCAACGACGATCGGCTACCCCAGTCATCCCATGTGTCTCTTTCACCTAACACAATCAAAACAAAGATTGATTACACAGCTTACTATCCTCATAGAGAAAAGTGAAGCAAATATCTTTTATTGTTTTCTAAAGTTTACGCGAACACTACACATTGAAATGAAACAACTTTTACGGATCTACTCGCGTTTATTTTACACATTAGTTTTTAATTAATCTCCCTGTGACCACGGACCCTGCAAAGGGTTCGAAACGTCAGGATAAACATTAATTAAAACTTATGTGTAAAATAAACGCAAATATCTTTAGTAACATTTTGTGATTTAATGATATTTAAAAAAAAATCTATAATTTAAAGTCCTTTAGGTAGGACTTTAACAAGTGCGGTGTCTGAGGTATACTAATACGGAACTTACAGTAGCTAGCCTCGCTGTCAGCTTCCATACTTGTGCAATGCATTTCAAAAGGCGTTCACATAGTCTGCAACAAAATAAACAATTAAACATTTGATGAATTGAGCAGCTTCAAATGACAATTCTTCTTACTTCCTTTAGGCCTCCCACTCTGCACACTAACAAACTAATCATCATCAGAACCAGCTCATTTCATGCTTCCACTGCTGGGGTATCTGCCTTCCCTAAGGATGGAAACACCACAGAAAGAATGGGCTAAAATACACCATGCAGGCCTAATGCAGTGCAGTGGTTGTTTATGAATAGTATAGCAGCCAGGACCAACAGCTTTATGTGCCTTCCGGAACACGAAGGAGCTTGAGATTGTAGCGGCATACAATGTTGTAAAATGTCGGATCAGAAATCTGCACCCCGGCCGGCGTAACGGTGGGGCCCGGCAGTCGTCAACAGAGCACCGCCTCGCTAGGTCATTTTAATTAGTTATTGTTTAAATATTTTATAGTAATTTTACATATTGTGTTATATCTATGTGCAAACGAGAATTACACAAGTGAATGAACTGAACGTCTTTCTTATTATTTCCTTCTGATGAACTATAGGATACCACTAAAAGATGATGCATTTTTGGTCATCTATTCAACGTAACATTTGCGAAAGTTCTCCAACTTCTTCAACAAACCAGTGGTGCAGTGATAATATTAAATTCATTAGATAATTGTAGCCTTAAACCGAATAAAACAACAAAACAACGGCTAAAGTTAGATAATGCTTAAAACAGCTGCTGTCACTTTTAACTTATATCGTTAGACAGAGACACAATATTTTAAACATATATTTAGCCATTGTTCAACTTTAAACACTGTTTTATAGTACAAGAGTTTGAATTTAGACAGTGACAGTTGTTACTACTACATTAAGTGTTATTTAGTTACTGAAACTAACATTAATTCAAGTAAATTTATTTAAAACAACACATACTGGAAGTTTAAACCAAGAACCTGGAGTATATATATATGTATACAGGCTTACATTTTTACTATAGTTTTGTATACATAAAATGCAATAAATACTTGGTAAAGACATTACTTACAACAAATTTATTTTATTTATTTATTTTATTCAGTCTTTATATTACAAAATGATATTGTTTTCTAAAGTTTACGCGAACACTACACATTGAAATGAAACAACTTTTACGGTCTCCCTGTGACCACGGACCCTGCAAAGGGTTCGAAACGTCAGGATAAACATTAATTAAAAGTAATGTGTAAAATAAACGCAAGTAGATCCGTAAAAGTTGTTTCATTTCAATTACAAAATGATATTTAATAGCTTTGGATATTTACAAGAAATCCACCATATTGTTTTCCTGTGTTTTTTGATTCAAACATTAACACCCGTTTGCACTAAACTTATGAATCGCCTAAGTCTGCCTAGGCAATTAAGCTTAAATGCTACCCGGTCAAGTTAACTCAGCACTTGGCTCGAAAACGTCGCTTACACTCAAGTGCCTAGTTAACTTGACCGGGTAATACTTAGACAAAGACTTAGGTGATTCATAAGTTTAGTGCAAACGGGTGTAAGTGGTAGCCTTTAGAAATTAATAACATTATCCTACTAATATTATAAACGCGAAAGTATGTAAGTATGGATGGATGTTTGTTACTCTTTCACATAAAAAGTATTGAATGGATTTTAATGATACTTTCCTCATATACAGACCATGACCCAGACCAGCATATAGGATACTTATTTTTTTTTACTGTAGTACCTACATCTTTATTGGATTTTAGCAAACTTACCAAAACTTTTTTCTGTATTGTAGTTGAAAGCCACTGTAGCATAATAGAAACCACTAGTTAGTCACAAACGTCAACTTATCATCACTTTATAACCATTTCAACACTTTATTTTCCGTAAAAACTGTAAATTAAAACATTAACAAGCGACTACACACCCATTTTTCTGTGTGCGATTATCGTTGGATATGAAAGGCAGTTCTGTTCATATTTAGCACTAAAGGCACAAAGGACTATTCACGAGGAACTTTTCATTGATAGTTTGTGTTATTTTATTTATATTTGACGAGAAATAGATGGAGTTCAATAAACTCTGTGTTTACAACACGACTTCAATGTTACGTCAAATAGTCTGGGTGGGTGGTTGGTTATGTCAAAGCAAATCAATGACCCGAATTTGGATACTTTTTCGTGTCAACTTCTATGTGCTTACATACTAGTGACCACATAAGACCATCAATGAAGGATAATCAGTGTATTGTCCTTTTACGGATAAATAAGATAAAAAGTCCATGAAACTCGAAATATATCAAGGCCTATATTATTATCTCATTCACTTCTCTTTGCTAATCAGAATAGTAAGTTTTAGAAACACAAGTATTGTTCTTTACCTACGTAGTAACGAACCCTTCTTTGAGCCAAAAAGAAGCCTCGAAAGAAAGTTAAAGTAGAAAAAAAAACTAAGCAAGTTAAGGCTATAAATTAATAATACCTAACCACAAACTAGGTAGAGATACTAAGTAGAGGTACCTAACTAATAACTTCCCTTTGCCTAAGAACAATAATATCTTTAGTCTCAGTCTTTAATTATTGTTTTGGACGATAAGTTATGTCGAATATTATTGTAAAATAATAGTGGATTATTAACCGTTAAGTGTTCGTAAGTGTGCATGAGTGTTGGCAAATGAAACAAAACAGTGCAACTTTACTTTTCAAATTCTCTCAAGAAGTCCGCTGAGGAATTAGTAAAGCCCCACATCTTTACTGAGATACTCGAGGGGTTGGGGGGTATATCATTTCTCACTTCTCATTTTTATTATCATTTATCATCATTCATCATCATACTGACTGGAAGGAAATATTGTATATTTATGTATTACTTGTAAGAAAAATTACTTTGACACTGGCTAAATGTGCTAATCGCACGAAGCCATCAACTAAAAGAAAGAATTATTGTTTTGAGGTTTAACCTCAGAATAATTTTTACTTTTTTTTTATTTTAAGTGCTAATTGCTGCACTGAAGCAAAATTAAATATTCATAAAATTTTATAAAATACAGTGAAAAAAAAAAAATATTATTGAATAATTATTGTCTGAGATAATTAATGGAATCAGGGGATCTATTTTTAATTGCACGTATGACATTGTGTTGTCGCATGCGACATAGCATGTAATCTTTATGTGGACCTAGGTCACACTCATCTTCCAAGTTTCAAAACGCCAATTTTCCGTATTTTTGAATCGTTCGTTTCCGGTGCTGCCAACATAGTACGAAATGTTGGATGTTATCCGGTCCACGCAGAATTTAGAGAAAACCGGTAACATCCGCAATGAAAACGGAACGTAATATCGATGTTTCTATTGGCTGTTATAAAAACCTTTGCTTTTTAATAGAAAAGACTATCAATGACACGAACAAACGAGTTACATGCTATGTGCAAACCGCACGAAGCCATTAAAAAAAAACGAGTGACATGACATTGACACAACTCATTGATGTTGACGGTTATTTGTTCTATCAATCGCTTTGTGTTGCTCGACAGCTTAGAGCGATGGTTTAATGCTAAGCTCGACTGCAACGAGTGGGTGACGGAGGGCACTCGTAGCGGCTTGCGGTCGAGCGATTCAAAAATATGAAAAGTCAAATGTCGAACGAAAATCAGTAGAAACCAAGCGCTCGACTCGAGGCGAAGGAATCATAGAGCCCCAGGCGTTACTTTGCGGAAATCCATGGTACACAAAATTACAATAGAAATTTTAATACCTGCTAAGTAATGTTACCTAACTCCGCTAAATCACTTGTTTATCCCTGGATGCTTTTGCTGTCGGGAGGGCAGTGTATGCGTACTCCATGAACTGCATCTAGGCTAGATGTTATTTCAATTGCAATTTTGTGTATTTTTCTGAGCTTACAACAATAGCTATAAGGCATATTAACAGGAATCACCACTAACTAAATACTAGTTAGTGAAACAATAAAGGATTCTTTTTATAGCTATTAGGTTAAAACAAAACTATCTATTTGATACAATGCATAAAAAAAAAATACCTATTCTCAGAAAAATATTTATTAACAAAAATCATCATCAAATAACTTCCACACAATCATCATTCCTTCTTCTTTTTGCTCGACGAGTCGTCGTCTCTGCCGCTGCTCCGCCTCTTTCTGTCCTGTCTCTCTTCGTGTTTCCCGCCACTTTTGCTGTCACTCTCACTTTTGTTCTCCCTTGTCTCTGGCACGTATTTCTTTACGCGCGCGGGCTCCGGCGAATATGCCCAGAGCATCAGTTCTATGTGTTCATTAGTCGGCTGCTCTTTTGAGTCGAAGAGTTTTGCATCGGCATGCTGTAATATAATATTAGTCGATAAATATGTTTATTATTTCTCAGTATAAGTGTTGATGAACGAAGGGGGAGAGGGAGACCAAAAATAGTTCGTATTTAAATAGATAATTTCAACTTGTACGTTTTTAATAAATAAAACTTTCACTCAAATATAACTTTTGTTTTCTCTGTACAAAATGAGGAAATCAAAGAAAACTTTGAATTGTGTCATAACACAATCGTGCCATAACATGAACTGATGATGAATGACTCACCTTCTCCTTGAGTGGTTTGAGCGCGGCATTCCGTACTATATCCCAAGTCTTGCCGCCTTCCTTTTCTGGAACAGTTCGCAGCCGTTTGTATTCGCCATTGACGGACGTGTAGGCAGTTATGAAGGATTTCTGTGAACACAAGAAAATGTATAATTATTGCTCTATTATTGAGCCATTTTAATCGGATTCCCTTTTAGATAGAAGAAGGGAGGATCGATGGAAGGGGAAGACGGATAGAGCTTGTGAAACAAATTATCGCATATTTTTTTTATTAATAAAGAGGGTAAGTTTGTGACTTTGTTTTTTTGAGGATGGTAATCTCTGAAGCTACTGGTCCAATTCCAAAAAAAATTTCTCTGATAGAATGCTACATTCCTACTACGAAGTCGATAGTAAAGTGCTAGTGCCTTTCCCCCTGTCTGTCACAGGCCTCGTGGAGGTCGCTGATTTCCGCTCCGCTCCAAAATATAACTTTTGAATTTTTGAATTGACTTTTTGAATTTTGCTCTTAAAACTATTAACTATTTCTTACTAACTATTGCTATTGCTCTTTCTTAATTGCTTAGATAAATACTTATATATTGTCTATATAAAGTTAAGAATGACAGTGTTTTGGAAGAGCGCGGCCTCCTGAAACAAGCATTTTAGAATGTCTACTAGGAAGGTCCCAACCACTGTTTATAGATAAGTAACCTTGATAGACTGTAAAACGATTTTTGATTTTTTTTACTTTGCCATAATGACTTATATAGTGGGACAAATACGGAATTACAACGCCACAAATGTCACAAATTTGGCACAGATAAACGAAAAGCGCGCTTTTGTTTTTCTTTTGTTATCGCCCCGGTACTAAGCGTCATTTCTGGCGAAAATGTATGCCGACGTTTATTCTGTGTATTGAATATTGATAAACGTGTATTCTAAATTGTGAATAAATGAAATAATTCTCGTAATAAACGTTTTTATTACAAAAACACAATGTTGAAAAATTTCCACGAGCAGGATTTGAACCTGCACCCTTCTGACATACCGGGTCAGGTGCTCTTCCAATTGAGCTATCGTGGTTCTAACCAGCCCGCCGAAATTATTCAACACTATTTACTTTTTTACTTTGACAGCCAAAGGCGCCAATTCAATGTCAACAACTACCGCCATTAACATCTGATCATAATATTTTTACAAATACTAAAGATCAGTTAAGAAGTAGGCAAACTATTTATAAAATGTTTTTTGTTTTGTTTATATAATTTTAACGCAAATTTTGTTGCGATACAAATTACAAAAACACAATGTTGAAAAAAAAAAACGTTTTTATATTGAAATGAAACAACTTTTTCGGATCTACTCGCGTTTATTTAGTTGTTTCATTAATGTGTAGTGTTCGCGTAAACTTTAGAAAACAATAAGGTTTTTATATATTATTACATTTTTTATGCAGAAAACGGGATTCGATTAACAATTTAATTCAGCATCAAACTATACTTTATCATACATAGCCCATATAGCTTTTTTAATAATGATTCCAGTGATATAAGTCTGTTGGATGTTGTCAACATTAATTATTATTATTATCATAAATTTGTCAAGTTTGTAATGGCAACTATTGCAATATTGTGATTTGTCGTTCTCACGGCTTTCATGGAAGAAATATACGTCTCTTAGCAGTCTTTATAACTTTTATTTCTATCAGAACCTAGCAAATCCAGTACCCTATCGAACTCTGGTGTCTATCCCACCTGCTACAAACTTCAATAAAAAGTAAGACTTACTTGCTGGTCCGTAATAGAGTTGGCCATCTTCTCCGCTGTTCGTACGTGGCCCAACCCGATGTAAGGGTTGTTCTGCTTGCTCAGGTGCTTTGTATCGAAGTCATCCAGGAACTTGTCGAAAACCGCGATGGCTTTCTTGATGTTGGAGAGTTTGGTCTCGTCACGGGTACCTGTAAGAGGTAGGTGTAACGAGTTGTTAATGATACAATTGTATGGAAAAAATTTGATTTAAAACAATTTGGAATTAATTAAAAAATACTCAAACGTAAAAAAGTGTGGTCACCCAGTGGCGAAAAATAACTGGTTTTTTTTACCCGACTGCGTGAGGAGGGTTATATTTTTCAAGTGTATGTATGTATGTATGTATGACTATTTCTTTGGCACGCCCTACAGCCCAAACGGCTTGGTGGATTTTAACATATGAGGTGTCGTTAGATTTGTTTTGACTGTGGGAGTGACACAGGCTATAAAAAACTGAGAAGAGGGCTTTTATGAACATTTATTTAACGATGGCTCATATACTTAAATGTACTACTACCGGTAGATACTACCGGTTTCACACACCTGACAACGTTATTTAAGTTGTTCCCAATGATGAATTTGTACTGCGCCAAGTACATTTTATAAGTCGGTCGACTGTTACTCGTAAACTTGTAAAGCCTAGTTAGCTGTGATAGATTTCCTTTTAACTTCGTCATATATACAACTACCGTGAATTTTTTCACGTATCCAAAAACAACTTGACTCTAACAAAATTTTGCACTTTAAAGCTTAATAGTTCACAAACGGATGCCTCAATCAAAAAACTGTTTTCACAAACCCGCTATATTTTTGAAATTTATATACAACGACACCCTACACTTAGGGGTAAACAAGAAAAAAAATTACTTCCCTACTTCACGTGTAGGGGAGGTAACCTAAAAAAAATATATTTTTGAAAATTTTGTTACCACTTTGTCGGCGTGATTAATATGTATATCTATGCCAAATTACAGCTTTCTAGTACTAAGAGTCTATGAGACTAGACTGGGTCTAGACTGGGGTCAGACAGACAGACAGACAAACAGACAGACATGGCGAAACTATAAGGGTTCCTTGTTGACTACGGAACCCTAGAAATCCGGAATATACTTAATAAAAAATTAAAAAAACATTTTTTATTTCTAGGTTTTATTTTGTCTTTAGTTATCTTAATTTTTTTTTTTATGATTATTAATATTATTATTTATATTTCTATATAACTACGCTATAACAAATTAATTATTGTATTTAGATTACAAAATAAATAATAATAATAATAGATTTAAAAAAAAATAAATAAAAATAAAAATAAAAAAAAGTAAAATTTTGAAAAACAAAAAATCCGACCCGACCCGCCGAAGGATAAGGAAATATTTCACGTTGCATTCAACATTGCTCAAATTGAATTCTGGGATCGTAAGGCTTGTTTTTATTATTTTAAGTTTTTTCTCATTGCAGTTATTTTTATGTCAGTCCGGTTTTTAGGAGTATATAATTGTTTTTTATATAGTTGTTTTAGCAGTCGGGTTTTTTGTTAATACCCATGACTATAGATTTTTTAAATAAACCAGACTAATTCGTGTTTGGCATACAGTGCGCCTATATTAAAATAAAGAGAGGATAAAATATATATATAAAAGTACCATTCTTAATTCACAGACTTAAAGTTCAGTAAATATTGATCATTATTCTCATTATCTTTATATTATTATGTCCGGCCATAAGTTCTGTTACAAATGAAAATGCATTTTTTTTGTGAAGTAATGTAATATTCTTAAACTTATATGTACATATTTATTAAAGTCTTAGCAAAAAATAAAAACAATATTCTATTCAAAAGGGCCACCTTTGGCTTTTATACAGGTCTTTAATCTGTTTGGCCACGATCGAATCTATGGATTTACGCACTGTTTCCATGGGAAATTTCGCCACAGCTTGCTCCAGAGATTTTTTAAGAGACTCAATGTCGCCCTGTCGTTTAGAGCAAGCCATGTCCTCTAAAACTGACCATAATTTGTAGTCTAAAGGGTTAAGGTCTGGGCTAAATGAGGGCCAGTCTTCAGCTCTTATAAAGTCCGGAACGTTAGTTTCAAGCCAGGCTTGTCCAGGAAAGTCCACGGTACATTTTAAAAAAAGTGTATTGCTGAGAGGTTTCACAACACGATCCAAGACTAAAAACCTAATTCTAGAGTACCGCCAGCAGCGGGGCAGGGCCCAAGCTACCGGTGGTCAGGGCTGCAGAGTGAGGAACCTCCTGACAATACGTGCCGTGTCAAGGAATACTGCTTTCTCAATCTGACCCTTGATCCAACCATCAATTATTATTATTATTATTATTTTGCTTCATTTATAAAATACAGATTATTCTAGTGTGTTTTTAATAGTTTCACCATTGATCTTACAGTTTATTAGCTCTCTCCATACGACTGGTCGTCTGGAAGAAATCGCTTGAAAGCGATAAGACCGCCAAATTGTAACTTTGTAAATTATTTATTATGATTTATAGTGTTGCAATAAAAGTATTATCTATCTATCTATCTATCTATCTAATATACTTACACGTGAGAACCCTCTGCGCCCTCCCAATGAGTCCTTTAACCGCCAGCTTCTGGTAGTCAGGGTCGCGACCTTCCAGCTCCCGCAGACTCCCTTCAGCAGTGTCCTCGTCCTTGAACCCTAGCCCTGGAACCGTGTCGGGGGGGAGCTCCTTCTTTTTTGGCTCTGGCTCCATTTCCACATCGGATTCGGAATCCTGCAAAACGTGAAGGGATTCAGGAACAGAGTTACCTGTTGGTTTGGAGGTATTTGTCCAGAATTTGACTAGATATTTTTATAAAATACAGTGAAAAAATTAAATGCCTGCCTTAAATAGAACCTGGGTCTCCCGCAATCCGGGCGGCTGCACTGACACAACAAACACTTAACTTTTTCATCTTTGATTTTTGACTGCTTTTTAGCGGCAGCAGTGCCATCTATCCAACGGTTGTTGCAACCGTTGGCTATGCAGATTCATCTTCACAGACGAAATACCACAAATTTGATAACACAACGCTATAGTAAATATGCGTTAGCTTTCCCGGTAGCATAATGGTCAGTGCAGCCGCCCGGATTGCGGAAGACCCAGGTTCGAGTCCTGGCTGAGTCTGGTCGGCATTTAATTCTTTCACTGTACTTTATAAAATTCTAGCGGCCCGCCCCGGCTTCCACGGGTGGTTTTTTTTTTTAATTAAAACCTATGTTACTCAGCGCTAATGTAGCATTCTAATGGTGAAATAATTTTTTAATCGGTTTTGTTTTTGAGTTTATTCGTTACAAACATACAAAAATACAAAGGTTTCCTCTTTATTATAGTATTAGTATAGATTTAATCTTAAAAACAAAAAGTAAAATATATTATTAGATACATTTCGATCTATTTCTGCTGTCAAAAAGGATTGTTCTAAATCATTACCATTATCATTAACTCATTTTATGTCCCCACTGCATGGGCACGAGCCTTCCGTATAGATGGATAGGGAGAACGGGCCACAAACCACCACGCGGGCCCTTTGCAGTGTGGTGGTTGTTAACGACTGCTAATACAGCCGGGACCAACTACGTGCCTTCCGAAGCACGGAGGAGCTCGAGATGATACATTTTTGGTCACCCATCCGATGACCGGCCTTTGCAAAAGTTGCTTATCCTCAGCACTCGCAGACCTCATTGTTTTACAGGTGAAAGCTTATTGTTAAACCTTTTTATTATCACATTTGATTTGGAATCAGAGCCCAAAAACATTTCAACTGCCTCTGTGGTCTAGTAGTTAAGACCACGGTCTCAGACCCAGAGGTTCCAGGATCGATTCTCGGGTTGGACATGATTGTGTACTCGTTTGGTTAGTGGTAGGATGGTGGTAGGGTAGGGCTTGTTTGCCCGCCCTGCTAGCTACCACCATCTTGTCGTCTAAATATGTCGCCATAGCATCAATGTTTGTAGCATTGTTGTTCCGGCAGCTAGAGATATTATAGCCAGCGTCTCAGTAGTTGAGGATTCTGTGTGAAGTGAGGCTTCCATCTTCGGCTTTATCGCCACCTACCATCAGGTGCGATGGAGGCTAAATGCTTGCCCGTAATAATAAAAAAACTGACTTAAAATCCCTAGAATAGTCACCTCGTTGTCGTCACTTTCTTTCGGTTCCTTCTCCTTCTTGCTTGATCGGTCTTTGTCTGTCTTCTGCTCTTTGTTCTTGTCTAAATCTTGCAGCCAGTTCTCGAACACCTCCATAGCTTCTTTGATGTTCTTTATTTTGTCTTCAGCTTTTGTCACTGAAAATAAAAAGTATGAATTTTGAGTATATTTTTAAACTATGTCTTTAAATTATTATTATTATTAAGTTACAATTTTTTTATGGGTCTTACTGCCGTACTCAGAGACGTCAATTAAGTTTTAATGACAATTAAGTCTTAATGACAATTAAGTCTCTTGCTGTCACTTTCTTATGTATGGTGCTAAATAGAGAAGGAAAGACATTTGATTGTCATTAAACTTAATTGACGTCTCTGAGTACGGCAGTTAATATACATAAACGGTCGGACCAATCATCATTAAAAAACAGAGTGATGGTTCTATGAGCCAGTTCTATTTGCTGTCGTAGGTATACTGATTTGTGAGATGTAAAGATGTCTCCATCTCTTCATCCTGTCTTGTGCTTGTGAGACACATCATGTGAGAGAGTGCCAAGTTTCCGAAAACTGACGCTAGGACCATAGCTATAATTAATACAATAGAAAATCATTTATTAAATAGATGCCATTTACAAAAATAGTTCAACGTAACGCTTAATCGTCAAAATAATATTTCTGAAATAAATGACAACGAAATGGCGTTTACTCAGCATAATGCCATGGTTTGCTAATCATAATAAACACAATGACGACGCTGGTTTCAGAAAAATAATAGCTTTAGTTATTATTATGAGGCTGGTCTG
The DNA here is from genome assembly GCA_949315975.1 of Eudonia truncicolella. Classification (NCBI taxonomy): domain Eukaryota; kingdom Metazoa; phylum Arthropoda; class Insecta; order Lepidoptera; family Crambidae; genus Eudonia; species Eudonia truncicolella. Next base: position 8,384,695 of record OX438852.1, on the reverse strand, counting down.
GTGGAGAAGAGATAGAGAGATAGAGATACTGACTTGTGAGCACCCTCTTCGCCCGTCCCAGCAGCCCACGCACGGTCAACCGCCGGTAGTTGGCGGGATGCTCCTGCAACAGCTTCAGCGTCTCCTCAGCCTTTGCCTTGTCCTTGAAGCCGAAGCCGGTGTCCTCCTTGTCGGTCTTGCCCATTTTCTGAAAGATAAAAAAAAACAACCGTCAAAGTTGAGATGATTCCTTTGCAGACGTTTTAAAAACATATTTTAATGAGAAAAGTTTGATTAGGTTTTTTTTAGGTCCACTTCTTGGCGGGGAAATTGAGTCATGTCTGCTGTTCAGTTTTATATTAGACGACGTCGACGACTAGTTGACGCCCGCGACTTCGTTCGCGAAGACTACACTGTCCCACAGGAACCTGTTACCGGGATAAAAAGTATCCTATGTCGTAGTCCGGGTCATGGTATGTCTATGTGCAAAGTTTCATCCAAATCAGTTCAGCCATTTTCACATGATGCGCGGTCAAATAAACAGACAAACAGACAAAAATTCTAAAAACTGTTGCAACGTGTTCTGTTAACGATTCTAAGTATCCCCAGCCAACTTATTTTCGAATATCTTCCATGTACAGACTTTCGAGTCTCTTTAGCTTTATTTTAATAGGCAGATAGATTAAGTGTTGGCAAATGAAACAAAACACAGTACAACGTCAGTTCTCAAAAGAAGCCCGCGTAACATACGAGCTAAGTAGTACCTACTAAACCCTGTTTTCTGTAGGTATTCATCATTTGACTAAAGGAGTGTTTTGTTTTGGACGTTAATTCCAAATTCCTGCACATAGAGACAACTTACAAATGAATTGAATTAACTTAAGTATGTACAGAAGACGCCTGCACATCAAACTACCACAAACTGTCAATTTTCCTCAGTAGACTTTGAACTTTATGTATTTATAAGTGATATGGTTGAAAATGTATTAAAAAAATTTGTCAGTTTTGAATAGGTTTATGCGCAAGCGTCTGTACCTACGTACTACCTACTGTCTCGAATGCTATGCTAATCAATGTTCGAGGTCATCGGTTTACCTCGACAAAGACTTATTTAATTCTAGAGTTTACGCAAACATTTGAATGAAACAGTTTGGCGGATTTAATCAATTCGCTTTTATTTTGCACTAGCGGACATTACGCGAACATTAAAAAAATGATTGCTTATGGATGGTCGTCGTTTAGGAATTTGTAAAACTAGAGTAGGGTAGGGTAACGTAGGATATTGTCACCAGTGTTCGACACCAATATCTATTTATTTATTTATTAAAGGCACACAAAACCAGTTACAATCATGTTATTTATTAATGTCTGGCTATCAAAAGTAGTCTCTGGATATTTTAGCAAACTTTTTACATGTTATTATTATTTTCTTGTGAAAAAGCTTCTGTAGGGTTTTCCAACACCAATAATTTCGCCAATGTCGAGTGATTAACAAGACACGTTATAATTTGGAAAATGGCCAGTAGAAGTTACAAATATTGGCCGGTAGAAGATATATCGTTTTAAACACTGGGTGAATTGAGTATCTATCTACGGAGTTAGCACCACCTAAAACACAACACATAGAAAGACGACACAATGTTAAAAGGGAGATTCTGTTAGTTTATAATCTTATATTATTTGACTGAATAAACTTACATAAATAAATATAAATATAAAAGGATGAGGTAAAGACAGAAGAAATAGTAAGTTTATAGGGCGGGGAATTTTAGAGGGTAGGATGTCATAGGAGGGTAAAACTGTCAAAGTCAATCTTAAACCTTAAACATAAAGTTCAAAGTCTTGAGGAAATTTGACAGTTTGTGGTAGGTTGATGTGCAGGGATCTGTCTGTACTAGAAGAATTCAACTAGTCTTCTGGGTTCTCGGTAGCTCAGCGGTCAGAGTATTGGACCGGTTATCCAAAAATCGTTAGATTCCCACTCGAGCTTCTTGAGATTGGTTGATTTTTTCTAGTACAAATAATAATCAATGTGTAGTGTTTGCATAAACTTGACAAAACAATAGAGTAAATAATTATGTCTGCCAACTGTCTGCATTAGTGACATAATATTTCAATTGAATATACTGTTATTGTGTTTACGATTAAAGATAATACTCTATTTGAATTAATATAATAAAATTGATTTATATAATTTTTATACTGATATGATAGCCTTTAACAGCAGTGTCCTACAGATAACAAACAGCGTTGCGTTAAATAGATCATTAAGTTTTTATTTAGAGTATCTTGAGTATGTCATGCTCTCTTTATTTGTCTCTGCGGTGGTGGCGCGTGCGTCGGGTCGTTACGTTCCCTAAAATATGGTTGAGCGAAGCGATGGCTGATTAATATGTCATACTCGTGAACGGGTGCTGCCTGTGGAGGCTGGTCTGCTCTTGCATACTTATCTTATTTTTAATATTACTTACTGTAGTTTGACTTGGTTTTTCTTAACCAATTTTTTTTAGAGTACTTTAGTGGTACTGTATGGTGGTACTGGAAAAACTTTTACCTGATGTAAATTTGTTAACTTAGTTTTTTTATTTTGCGATTTTTTTACATGTTGTGGTTGTCTTCTATAATTTTGTGTTTATTTGTAATGGAAAGTGTCCTGCTATTATAGGGCATTTTCCAATATTTTTGACGCTGTAAGGGAGAAAAGAGCTGGACACTTGCCGAGTTTCTTGCCGGTTCTTCTCAGTACAAGATCTCTCCCGCCCAGAGTAGACTTACGAACCGATGGCATAGTGACATTCACAAGAGCTACTTGTAGCCTAAATTGAATAAATGATTTTGAATTTTGAATTTTTTGAATTTTGATAGCTTAACCTCTGCGACAAAAAGTATTTATACCTAACAAAAAAAGTTTTACGTGACAACGACTTTGAGTGGTAAAATAATTTTAATGTGAATATTCATTCGTATAGTAGGAAGAAGGATGAAATAATAGTAACAAATTAAAACATTTATTTATACAAAGAATTATATTTAAAACATTAATTTATACAAAGAATCTCGCACTGAATTTCATATTAACAAAATTTTATTTTTACCTTTACACATACATACGTATTTACCTTTCACTTTTTATGTCTGTCTCTCTCGCTCTTAGGCGGGCTAACCATGCCCGAGTGGAAGGGACGCGTGCCTCTCACTCGCTCTCATTGTGAGCGCATAACGTGAGCGGAGCGTAACGCAGTTTCTTGAAGTGTCACCCGGCAAACCAATTTATAAGACGTTGTCACGTCAAAAATGGCAGAGAGACAAATCCCATAAGTTTATTTGAATAAAGTATTACGAGCTTTCCCTATGGATGTATAGGGAGAACGGGCCATAAACCACCACGCGGGCCCAGTGCAGATCGGCTTTACGTGCCTTCCGAAGCACGGAGGAGCTCGAGATGATGATTTTTTGGTCACCCATCCGATGACCGGCCTTTGCGAAAGTTGCTTAACCTCAGCACTCGCAGACTGGGCCCGTTAACCACTGCGCCATCATGCTCCTCGGATCTAGACGCTCGGGTTGAATACGAATAATCCTGATTCAATCCACATAGGGTAACGGCACCGATGTCGGACAGCAACCAGTAATCGACTCGACTTTTTTTTTATATTAACGGGTAAGCACAGTGCCTTGATCTCACCTGATGTTAAGTGATGATAAGGTCAATGATGGAAGCGCACTTCACCCGGGATCCTCAACTAGTGAGGTACTGGCTATCTTATCTTTAGCTGCCGGAACACAACAATGCTACAAACATTGATGTTATGGCGACATATTTAGATAAGATGGTGGTAGCTAGCCAGGCGGACCAACAAGCCCTGCCACCAACCAAACCGAGTACACAAACATGTACCCCCCGCTGGGAATCGAACTCGGGACCTCTGGGTCTAAACCGGTGGTATTTCTTTAACCATTAAAAATAGGGTCACTATTTTATTTTAGTATTTACAAACAACAATTGAATACAGACCACCAACTCCCTAGCTGGCATCCCGTATAATTTCAATGAAGATTTATGTTATTGTATGGCGACAAAAACCTCGGTTTTTAAAGTGTTGAACGCTGGCGCCACTACCCTACGTAGCTCCGTTACACCAGGGTGCCAAGTATGTGTTTTGTTTACTATACATATTCATTCGATTACGTTTACGAAAACGAAAATTAATTAGATATGGTATTGAAGCAGCTCCTCCTGGCGACATACGAAAGGAGTTAACGTTTTTCGCCATATAAATTCTCGTTTTCGTTGAAGTGATCGAATGGCGAATGAAACTCGCATTTGGCACCCTGACGTGAACACATACCTATACCTAACACGAGCGTTAAGCGCTGTCCACACATTTCCGGGTCAGGGCCATCTGTGATCCGTGTTCCGAGTCGTCCGTGCCATCCGTCACCGGTGTCCACATATCAGGGAAATCGGTGTCAGTATTTTCTGTTTCGCTGGCTTATACGCATACATACCGATGTCCTTGTTTATCAGAATAATTAATAATGATTGCAATAGTTATATCAATCTTTCCGTGTTGCGTTTCATGTTGCGTCCGTGCATCCGAATTTGCTTCGGAATCGGAACACTGACGATCCGGATCCCCCTGACACGGAGATGTGTGAACAAGTTCGCACAAATCGTATGTTCATGTAAGCGACTTTTTCTCCGTCCCTGACGTGGCCCGTGATCCCGTCAGGGACGGGAACGGGATATGTGTAGGTGCCCACAAGCAGCGCTTTAACCGGCTTGAAAAATTTTGTTGTTAAAAAAGCTCTTTTTTAAAACATACTTTACTAACTAGATAATTCTAGGCGTTTGAGACGGTTGCCGAGAGCGGGAAACCCGAAGGCGCCTCTAAAGGCTAGGACCTCGGCTCGGGTCGATCGTCTCAATCACTTTACGGGTCATACAAACTTATAATAAAACCCTAGGATGAATAATAACAAACATAAAACACTTACGATATCACCGTCGAAAACTATCCCTTCTATAACACAAAACTTAATTAACCGAGTTAAATTACAACTATAATATTGACTCCAAAATGTTTTCAGTCACACCAATCTAACCAAACTTTGTATTACCTAATGTTGACTGTTCGCGATTCAAACATTAATGGTTTTGTAGCGGGAACACTCTCGTATAATCCTACTGAAAACAAAACTTCGCCTCCTACCCTACTATTCATGGTTACTAACGTATTTTTAATTCGGTCGCACAGTACGCGATGCCGCGATCGACCAAAATATCGAGGTGACGTCATTCCCTTACCGGTCCCCCCAAGGCCGCGTCTGTTTATTTCTTTCTTGTGACATCATTTTGTCCCAGTAATGTTTGAAGAATGTGTTAATAGGCCTCGGGATCGGATGCTATCGACCAATCATATATACGAAATGTAACTAAACTATCGTAGCGGCACCAGATTATTTCTTCTGGTTATTATCACCTCCAGTGTTCGACAGTAACTAGTGATTGACACTTTTTCCCTTTAATTGTTGAAAATAGGGATCTGCAATTGATTTTAATCTTTAACGACATTTGAATAAAGACCACTTGCTTGTTAGCCGTCATCCAGTGAATTTCAATGAAATCCTGTATTATTTTAATATTGACTAGCGGCTCGTCCCGGCTTCGCACGGGTTGACATTTCTTTTCTAGATAGCCTATGTTACTCAGCGCTAATGTAGCATTCTAATGGTGAAAGATTTTTTAAATCGGTCCAGTAGTGTTTGAGTTTATTCGTTACAAACATACATACCTACAAAAATACAAAGCTTTCCTCTTTATAATATTAGGTATAGATATAGATATAGATGATGGAAACAGATGTTGAACACTGGGCTTACCGTGTCGAACTCTGGTGTCACTACTAGATATTACATTTTTAAAGTTAAGCAAATATCGCAAAGAGTTGTCATTGAATAGGTGACTTAAACTTGTAATTTCAAGCTCATCCGTGCTTCGGAAGGCATGTAAATGCGTTGGTTCCGGATGTTAGTAGTTGATAATAACCACCGTAGGTCCCGAAATGGGAGGGGTGCGAGTCAGGTGACCTCCAAGTTGGTGCACCCTGGGCAACGAATGGTTCCAACGGTCTCTGTTAGAGAAAGTTGGACCCAGTCGGCTAACACCTGGCAAGGCCGGAGCCCCCTTTGGGGCCCTGCCTCTCCTATGTTTGCCTACTCTGGGCCGCATAACTCGCTGCTCCTTCTGAGCAGCTTTGAGAGGAGTCTTGGCGGCGCTCCTTCTGAGTGCCGTCCTTTGTAGGAGTTTTGCGTAGGACTCGACCTCGGGTGTCGAACGTCGAGTGTCGGGCTCGAGGAGGGCCGGCCGACCCCGAGTCCCGGTGTGGTGACCGTGTGGACGATTACCGGCGAGTTATTACCGTGTTACCGTTATTAACACGGGAAAACCGCCGGGAAAGCTGCCGGGCCTGCCGCGGATTGTCGGGGAATTCCGCCTCCGAGTTTCGAGTGTCGAGTATCGAGTGCCGTCGTCGAGTGTTGGGTCGAATGGTTCCAACGGTCTCTGTTAGAGAAAGTTGGACACAGTCGGTAACACCTGGCTAGGCAGGAGCTCCACTTTGGGGCCCTGTCTCTCCTATGTGCGTGCCTACTCTGGGCTGCACAACTCGCTGCTCCTTCTGAGCAGCTTTGAGAGGAGTTCTGGCGGCGCTCCTTCTGAGTGCCGTCCTTTGTGGGATTCTTGTCGTAGGTACGACCTCGGGTGTTGAATGTCGAGTATCGGGCTCGAGGAGGGCCGGCCGACCCCGAGTCCCGGGGTGGTTACCGTAGTGGTCGAGTACCGGCGAGTTAGTACCGCTGTCCACGGGAAAGCCGCCGAGAAAGCTGCCGGGCCACCGCCGAGGATTGTCGGGGAATTCCGCCTCCGAGTTACGAATGTCGAGGATCAAGTGCCGAGTGTCGAGGGTCGGGTAGGTGTTTGTGGGGGTCGGAGTCCGAGTCGGAGTCAGATTCGTGGTCGGAGTCGGAGTCTGGGTCGGGGTCCGGGTCGCCAAAGAAGGTAAGGCGGGCTGGTGGAAGGCCGCGCGTGTTTGTTTTGTGTATTTTGTAGGGAGTGCGGAGACTTGTCTCCTGCCGGACCGCAAAGTGGGGCGCTTGCTGGTGCAAGTGCGTGTGCAGATGGGCTTTGGTGTGGGTATCTGGCCATACCTCCCCAAAAGCCCAAGGGTCGGAGGACCATTGTGTCTTTGTCGTGTGTTGTCATGTATTGTTTGTATATGTACTTTGTGGGATTGCGTGCCCATTAGAGGGTGGGCATGCTGTTGTGTGTTGTGCCGTGCGCGTAGTTGCCCGTGTGTCGGCGCATGACCGCTTGCGGTCATGGGTCGGCATACGGGCGACGGGGTGGCCGCCGCGTGGTTAATCCCCAGTGGACTGTACCGTGACAGCCACCTCAGCTTTCAGCTTCGGATTGTGGGCCCCCAGGGGTTTAGTGGGTATTCCCCTCCGTCTCGCCCTCTCAGCCGGGACTTAGTCCTGGCAGCTGGCTTGGAGCCTCTCTCCCTGGCAGTGAGTGTGGAAAGGCGGACGGGCGAGTCCCACATAATCGATGCCTCTTCAAGGCGCCGGTACTCGTAACGAGTTCCCCTAGGAAAACAAAAAAAAAAAAAAAAAAAGGTTCCGAAACGGGCCTACAAATACCATATTATTACGATTATTTACATATAATTTTAATAATTAAAATAAAATTATACGTAAATATTATTATAATTTTGTTGACATTGAATTGGCGCCTTTGGCTTTCAAAGTAAAAAAGTAAATAGTGTTGAATAATTTCGGCAGGCTGGTTAGAACCACGATAGCTCAATTGGAAGAGCACCTGACCCGGTATGTCAGACGGGTGCAGGTTCAAATCCTGCTCGTGGAAATTTTTTCAACATTTGTGTTTTTGTAATTTGTTTCGCAACAAAATTTGCGTTAAAATTATATAAACAAAACAAAAACATTTTATATAATTTTACGCAAATATTTATAAAAATATTAAGATCGGTCGTTGATGACGTAGTTGTCGACATTGAATAGGGCTCCTTTGGCTTATAAAGTGTAAGAGTGGATAGTGTTGATTAATTGCGGCGAGTTGGATTGAGCCACGATAGTATAGTTGGCAGGTGCACCTGACCGAGCATGTCATGGGGTGCGAGTTCGAATCCCGCTCGTGGAATTTTTTCAACTGTCTTTTTTCATACCATATTATTGTGAAGTGTGAAGTGTTTTATTATTTTATAGCTTCACTTTTATAGAGGGAGGAAGAATTTCACAATACGTAAATATAACATTTCTATATTTTTAACATTAATTTGTTACAAATACATATCCTGCAGCAGACTATTTAATATATTTTATTTAAATATTTATAAAATTTTATAAAATACAGTGAAAAAATTAAACGCCCACCCGACCCAGCCAGGAATCGAACCTGGGTCTTCCGCAATCCGGGCGGCTGCACTGACCGCTATGTTACCGGGAAGGCTGACGTAAGCGCTTAATTTAAAAACATTTAAACATTTAAAAACTTTAAAAAACAGTGACAGTTCTGCATGGCCATCGGTTGCAACGACCGTTGGATAGATGGCGCTAGTGCCGCTAAAAAGCACTCAAAAAAACATTAAAATAGCAGTGACAAAATTCAGCGATGTAAAGATGTGGTGCTTTACTAAGTCCTCAGACGCAGACGCAGACTTCTTGAGAGAATTTGAAAAGTGGCGTTGCGCTGTTTTGTTTCATTTGCCAACAATCATGCACACTCACGAACACTTAACGGTTAATAATGTATATTTGGCAAACGAGACATTTGACAAAAGTATCATCTTACAATAAGCGAATACTTTATGGCGATTGCTTTTAAAATTTCGAGTTGGCAACACTAAGCTAGACAGTCCTAAGCCTGTTAAAATATAAAGAAAAGTTCATTAAATGATTTTAAAGTAACACATTAAAAGAATTATTAAATTTAACGTACACGTGTTTAAAACTACTACTTCGATAAAATTATTAACGGATATTTTCAACCATTAAAATTAACAGTTAAAAATATTTATCAATATACTTTTAACGAATAAATATTTTCAACCATTAACGCCATCTCTAGTTGTGGCAGCATGTCTGTCATGCAAGTCTCCGAGACTTCTTGGCGGGAAAGTGAAGAGTCATATCTGCGGTTTGGTTTTATTTTCTAAAATTTGTCTTATGTCGAATATTAATGCGAAATAATGGTGGATTATTAACCGTCAAGTGTTCGTGAGTGTGCATGAGTGTTGGCAAATGAAACAAAACAGTGCTATGTTACTTTTCAAATTCTCACAAGAAGTCTGCGTGAGGACTTAGTAAAGCACCACATCTTTACTGAGTTACTCGAGGGGTTGGGGGTTATATCATTTCTCACTTCCCATTTCTATTATCATTCATCATCATCAATATTGTTTATTTATGTATTACAATGAAATTAAGAAACTAATGACATGGCAGCATGGTCTATGACCTTAGCCGGTTCCTCAAGGAACGAACTACACTTAAAAAAAAAAGCAAGTCTCTGAATCATCTCCGAATTCAGCAGCTTGTGCATTTGTTGTTAGGTACCTACTTGATATTATAAATATTTTTATTCAAAATGTGCTCGGTCGAACAGAAGCCGGTATTCAAAGAACTCTCAGCTGAAGACCCGGAGCCGCAGGTCACTGAAATAGAGTCGCTATGCATGAACTGCCACTCTAATCATGTAAGTCAACTTTCAACAAGTAAACATGGCCACCTGGGTTGTTCTAGAAACGTTCTAAGTGTTTATTTCTTATAGCTGACTAGCCATTATAAATTAGCATTGATATTTTGCATACTGCATAATGCATAAACAAAAAACTTTTTAATTGTAACGCAATTGTTTTGTAGGTAGGTTAAAATAATATTATTTGATTATTCGACTTGCGTTATAGGTTATAACTCGGATCTTCCAATGGTTCCAATCAATATAAAAACCGGCCAAGTGCGAGTCGGACTCGCGCACGAAGGGTTCCGTACCATTATTATAAAAACTGCACAAAAATCACGTTTGTTGTATAAAAGCCTCTTTAAATATTTATTTATTCTGTTTTTTAGTATTTGTTGTTACAGCGGCAACAGAAAAACTATCACAGTTCATGAGATACAGCCTGGTGACATACAGACAGACAGACAGACAGACGGACGGACGGACAGCGGAGTCTTGCAGTCGCAAAAATCGCCGTTTTTTTCACACACACAACACTGTATTCCTGTATGGCGTTTATTAAACAGATTATAGTTATAGTGAATAGAAGCAGAACTGATATCAGGTTTTGCCAACTCAGTAATATTATAATTGTTATTTTATTTAGCTTTGTAGCCTGACAATAAATAGTGTGATGTGTTGATGTTAATAATATTAGTTCTCCAACATGAAATGAGAGTAATGAGGAACCTACCTAGTTCTATCGAAAAGAATGGATGGTCAGAGTGATATTATAGTGCTTGTGTGTGTGAGACAAAAGAATGGTTAATTGTTCCCGAAACAGAGAAGCAACCAGGTGACTCGGCAAAGAGACAAGTGGAATGACTTGTGGTAAACCATTGCCTAACAATGGGGCAGCATAGGCTATGAAAAGAAGTATCTTTTTTTATGCTTTATTAAGTAAACCAACTGCGTAACAATACAATACTTTGAAATGACACAACTTTTACGGATCTACTCGCACTTATTTTACACATTAGTTTTAATTAATGTTTATCCTGACGTTTCGAACCCTTTGCAGGGTCAGTGGTCACAGGGAGACTGAGGTTTTGGTTGTCTCATAATTAGTTAGTAGCTTGTATACCCTCGTTTAAATTTGATCAGGTACCTTCCGTTTTACGCAGAAAGAGCTTACTGTATCTTTTGGTCTGGCAGTATGGTGTTGGGGCTGGGATTTAATATTTTGTATGATGGGATCCCAGGCTGGTGGTAGATTCCGACCATCTTGTCTATTAAAATTAGGATGTTTTTTAATTTCAATAGCCTCGCGTATCATCCTAGGGATGAATCGTTGTTCTCTAGCGAGTATTTGTGGTTTATCAAATCTGATGTAATGGTTGGGAAACTCAAGGGAATGTTCGCATACTGCAGACTTATTTTCGCGCCTATGAGCAAAAAAGTTTGAATACAATACTTTCTTATGTAGTACTTAAACAATAATAGGTAAAGCTAATTACAGGTTTCCCTTAACATAATTTCCCTTAGCATAACGCGTAAAAAATATGTTGATACATAAAAAATATATTTAAAATTCATAAATTAATCAATACATACATGTATATATACACTAAATCCATACGTATACACATACAGACATGTATATGTGTATGTATAAACTCATATAACTTATTTCCTTCCACTTATACTTTATTTTTATTTTCATTTATATCTAGTTTACCATTATGTATATCCATAAACCTGTAATGATATTAAAATAATAAATTAACATATAACAAATTACAGTACTATATTATTCAGAATTTCTATCGCTTTTCTGTTAACTGTATTTTTTCTGTCTTCAGTAATGTTAATAGCTTACATTACTTGAAGAAATTTATAAAATAAATCTATGTGTGTGCATTGATGATGATGATGTAGTGTGTTTTATTGACAGGGTATGACTCGGTTGCTGTTAACCAAGATTCCGTACTACAAGAATGTGGTCATCATGTCGTTTTCCTGCGAGGAGTGCGGGTATGAGAACAACGAGATACAACCGGGAGGGGCGTTCGCTGAATTGGGAGTTAGGTGAGAAAAATGTTAAAGAATTTATTAATTTAAAGTAGTTTATTAGCCCAGATACTGTCCCAGTGCTATACGTCTATCATTTAGGGCTCTTAGGGCTTTGACAGTGCTCAACCGACCATTGGTGTTTACATTGGTTGCATATCCAAATACATAGTCGCTTATGAAATACAACAGGTGATTGTAGTTTTCTTCTATCGGTACACAATATGAGCTGAAAAGTTTGAAACACACCTGTCTAATTCAGAACTCTATTGCTCTTCAAGTTTCTTTGTTATTTTTTTTTGGTGCCTTTGGCAAGGCTGCAACTTCAACTTTTGTTTATGGCAACCGGGTCACTTTTAGGTTAGCGACCATTACTGCCAACGACTCCTGGAAACAGCACAGCATATGGCATGGTTGGTTATAAAAATGGGTCCAAAACAGGGTCTGACAGTGTTCAGTGTGGTTTCGATGTGCACGCTGAAATTGACGGACACAAGACATTTAGACATCACAAAACATACAGACAATACATAAAAAAGGGAATAAACAAAAGGCGGGGGCAAGCAATCGATTTGAGTTTCCTCCAACCCTTTCCTTTGTGCCCTGAATCTTGGCAGTCTTGTCCAAGTTTACGTATCCAACTTCCTCCCATCTGTTTAGGCGAATATTAAGCATTTTTAATAGTGATTTAATCATAATATGTCCTATTGTTGTTGTTCTTGTATTCAGTTACAAGTCGTACAATTAAGTGTCAAAGTAGGAGTCAGTTGGTCAGCTTGTAAGGTATTCTATGCAGAAAGGGCAACAACTCGAGTAGGTCATGTAAACATTGTTATGTACTCAAAAAATTATTATCATCATGTCAGTGCCACACAATAAACAATGTTACCTTATTGGGGCAAATTCAAAATTATGTCTACAATTTGTAATAAAACTTATCTAAACAAAAACATTTTATAAATAGCTTGCCTACTTCTTAACTGATCTTTAGTATTTGTAAAAATATTATTATCAGGTGTTAATGACGGTAGTTGTTGATATTGAATGGGTGCCTTTAGCTTTCAAAGTAAAAAGTAAATAGTGTTGAATAATTTCGGCAGGCTGGTTAGAACCACGATAGCTCAATTGGAAGAGCACCAGAAGGGTGCAGGTTCAAATCCTGCTCGTGGAAATTTTTTCAACATTTGTGTTTTGTAATATGTTTTGCAATAAAATTTGCGTTAAAATTATATAAACAAAACAAAAACATTTTAAAACTTATCTAATCAATAAAGTATTTTACAAAAGCCAAAACAATATTGGAAACAACTTTCTCTCGATAGAAAATAAACCCAAAGGTGACCCTTTCATTTCCTTTTCCTGTGTTAACACAGGCAGAAGTACGAATATTTAAAAGCCAAATAAGTTATATTAGAAAGGTAATAAACTATTGTAATCATTCTCCAATTTTACTTTTTCAAAAAGCATTAAGTTACTTTATTTCCAATTTGTCGTTTATGTTATTTTATTTAGGCTATTGTTTTCCCTTTTCTTGTGCTGAGTAATCATATCTCTATCCCTCTGTGTGCCGGCAACACAGTCGGCGTCGACAAGTCGACAAGTTACAGTCGACAGGTATCGTCTTATGTGGTTTTCCTTTCTTTCTCTTTCCTTCTTAAATTGGCCCTCAAGCACAGAGTAGGAAGAGATGTCATTTTGCAAAAGACATTTATCTAAATAGCAATTCTAGTTTTAGTTATACACAGGCTGCAATCCTAACACTGACATTTCTTTGCAGGTGGAAACTACGAGTCGAAAATCCTGTAGACCTGAATCGACAAGTGGTGAAGAGCGACTACACCAGTGTCAATATACCAGAACTGGATTTCGAGATACCAGCGCAAAGCCAGAAAGGAGGTAAGTACGATACCGCCTTTATAGTGTAGTGGTTAGACCACCTAGTATCAAAAACAAATGTCCCAGATCTGATCCCCATCAGGCTACATCCTGTTAGGTAAACTTTACAACCTAAACTTCTTTAAACCTCATTTTAAACATCACTTATGTATTTTTTATTTTTTAATTTCTCACTAGAAAGCACTTGGCCTTCATCGCACCTGATGTTAAGTTATGATAAGCCCGACGGTAGAAGCGCACGTCGCCAGGGATCCTCAACTTATGAGACACTGGCTATCTTACTATAGCTGCCGAAACTCAACAGAGCTACAAACATTGATGTTATGGCGACATTTAGGTAAGATGATGTTGGCTAGCCAGGCGGACAAACAAGCCCTACCACCAACCAAACCGAGTACACAAACACATGCTCCCCACTGGGAATCGACCCTGGGACCACTGGGTCTGTGATCAGTGGTCTTATATGATTGTTTAATTTAGAAGTGACAACGGTAGAAGGTATTCTATGCCGAGCAATGTCAGGCCTCAGTCAAGACCAGACGGTGCGAAGGGAGGAGCACCCGGGGGCGGCGGCCCAGATAGACGCCTTCCTGCTGAAGCTGCAGGCGCTGAAGACGCTAGAGAAGCCCTGGACACTGCTTTTGGAGGATATCAGCGGTAATACTAAGTGTCATATTAAGTAGTTTTTCCCAATAATTGAGATTTCTTAAAATTATGATTATAATCTCTTTTTAATATTAGAAAACATCACATACTAAATTTTTACTTTTTATTTTTAAGTGCTAATTGCTGCACTGTAGCTGAATTAAATTTTTATAAAATACAGTCCATATATTAAATGCCTACCCAACCCAGCCAGGAATCGAACCTGTCTTCCGCAATCCGGGCGGCTGCACTGCGTAGCCATCGGTTGCAATAACCGTCGGATAGATAGCACTCTGCCGCTAAATAGCAGTCAAAAATCAAAAAGCAGTGAAAAACTTCAGTGCTTACGTCAGCCTTCCCGGTAGCATAATGGTCAGTGCAGCCGCCTCGATTGCGGAAGACCCAGGTTCGATTCCTGGCATGGTTTGGGTACTTTTTTCAAAATTTATTTTATTTTTAGGAAGTTTATTTTCTTCGTGTTATGTTATGTTAAGTTATATATTGTTTTAGGAGCTCGATGGCGTGGTTAACGCGCCCGGTCTGTGAGTGATGAGGTTAAGCAACTTTCGCAAAGGCCGGTCATCGGATGGGTGACCAAAAATGTATCATCTCGAGCTCCTCCGTGCTTCGCAAGGCACGTAAAGCCGTTGGTCCCGGCTTCATTAGCAGTCGTTAACAAGTACCGACCGCACTGGGCCCGCGTGGTGGTTTATGGCCCGTCCCTATCCATCCATAGGGAAGGCTCGTGCCTTAGCAGTGGGGACATAAGTGGGGAGATATTATGTTAAATTTGCGTTAAATGACATTTCCTAGTATTTGCCCAAATATTTTTTTGTTTTTAGGTAATTTACTAATGTATGTTATACAGGTAATTGTTTCGTGGAAAACCCTGATGCACCCCGCAAGGACCCGCGCTGCGACAGGACCGACTTCCAGAGGACCCGGGACCAGGATCACGCGCTGGGGATCTTCACGCGAGATGAGGTGAGACAAGTCAATAAATCTATATACATATAATGACTTGTCCTGACTGACTAAGTCATCATCGCCGAGCCGAAACCGCTAAAGCAAATAAGATAAAATTTGGACTGTATATTAATTGAGTGACGTAACCAGCCATTAAAAAAGGATTTTACGGAAATCATCACTAAAGAGGTCAAATAGGGGGTGAAAGTTGTTATGAAAGTCTTGTCGGTTTTGAAATAAAGTACATGAAAATACAGTATTTGGCTTTTTGAAAAGAAATGAGACTTAGAAATGAAAAAGAATGACTGAGCCACGTAAATTTGAATTTTGTTTATTTATACAAAAAAATCGGCTTACTTGTACACTAAGGAGCTCGATGGCGCAGTGGTTGAGACGCCTGGTCTGCGAGTGCTGAGGTTAAGCAACTTTCGCAACGGCCGGTCATCGGATGGGTGACCAAAAATGTATCATCTCGAGCTTCTTCGTGCTTCGGAAGGCACGTAGAGCCGTTGGTCCCGGCTCCATTAGCAGTCGTTGACAACCGCCAATCCGCACTGGGCCCGCGTGGTGGCTGATGGCCCGTTCTCCCTACCCATCCACAGGGAAGGCTCGTGCCCTACAGTGGGGACGTACAAATGAGCTGATGATAACTTGTACACTAGGTATCACCAGAGTCACAATACCCGCACGCCACATCCCTGCTATCATCAGACGCCGCGTCCTGCACTTACGACCAACTTACATCCGACGAGGTGATGAGGTTCCGAACCAACTGTCCGGAGTGCAACGGTCCCGCCGACACCAACATGAAGCTTACCGGTATTTTTTTTTTAAATATTTCTTGTAGTACCGGTGTTTTTAATAACCGGTACCGGTTCGACTTTAATAAAGTACCGATAATGATTTGGTACTGGTAAATAGTGTTGTACCGGTATACCGGTCGGTATTATAAAGATATGATATTGGTACTAATACCGGTAACAGGTAACCAAATTTATTAGTGCTAGCGAGAGAAACTGTGCAGATTAACGCGCTTGGTTTGACTAAATGGACGCGTTACACTCTCGTCTCATTAGTTTTCTGTTTGTGTTCGTTTCGCGAGGCCGCAGTGCAGCGGCGTGCCCCGGGCTTGAGATTAGGGCAAGCCCCGAAGCTCCAAATCTTGCTAACAATACTAAACGTTGCTAACGTGTTGCGACGTAATCATATTTTGCTGTGTCACATATACAAAGTGGAGATGACACTGCGACAATAAAATACCGATTGTATACTTAATGACGCTCCCAATCTATATATATATAAAAAACAATTAAAAACATTCAATAATTTAGGCACAGGACATCATATGATGTATCTGTTATTGAACTAGTACGGCAGGTTAAAGACCTTTCATTGAATGGGCGCCTTTGGCTTTCAAAGTAAAAAAGTAAATAGTGTTGAATAATTTCGGCGGGCTAGTTAGAACCACGATAGCTCAATTGGAAGAGCACCTGACCCAGTATGTCAGAAGGGTGCAGGTTCAAATCCTGCTCGTGGAAATTTTTTCAACATTGTGTTTTTGTAATCCGTAAAAGTCGTTTAATTTCATGCAAGTCTTAGTTAAGTTATAGAATAGAATAGAATAGAATAGAAAAGTTTTTATTAACCTACACACTTAATTATAAAATAATACAAACGAAAAAAAAAAATATTAGAACAGGCAGAAAAAAAATAAATAGGTAGTCAGAGTGAAGTTAAAGGGCCCTGTCTCAGCATAAGCTGTATTGTCTGTCATTCATGGATGTTCAGAATGACACAGTAGCGCTGTTATTCTAAGTAGTAATAGTAAATAGCCTATATACTGTCCCACTGCTGGCCAAAAGCCTCCATTGTTGAAATCAAGTCGATCACTACAATAGATGGGTTAATCATCTTGCCAAATGCGGGTTGGTGTTCAAAGACTCGAGCTAGGCATCGAAAAATCCGAAACACAATTTATCCGAACTGGTAATTGAACCCGGCGACCTTCGGGCGTGAAGTTGAGTCCAGCCTATATGACGAAACATGTTTTACAGCACGCACAGTTATGTAGCATGTTCTTTTAGTGTAGACTTGTAGACGATAAGTGTCAATAAAAAAACCTTTTAACACAAAAACACAAATGTTCATAAAATTTTATAAAATACAGTGAAAAAATTAAACGCCCACCCGACCCAGCCAGGAATCGAACCTGGGTCTTCCGCAATCCGGGCGGCTGCACTGACCGCTATGCTACCGGGAAGGCTGAAGGTGAGCGCTGAATTTTGTCAC
The DNA here is from genome assembly GCA_949315975.1 of Eudonia truncicolella. Lineage (NCBI taxonomy): Eukaryota > Metazoa > Arthropoda > Insecta > Lepidoptera > Crambidae > Eudonia > Eudonia truncicolella. Next base: position 8,367,111 of record OX438852.1, on the reverse strand, counting down.
TGCTATTTTAATGTTTTTTTAAGTGCTTTTTAGCGGCACTAGCGCAATCTATCCAAACGGTCGTTGCAACCGATGGCCATGCAAAAACACAAATGTTGAAAAAAAAAACGAGCAGGATTTGAACCTGCACCCTTCTGACATCTTATCTTATCTTATCTTAGTGAGGCCTGCCGAGGTTTCCCTCTTGCAATAACACTTCGACCCATCGGGATCTTTTGTGCAATCCCATCCTTTCACTCTTCTTCCTCTGTAAAGATAGATGCCATAAGTTTGGCAACGTCCTTAAGGGCGAAGAGCCTGATGTCCTCCGGTTTCGGATAGGCCGACCACAGGAGTCCCATTCTTTTCCTAGCCAGAGAGTCGCAGTCACACAGCAGGTGCTGCATCGACTCCGTTTCCTCTCCACACGCCCTGCACAAACTATTTGTTGAAAGGTGCATTCTGTGAAGCGTTTGTTTTGTGGCATAGTGCCCTGTCAAGGCACCGATGGTTAGTCGGGCCTGCCTTCTGCCGCCTCCGCATATGAACTTACTCCGTCCTAAGGCGTTTTCGCCTAGGAAGGATTTGGAGTGTTTCATACCCGCCTGCTCTTTCCATTCGATGCCGTGCCTATTTTCGATGTAATCTTTTAAGGTCTTAATGGTACTTGGTGCAAGTGCCACGAACGGCTCAAGACCAACGAGCTGGGTCTCCGAGCCCTCCCTGGCAAGTGCATCCGCCATCTCGTTGCCGTGGATTACCCTTCTGACATACTGGGGGCCTACCGCCTAACTCTATTGCTATCGCTCTCGATATCGCGCTCTATAGTTTATGGCGTAATCTTGTCATTTCGAAAGCGATATAAAAGCAATATCGAAAGCTATAGGCTATAGCTTTCGATATTGCTTTCTTAATGCTTCCATATCGCTTTAGAAATTACAAGATGACGCCATAAACTATAGAGCGCGATATCGAGAGCGATAGCAATAGAGTTAGGCGGTAGGCCCCCAGTATGTCAGAAGGGTAATCCACGCCTTAGGACGGAGTAAGTTCATATGCGGAGGCGGTAGACGGCAGGCCCGACTAACCATCGGTGCCTTGACAGGGCACTATGCCACAAAACAAACGCTTCACAGAATGCACCTTTCAACAAATAGTTTGTGTATATAGCGCGATAGCGAGAGCGATGGCGATAGAGTTAGGCGGTCGGGGGGCTGGTTTTGTTTCGCAACAAAATTTGCGTTAAAATTATATAAACAAAACAAAAACACCTTTTAACATGTTATATAACACTGATTACTTAAAGAGGACTCACCGTTACAAAATCAGCCTGCAAAACGAACAACAAACGACACGATATATGTTTGTAGATATAATTAAACCATGTTAATATTATAAATTTTTTGTTGGTGGCAGCGATACCGCATTTCAAGGAAGTTGTCATAATGGCGACGGTGTGCGACGAGTGCGGCCACAGAACCAACGAGGTGAGCTCTATAATTTCATCATTCTTTTATTTGCACTAAAACACGGTATAAAAAGTTAGTACTCAATAAGTAGTGTAGTACAAACACGTTTAGCCAAATCAAAGAACATGCAAATATAACACGATATTGCAGAAAATTACTAGGATAATTATTACGCTAGAGCATTTTCTAGAGCATTTCTTTGTAATGTAACGTTCTTACGCATGGTACAACACAGGTCAAGCTCAGTTTCCAAAGCATTTCCATGTAATGTAATGTTCCCGCGAATGCTCGGCGCTCTGTTCGGCGTAATGCTTACAGCGAGTGTGCGTTTACCCGTAACATTCCGTTATACCTTGCGTTCACTCTTTCTTGAAATGTCGCACCTACAAGTTGCATGTGCTGCGTTTATCTTGATGAATTATATTAAAAGAAAAAGAAAAATAGAGATAACATTTACAATACACATCGCCCGCGCTCGTGCAAAAGCTCGACGAAATGTTACACCAATACGCTCGTTGGTTTGTACAATTAGGTTGTAGCAAAACGGCGAGCGTGCTCGACGTCTGGTTCGTGAGGGTGATACACTAGAACATATCATAGAGCGGCTCGTTGTTCTGTTACAAGTAAATGCTCTAGTCTATACTCACCTTACCACAAACTAATAATAATACAACAATTATTATTGTCCCGATAGTCGTTTCAGCGAACGGTCTGATAGCGAAGAGCCTCGACCAACATCTTAAGAGGCTCTCGCTTGATGGTTGGATCAAGGGTCAGATTCAGAAGGCAGTACTCCTTGACACGGCACGTATTGTCAGGAGGTTCCTCACTCTGCAGCCCTGACCACCGGTAGCTTGGGCCCTGCCCCGCTGCTGGCGGTACTCTAGAATTAGGTTTTTATAATGTTTTATTGTTTTTATAATAAAATATTGTAAAAATCTAGTTTTAAGAAAGAAAATAAATAAAGAGTATAATAATAATTCACAAATCATTCTGTGAATCGAAAAACTCCTGCAAATTGTAAAAAGTGTGATGGTTAAATATAATAATATTCTTTTATATAGCTGGGTGTCTTGTTGTAAATCTTAACATACATAATAATTTTTTTTTTTTGAGAGAGTTTGCTCATTGCCTCAGACGGCATTTTCAGCTTTACCGGGCTTGTTTGGGGGCGTAAAGGGTTCCTCAAGCCGTGTGAAACGAATCCCCTTCGGAGGTTTTCTAGAGGGGACATTACATTTTATTACATTCATTACACATGTTACGGACCCCACTTAAACCCTGCACTAAATAATTATGATTATTGTATTATTTTAACAGGTTAAGTCTGGCGGCGGGATTGAAGACAAAGGTGTGAGGTTTGAGGTTCGAATCGCTGGCAAAGAAGACTTCTCCAGAGATGTGTTGAAAGTGAGATTTGGCGCGCTTTAATCACTTTAACTTTGTCAAAATGTGTTGTGTCAAAATAATTGTTGTAATCTATCGTATGCGTATGCGTGTGTGTTTGCGTGATTGATGGGAGACATGTCCGGTCAATGTAAATAGGTTATCTTCCTTTTTATTTAAATGTAAATAAATCAACTGACCATTTGTCTAAAATGATCCAGCTGTTATTATCATGATAATCATTGATAACTGACCTCTGGGTTATCATATAAGAGTAACTTGGTTTTACTACATAACTTAACTACTACTGGTGGTTAAAACCACCAGTCTCCAACCCAGAGGTCAATTATCAATGATTATCATGATAATAACAGCTGGATCATTAACAAAACTCCTACACTCACACCAATTATCTAGCCCAAGAGGAGCTTCGTTATGAAACTCGTTAAATGGTTACTGGACAACGGATGAACATACTTAAAATAATTAAATACATACTTATTATACATAGAAAACACCCAGACTTGAGACAATTTAGAGAAACAATAATTTCTAAATTGACCTGACCGGGGATCGTGCCCGGGACCTCAGAGATGGCGACACCATGAAAACCGGTGTACAAACCACTCGACCAAGGAGGTCGTCAAACAACAATTAACAATTGATAATAACAAGAAACCTTTGCTTATGTAAACTATTTGGAGGAGCTCGGTGGCGCGTAGCTAATAGTTACAGCGCCCGTTTGCAATTGCTTAGGCATAGAATAAGCAAAAAATTATCATCTCGAGCTCTTCCGTGCTTCGGAAGGCACGTAAAGCCGTTGGTCCCGGCTGCTTTAGTAGTCGGTTAACAACCACCAATCCGCACTGGGCCCGCGTGGTGGTGTATGGCCCGTTTTCCCTATCCATCCATAGGGATGGCTCGTGCCCCAGCAGTGGGGACATTAAATGAGCTGATGATGATGACGATGGCGAAACTTCATTTAAACGACAAAAGTGTATTACCGCACTCAAAAGTATGTGGGTGCCTCCGCGCTTAATACAAAGAATAATATGACGGTCGATAATAGTTCCGAACCCTGACATCAAGTGAGATAAAAGACAAGTGCTTACCCGTAAGAAATAATGTAACATGCTATATCCGGTCAGTCAGAAACGTGCAGTATGGAGATACCGGAGCTAGAGCTGTCGGTGGGGGGCAGAGCCCTAGGCGGCAGGTTCACCACCGCCGAGGGGCTTCTGCGAGCCACCGCTGACCAGCTGGCGGAGTCCCCAGGCGCTGTGGGGGATGCGCCCTCGATGGCTAAAGGCAGCTTGGACAAGTAAGGGGGCATTGTAAATTTTATTAAAGTGTGACTCTAAATTGTAATTGAGGGGGTCTGTAAATTTTCATTGAGGGCGACTGTAAATTGTAATTGCGGGGATTCTGTGAATTGTAATTGAGGGGGACTGTCAATTAAAATTTACAGAGGCTGTAATTTGTAATTGCGGGGGGTACTGTCAATAGTAATTGGGGACTGACAGACGGGAGTGGATGGACTATAAATTGTAACCAATGGGGACCGTAAATTGAAATTGAGATAGCCTGAAAACTAATTGAGAGGGAACATAAATGAATACCAATGGGGACTGTAAATTGTAATTAAGAGGACTCTAAATTGAAATTAATGTTTATAGGCTAGTAGTGATAATAATAACCCAATACCAATTGTTGAGTACATCTTTGCAGGTTCGTAGCTAAGGTAGCGGAGGTGCTGGAGTGCAAAAGATCGGTGACCATAGTACTGGACGACCCAGCTGGCAACTCCTATGTACAGAGCTTGCACGAAGACCCTGGAGTACCCGATGATGGTAAGCGATTGTAGCGTTAACCCTATGGCCACTATTCACGGGCCCTCCACTCCATCACTCCGTTGAGTTGGACAGAACCACGATAGCTTAGTTGGTAATGCACCTGACCTGGTATGTCATGGGGTGCTGGTTTAAATCCCGCTCGTGGAAAAAATATTTCAACACTTTTAAAAGTTTAATTCTATTGTCATATGTGTTTTGGTGACTGCCACAGGTCTGAAGATAACCAGGTACGAGAGGACCTTTGAACAGAAGGAGGAGTTGGGTCTGAACGACATGAAGGTGGAAGGCTACCAAGAAAGTTAGGAGTCGGAGATGTATTGAACATTACAGACGTATATCATAAGGGGGGAAAAAGAAAAAAAAGTGTAGAATCATAAGGCTTGTTTCACGCGTACCACAACCGTCGCGACAAAAGGTGGTCAAGCTGTGGTCACGTGTGAATAGTGTCGCTGCGGCTTCTTGCTGTTGCGTTGTGTTACCTACATAATGTTTTCCGATCCGAACCCTTCCGAGAACCTAGTAGGGCACGGGGACGCGCACTAGTGCGCGATACCGTTCCCTCTAGAAAACCTCCGAAGGTGATTTGTTTCACACGGCTTGAAGGACCCTTTACGTTCCTCGCCGCCCCCAAAAAAGCCCGGTGAAGCTGAAAATGCCGTAGAGGCAATCGGCAATCTCTCAAAAAACATAATGTTTGCGATATGACCGGTTCGCGGTGGTGCTGGTGGTTGCGACTTGGCTGCGATGTAGTCGGTATCAAACAGGCGGTCAATAATGACGCAAAATGTGGCCCGTGTGAATACAACTATTAATTTTACTTTTTTTTTTATTTTCAAGTGCTAATTGCTGCACTGAAGCTAAATTGCTAAACCGGGAAGGCTTGCTTTAATTCAGCGCTTACGTCAGCCTTCCCGGTAGCATAGCGGTCAGTGCAGCCGCCCGGATTGCGGAAGACCCAGGTTCGATTGCTGGCTGGGTCGGGCGGGCGTTTAATTTTTTCACTGTATTTTATAAAATTTTATGAATACAACTATTAATTTTCACACAAATTAGCGCTCACCCACTTGTTGTGGTTGTGGTACGTGTGGAACGAGCCTAAGAGAGGGAGGGCGGTTTATCAGCATAGATCGAAATAGGTAGTTTCATATGAAATAACTTCATAACGTTATCAGGAGAAAATGTACTTCTACTTTTGATGTATGATTTTTGTGATCGTTACAGGAGATTTTTTTCTAAAAATATTTAAGTTTTATTATTCAAATCTCAGCTAAGCTAGCTAAGCTAGCTATGCTTTCGACGGAATATGCATGCTATGCTTACATTGCATGGCTGTGTGAAAAAAACTTACCTATTCTGATCCATGCTTGTCAGTTTCAAAATCGGATCGTGGAAGTTCGAAGCGTTTTCTTTGAATGCAAGTTTTTAAAATGTAAATATTGTTGTCTTAACAGATTTTAATACAGAGAAAGTGTAATTTTTTTCTTTGTGTGTTATAATTTTTTTTACAATGTCCCAAATATCTATGGTAAGCTTGCTGTTTTGAAAAATTCCTAAAAACTTATATGACGCTACAAAACATGCACTCACACACCAAGCCACTTACGCACTTACACACCCACGCACTCACAATCTTTGTATGACATCGTATTTGTATACATTCGAAACATTCTACATATCTCAGATTCTACGTTCGAAAGATTCTAATTTTGACAGATACTACATTCGAAAGATTCTTTATTTGTCAGATTTAACTTTTGACAGATTGTACATTTGTCAGATTCTACTTTGACAGATACTACGTTCAAAAGATTTACATTGGTCAGATTCTGCTTTTGTCAAATTCTACTTTTGACAGATTCTACATTTGACGAATTGTACATTTGACGAATTGTACATTTGACAAATTCTGGGAAAAAATAGAAAGTAATGGTATTCGGGGTATTACAGTGCGATCAAAAAAAAATCTAAATTCAAAATCATTTAGGTATTCAGTTTAGGCTACAAGTAGCTCTTGTGAATGTCACTATGCCATCGGTTCGTAAGTCTACTCTGGGTGGGAGATCTTGTACTAAGAACCGGCAAGAAACTCAGCAAGTGTCCAGCTCTTTTCTCCCTTACAGCGTTAAAAATATTGGAAAATGCCCTATCATAGCAACACACTTACTATTACAAATAAACACAAAAAATATAGAAGACAACCACAACATGTAAAAAAAAAACAAAATAAAAAAACTAAGTTAACAAAGGAGAATGGGCGATTTGGTAGCCATTTGGTAGCCTATGCGGCCACCCCAAAAAATAGTCTCATTCGGCAGATTATAATGTTTTTTTTTAATGTTTGTACGGGCACGAACCTCCGTAACCCATAGTTTTTAAAATATAAGAGTTAAGAAAAATCGATTAAAAGAAAGGAATTTTATAGGGATATCGTCTAAATAAAACAACATTAATTATGAATTATTGTTGTAATCATTTAAAATTACATTTTCTAAAGAAGATGCTGATATATCAAAACCTTAGGCAGTGCCCATCCAAAGTACCTCACGATCAGTGTTGCCAATCCGAATTTTAGAAAATTAGTAGATGATGTGCCAAATGTTTGTACACTCGGCGTCAAAAAAATCGCACCTCTTAGAAAATCACTTTTAAATGTCATTTACTCTTGATATGCACATGCAGTCGCATTAATTATGATTTTATTTACAAGGTTACTTAATTAACTTAATAAAAAACATTACTTTTCATTATCAAATAAAACCTAATGCAACAAATAAAGTGTCACAAAAATTCGATGCAAATTTTGCTACCCGTGAGAGTTGCTAGTTGCGCTTCCTTTGTGGGTATAAAACGGTCAACACGGGTTCAATGTGGGTCATTCGCTATTCAACCGTTGAAGAGGACACACGCACAGATTTTGATGGATACCACAGCTGATAAAGCCGCTCAAGTGGTTGCACTACTGCAATCAGGGGTGCGGCAGTGTGATGTCGCCCGGCAACTGAACCTGAGCCGTTATTCCGTTCGAAGAGTGTACCAGCGCTTCATAGAGACCGGTGGCTATATCCGCAGACACGGTTCGGGTAGACGTCGCTGCACTTCGGAAAGAGACGACCGGTTCGTTGTGTCGAACTCTTTGAGAAATCGTTTCTCCAACGCTGTTGAGTTGCAACAGCAGCTCCAGGCAGTTCGCAGACGCACCGTAAGCGTATCTACGGTTAGAAGAAGATTGAAGGAGAAGAAGATAGCGGCCCACAGAGCTGCTACGGGTCCAAAATTGACTGCAGCGCATCGGCGAGCCCGCTTGCAGTTTGCTCGTGACCACGTCGATTGGACCCTTGAGCAGTGGAGAGCTGTTCTCTTCTCAGACGAGACGCGAGTGTGTCTTTTCTGCAACGACCGACGGAGAAGAGTATACCGGAGGCAGGGTGAACGTTTCGCCCAAGCCTGCATCCAGGAGACGGTGGAATATGGTGGCGGATCCTGCATGTTCTGGGGCGGTATGTCTGCTGCCGGCAAAACCGACCTTGTCTGCGTCTCCCGGACTGGAGGTGCTCGCGGACAAGGGTCGCTGACTGCTCGCCGCTATGTCACTGAGGTCCTGGAAGTGCATGTGGTCCCCTTTGCCGAATCTTTTGGCGAGGGGTTCACATTAATGCACGACAACGCTCGCGCTCACACTGCAGGCATCGTGAGCGACTTCTTGCAGAGGTCCCAAATCTCTGTGATGCAGTGGCCAGCGCGAAGTCCGGATCTGAATCCTATAGAGCACCTCTGGGACCATCTTAAACGTAAGGTTCGATCTCGGGATCCAGCTCCTTCGACTCTACAGGAGCTCCAAGACGCGGTGATTGAAGAATGGGGGCTTATCCCTCAAGAAGAGCTCCTGAAGTTGGTGAGGTCCATGAGGGACCGTATGGAAGCCGTGATCAGGGCAAGGGGGGGTAACACTAGATTTTAAGTTAATTTTAAGACACTTTTTGTACATTTTTCTTTGTAAATTATCTGTTGTTAATTAGGACTTAATTAAGGATTTTTATTATTTTATTAATTTTAATGTTGTTTGTATAATTATAATTAAACAGAAAGTTAAATTTAATTGTTTTTTGATACTCCTTTTTGTTACCTTTCTAATGATACCCAACACTATCCTCTACATAAGGTTTAAGAATTTTTAAAGATGATTTTTAAAAGGTGCGATTTTTTTGACGCCGAGTGTAGAAGTTGGTAGAATGTAAAATGCAAAATTGGTAGATCACCACCACCTCAATTTAGAAGATTTCTTAAGATTAAAAATGCATGAGCTGTTCTTAAAATGTTTATTTTTGGAAATTGTACATATTTTTATTGAAAAATTTTAAATGTTCTGCGCTAGGCTGCCCGTTGTTTGCTATGAATCTTTTAGTACGCAACAATCCCTCTAGAGTCTCCGTGCAAATTCTATTTCTCTGGAAGGTTTTCATATTATTAATTGCAGAAAACAATCTCTCAACGTTGGCGCTACTATGTGGAAGTGCGAGTAATTTTCTCACGAATTCGCATAGCAGGGGAAACATTGGAGACTGGTCTCCTTTTTTAATGGATGAAACATGCTTCCAGAATTCTTCAGGTGTAGGGTCCACATTTTTTTCTGTGAAATGAAATGTCATGTTTCTTAATAATCTCCACTCTCGGTCCAATTCGGTCATGTTTTCTGGGCATAGTCCTAAACATAAAAATGTAATGTGAATAAAAAAAATATTCTAGAGTGGACAACATTAATAATTAATTATGTTTAACTTGCCTGGAAACTGAACTCCTAAATGAGCAATAGTTGTGACTGCATGTTTTTCAATGATATGTTTAGGATTCATAAATTTAAGACATTTCAATCTTTGCTTTTCATTAAAACAAAAACGCTGCTTTATTTGTTTTACACTCTCCATATAAAAGAGAATGCATTTTTCTTTAAACTGTACTATTTCCATTTCATTCATTGTAGCCACAAAGTCTTGTTTCAATAACAGGGAAATAACAATGCCACCAAGGTATATTTCTTCAATTGGTACATGGTTTTGTTTATTTTCATATTCTAAATTCAAAATTTTGTTCTCTAAATCCAAGTTAAGATCCTTGCTACTGTTTTTTTTCACCTTCAGTCAGCTGCAGTAATTCTGGTTTAATAAAACATTCCAAGATAGTTTTGTATGTTGTAAAAATCCGTTCATATAACAAATAAAGTTTAGGACTTTCTGATTGCATTTCTTCATTAATGTCATGGAAATAGGGCAACACATAATCCAAAAAATGTAAGTATAGCTCTGTTGAAGGATCCATGGACTTCACATGGATGGTTTGAGCTGCAAGTAGCCTATCATTCAAAACAGCATTTTGGAAGTATAATTTTAAATCTGGAAGCTGTTCTAAAAGTCGTTTGACCACAGGAAGTAGAGACAGCCATCTTGTTTGAGCTGGGTGTAGAAGTTTGTGGGGTTTTATATCCAGAAAGGACTGGAATTCTTTATAGTCACCCAGACGTTTTGGGCTATTTTGGATATAATTGTATACATCTCTTGCAAAATCCTCTACACCCCTCGGAAGAGTTTTGCAGGCATAAGAAGCACACAAATGAAACGAGTGGCAAATGCACTTCATCATGAATAAATGTGGGATCTCATTTGCAAATAGGGTGGACAATTAATGGTGTGAACCAAACATAGTATTTGCACCATCAGCTGCAAACCCAATCATGTTCTCTTTGTAAGGAATATTTTCATTATCAAAATATTCTCTGCATTCATTATGTAATGCTGAGGCAGTGCCCTCTACAATTGGTATTAAACATAAAAAAATATCTTCCACATTGAAATCTACTGGTGTTCTGGCAATGAGCGCCAAGTGTTTCGTTGTTGATTTGTCGGTGCTTTCATCAACAATCGAAGAAAAATTTTCAGTTTGTAAAGTCTTAACTAATTCGCTGTGAGATAATTTTCCTGTTACATTTGTAACAATGGCTTGTGCCTTAGTTTTTTCGAATGTAATTTCTTTGGCTATTTCAGAATCCGAGCAAACATTTTGAATAAGTTTCTTTAGGTCACCTAAAAAGTGATATTATTTGAATACCTACCTATAGTGTCTTAATTAAAATTAATTTGTTGTGAATGAAATACAACAAAACATAGCCTACATTTATTAAATAATGAATTTGTAGACCAAGCCGCAAGCATACTAACTAGCAATGTTAAAAGGTAGATTATTTTTTGCCAAAAAACAAGCCATTCTTATTTCTCCAAATTTGATTTTATCTTCAATTGACTTTTTTGACTGAGTTTGCCCAAACTGGGTGATTGATAGTTGACTTGCTATACCTGAAAACAAGTTAACTTTTTAAAAAATTGGTGTTTTATATATTTAAAAAATAGATAAAACGAAATTGCGTAAAATTAGGATTTAAAATATATACGAGGTCTGTTCAAAAAGTTCCCGGAATTTTTGAATTGCGCGCGTCTGGAGAGTCCGGTGGTCAAAATTTTTTTTTTATTGTGTTGGTACACATGTCCCTAATGTATGGTGAAATTTTCAGCTGTATTCATTGTTTACATTCTGTCTTGTAGCGGCTAGTGTAGACGTGTTTTTTTGAGCTCGGCGATTTTTGTTAGTTTAAACAATGGAACAATTGAAGAGTCAAAGAATTTGTATTAAATTTTGCGTGAAAAATGAAATAAAGTGTAACCAAGTGTGCGAAATGTTACAGAGAGCCTACGGTGAGTCTGCTATGAAAAAAACAAGTGTTTACGAGTGGTATAAGCGTTTCCAAGATGGCCGCGAAGACGTTGAAGACGACGAACGCTCCGGTCGACCCAGCACGTCAATAATCGATGAAAATGTGAGAAAAGTGGAAAAAATGATTATGGATGATCGCCGAATCACAATTAGAGAAGTTGCTGATGAAGTTGGCATATCAGTTGGCTCATGCCATCATATTTGATTCCAATTTTTTCAATCAATTTTTGAATCATTTAATTTTATTCGGAATTTTAAAATAAAACTAAGATTATCGTAATCAGTTCTTGGTTTATTAAAAAACACAAATAAATCTTATTTTATAAAAACAACAATTTGGGACATACTTTGAAATCTTATTATTTATTATTCTACTGGATCTTCTTCATTTGTATTGCTATCAGGGGTATCAACAGAGGTCAAGGAATCGTAAAAACCGTGGTAGTAAGTGGGGATTGCTCCTGATTTGCATAGACCCATAAGGTCACCGTGCAGAGCCTTGCTCAATGGTAGTGGTTCGGTATAAGCAATCTTCAAATTTTGTTCAGTAGAGCTGGATACGCTTGCGTGTCGGACATTTCTCCTACTTCTTGGCATAATTCTTGGGTTAGGTTCGATATTGATAAGGAAATAATCCGCCTCAAAATCATATTTAAAACGAAGTATGGACGGTGATGAATGCGAAACATTTATTTGCATAACCTTAGACCATGATACTTTTTGACCATTTTCATCTTTAGTCCAGTTCTTATTAGTTATTAATTCCTTTATATCATAAAAATCGTTCTGAGTCATTTCCTTCACATTATATGGCGCGTTGTTGAATTTACTTTCTGACTATAATATAAATTTAAGATTTTAAAAACTATTCTAGGATAATAAAATTCAATAGTACGTTAAAATGTTTATAAACACAAAAGCCGCAGAAAATAGGGGTGGTTTTCACCCTTATCAATAAACAGCCGAGTGAAATAAATATTGATGCACTATTTAAAATCCTTATTTTCTACATATTTGATTTTTTAAAAGTTAATTAAAATTTTGATGAATTAACCGAAAAATTTTGGAAGTTTGGAGCCCTATATCTCCAGAACGGGCAGGGCCTCAGCGATTCTGGCTCCGTGCAAAATCGTTTTGGGCTCCAGTCCTTCCAATGAATATTTAAAATTTTGAAAAAGGCCAAAGACAAAGAAGTGCAATTTCAAGTTGCGTATATATTTACCAACTAAGGTGTGGACGGGTCGGCTTCCTCGCTTGGCGAGGAAGCGGTGGCGCTCGGGACTCCGGGAATCTACTCTTCTAGGCTTCATACTAAAATAAAGGGGACGAAGTGGGCTTTCTGGTATTATAAGAATCGGAATTTTTAATTTATATTTTCATATAAATTTAATATACTACTCAAAACAAAATAAGGGCCACGAGGTATTTTGTCTGTACCATGAAAATAATAAAACCAATATTATTATTTTTGTCTCCATAACGAAAACTAATGTTGTTTTTACCGTGTAGACCAATAAATTTATTCCAATAATAATGATTAAAAAGTTTATTTGCTTTTGAAAGAAAAAACACATTTAAGGTTAAAAATAAAAACAATGTAAAGTTACTGAAAACAAAAGAAAATACTCCATGCTCATCTTTTAGTAACGGGTATGCCCCCCTCGTTTCGTTACGCACTCCTGAAGCCTGGAGTGCATGCTCTCAATCAAATGCCTGACATTTTCCATTGGAATCTCTTCCCAGGCCCTTTTAACAGCGTTGATGAGTTGCTGTTGGTTGTGGATTTCCTGATCACCGTCTCTAACTCTTCGTTTCAACTGATCCCACATGTGCTCTATTGGATTTAAGTCCGGACTGTTCACCGGCCACGGCAAGACTTGAATTTGAGACGCTTCCAGTACAAACCGAGTCGCTTGAGCCGTGTGTGCACGAGCATTGTCTTGCATCAAGATGAATCCAGGACCCGCTCGCTGGGCAAATGGGATCACATGTGGTCTGACGACTTCTTCAATATACCGCTGAGCAGTAACAGTACCCTCATTTAAAATAGCGAGCTCAGTTTTGCCGTGTAAGCTTATCCCGCCCCAAATCATCACATTTGGACCACCAAAACGATCGACTTCATGGATGCAGGCTTCTGAAAATCTCTCGCCGCGTCTTCTCCATTCTCTAATACGCCGATCGTCGTTAAAAAAATTAACTTTGCATTCGTCTGTGAAGAGCACCATGCCCCATTGGTTTATGTCCCAGTCCAAATGTTGACGGGAAAATCTTAAACGATTTGCACGATGATTTCTGGTTAATGGAATACGGACAACTCGCCTTCTTGATGCCTGCTGGTCTTCATGCAATCGATTACGAATAGTTTGGTCACTGACACGAGTACCCGTTGTGAGCCGTAAACGATTTTGCAGCTTGCGGGCCGTCGTTGTGCGATCTCGGCGCGCACTTAATCGATGTAACGATCCTCTTGAGCTGTTGTAATGCGAACTCTGCCCGAACCAGGTCTTCTTCTAACACTGCCGGTCTCTTGGAAACGATTCCATAGATTTTGAATAGCTCTTCGAGAAAATCCCAATTGCAAACCCACAGATCGCTGCGAATGACCTTCTTCAATCATTGTAACGGCTCTGGTTGCTGTCAGCGAGTCCATATGACGCCTGCGTGCTTGTGGCATATTGCAAAAGATGTTTCTGACTCGAGATATCAATGAACTCTGATAATTTCTAATAAACCAAGAAGCTAAGGAAAGCAAAACGTCAAAGAAAATGGAATCAAAATTTTCAAAAATAATTTTAAATCAAATTTTATTTAAAATTGTTGCCAGCATTAGATGAATACTACAATATTAAAAAGTTTAGGTATCAAAGAGTTTGTATACTCAATATTTTACTACTTTCAATATGTAAATGTTTAATAATTTACACCAAAATGAAAAAATACCTCGTGGCCCTTATTTTGTTTTGAACAGTATACAATAAACAATCATCTAAGCGTGTTCTCAGCTACGTCCATATGGAGCCCAGTGTCCGCTCGGGCTATGATACCGATGCGGTAAGTCTGGATTTTTCAATGGAGCGACTACCGTCCGACTTCTACACCCTTGGAAAGAAAACCTAGACCACTGGGATCATAGCCTTACATTTCCAGGGTTAACTGGAAATGCAGGTTTCCTCACTATGTTTTCCTTAACCGCAAGCGATATTTAATAAATAAATCGGTACATGCATTTGAAAAACACAGTGGTACCGGCCCGAGTTTGAACCATCGATCTCCTGCGAAGGAGGTGACGTTCATACCGCCTGGGCTATCGGTCGCTTTTATAGGTAACATTCGATAGTAATTGTCAAAATAAATCAAACGAGCAAAAACTTCATAATAAAATAATATTGCATTGTCACCTGACTTACAAACGCATGCAAAATATCATTTCAATTGATTGAGAATAACTACTTCCAAATTCAGTTGCAAGATTTGATCCAAATAACAACCACAGCAAACAGGGCAAGTTGAATAAAAGCTTGTGAAAAACGAACTCACCTACAGTTACGGTCCGCCATCGTTGCGAAATTGGCGAGAACAGATACAGAGCAACACGCGTCCTTCGCCGGTAAGCGCCTGCTACGCACTAATTTCACCCCCGCCGACCCTGACCGCGGAACTAGGATCGTTCGGTAGCCCCGCCGGGCGACATTAGTTAACGGCATTATAGCGTATTATTATGAGATAACGACACTTAAATCTAATTTTTAAGGACAAATATTTTTAGTTTATTTTAGAAATGCCGTTACTGGCTCATAACGTACATAAAGTCAAAATATAAGTACAGGGTGTCTCAAAAGTAAGTTCACATTTGCTTATCTTATTACGCGAAAGCAACTATTCTGAGGGGCGCGGGGGGTATGTCAGTCGGTAGTCTGGCTCTTGGGAATTTAGTCGCTATGGAGCGTTTCTCTGGTGCGGACCGTGCGTTGTGCGTACGTGAGTTTTACAAAAACGGTAATTCGGCGACTGTAGCGCGTAGAAAATTCTGCAGTATTCGACATATTCGTCACTTAAATGATGCGCCTAGCACTCGACTCATTGCAAAATGGGTTGAGAAGTTTGAAGAGACTGGGTCAACTCTGGAGAAACCAAAATCTGGGCGGCCAAGAACATCAAGAACAGCCGAAAACGTGGACAGTGTTACTCAGTCTATTCGAGATGATCCAAACCTCTCGATTCGGAAGCGTGCTGTTGCTTTAAATGTGCACAGATCTTCATTATGCCGCATTTTACACAAAGATTTAAAGCTGCACCCGTACAAAATTCAGTTAGTGCAAGAACTGAAGCCTCAAGATGCTGGTCAGAGGCTTGCCTTTGTAAATCAGATGATTGAGCGCTTTCCAACGTTCACCAACATCTTGTTTTCCGATGAAGCCCATTTTCACCTGAATGGGCATGTAAACAAGCAAAATTGTCGTTACTGGAGTGCAACCAACCCAAAACAAAAACATCAGAAACCGCTACATTCACCCAAAGTCACCGTATGGGCAGCGATGTCGGCGCGAGGAATTATCGGCCCTTACTTTTTTGAAGATGGAAGGGGACGCACACTCACAGTGAATTCAGAGCGTTATGTGGAGATGTTAGACGAGTTTTTCGTACCCCAACTGCAAAACTTTCCTGGTTACAACCAAAGAACATGGTTTCAGCAGGATGGAGCAACTTCACACACGTCCAACAGATCTCTGCCTCGAGTTCGAGAAATTTTTCCGAACAAATTAATCTCCAGGCGAGGTGACATAAATTGGCCTCCACGAAGTCCCGATTTAACGCCTATGGATTTTTTCCTGTGGGGTTATGTCAAATCAAAAGTTTACGCTAATAAACCGACTTCCCTGGTACAATTAAAAGAAAATATCCGTCATGAAATGGCAGCCATCACGGAGACTACCTGCCGAGCTGTCATAGGCAATTTTAGTGCCCGACTAAATGAATGCCGAGAGCGCAACGGTTTACATTTGGACGATGTTATTTTTAAAAAATAAATTCCCAAACAGTGTACTTCAATATAAAATAAACATTTTTTCAATAAAGCTAAGACTTTTCTTTTAAAAAAAGATTTTAATGTGAACTTTCTTTTGAGACACCTTGTATAACAAATGTTGAGCTATAATGCCGTTAAGATTCGTTAATCACATTTAAGTCTATCTCATTCAGTTTACGGCATTATTGCTTAACAAACGTAAACCTGTATATTAAAAATAAATAACAATAAAACCGTTAAAGTAAAGGGTGGGCCAATAATTATTGCACTTTTAAAACATGAATAGAAATAAAACTACAACTGTTATTTTGTTGATTATATTTTTAACGTTTTGACAATTTAATGAAATTTTTTTTTTAAAAATGACATCGTCGTGATGTGCACCGTCTCGTCGTTGGCACTCTAGCAATCGACTACGCAAACTTTGGAAAACTCGCTGACACATGCTGCGGGGGATCGCGGCTATCTCGTCGTGGATGTTTCGTTTTAATTGGGATATATTCGTCGGTTTATTAAGGTTGACTCGACTTTTCAGGTATCCCCATAAGAAAAAATCGCATGGTGTAAGATCCGGGCTTCTCGGAGGCCATGGGATATCACCTCTGCGAGAAATCAATTTATTCGGAAACATTTCTTTGACTACCGGTAAAGTCACATTTGACGTGTGGCATGTTGCTCCATCTTGTTGCATCCAGGTCCTGCTGTTGTATCCTTGAAATTCATGCAACTGCGGCGTCAAAAACTCTCGCAACATCTTGACGTATTCCGCTGAATTCACAGTTACATTATTTCCTTGATTATTTTCAAAGATATACGGACCAATTATGCCCTTTGCTGATATGGCAGCCCATACTGTCGTTTTAGGTGAATGAAGTGGCTTTTGGTGTTTAAGGCGAGGGTTTTCCCTGCTCCAATATCGACAATTGTGCTTATTCACGTGCCCGTTGATGTGAAAGTGGGCCTCGTCCGTAAACAATAAATTCTCCAGGCTAGAGAATTGCTCCAGCATTGTGTCAGCCAATAACTTACGTTGAATGTAATCATTTGGTTTCATCTCCTGCACAATTTGAAGCTTATACGGGTGCAGTTTGAGGTCTAGATGCAAAATCCGCCGTAGACTGCTTCTCGGTAATGCCAGAACCGCCGAACGCTTACGCGTAGATAATTCTGGATCGTTCCGAACGGAAATTTCAACCTCTCGAATGTTCTCATAGCTTCTTCTTGAACGTGGCCGGCCTGTTTGTTTAATATTCGTTGTCGATCCCGTTTGCTCGAACTTCACGACCCAAGCTTTGATTAAATTAACACTTGGACACTCGCTTACACGGCGTAATCCATATTCAATTCGAAACAGGCGTCGTACAGTAACGTAGGAATCGTTGTTTTTGTAAAATTGTTTAACACAAAAAGCACGCTGTTGTCCCGTGAAGCGCTCCATCGTGACTAAAATTGCATGACGCATAGTTTCCCGCCACCCTCGCGCCCCTCCCTCCAACGGTATTCGAGAAATTTAGTGTTGCTATTTGCAAAAATTATTGGCCCACCCTGTACTTTAACTGCTTTACAGTGTGTAAAAGACTGTATAACGGCAATCTAGTGAAGCAATCATAGGAAAAAATTATAACAAAAATATATGTTAATGAACTTTAACGGCTATATTAACTCGTAATGTTACTTAACGGCCTTTATGTTAATTAGAAACGAGAAAAAAGGTTTATACCGGCATTTTTATAATAATTATTTCCGAAACTATTCAATATATAAAAAAACCGCGTATACAGGTCGATAGAGAATTTTTATCTCATCAATGTACCATTCAAAGTTGAAAATCGCCCAGATGTCAGATGAAATTGGCCTACCTGGTGCCTAAATAACTCAAGATGCATTGGTTTCTTGTGATATGTGCATAACTTCTCAGTAGGAAGTAATCCTCGATCCTCTGAGAATTTAATGCACTGTTCATGTGTGCCTGAAACAATTAGAAAAAGATGTTTTTATTTATTTAAAGGCTTCCGAACGTCTCCGGCGGCGGCGCTGCGGGAAGTGCAGCCCCTCCGCCCTCTCCCGGCTGCTCTCCCTCCGCGCCTCCGGGCTTTTATATACACTCTAGCGTAGGGCAGACTAGTACCACGTGGAATCGAGGTTAACTAATTCGGTTCTGTCATACATTTTGACCTATTCTATTCTGAGTTGAAAAATCTACAAGTTTGCTTGTGCATCTCAAAATTATTTTAAGTCTCGTGGATGTATAGCACTATACTCCAACCAAACAAAAATTAGTTTACGCAAATTTAGTCTAACATAAAAAAAACTCACCTAGAGTGTTGAAGATTTTATGAATATTCCATTGCAATCTAACTTCTTCCGAATACAATTGACGGCGCCTGTGAGAACTGCCGGCTACAGGCTCCGGTAATTGTTCCCATGAACAACCAGGGGTTGGTTCGGCGGAAGAACTGCCGGCTGCAGGCCCCGGTAATTGTTCCCATGAACAACCAGGGGTTGGTTCGGCGGAAGAACTGCTGACTACAGCACTTGGAACTACAGTCGTGGGCACAAGCGGCTCATTTGAGTCCAACACTTGTTCACACACAGAAGAGGAGTTCGACACAAGGCGCTCACTAGAGTCAAACACATGCACTACACTTAACTCTTCTGGCGATGATGGGGCGGAAAGCGAGGCCTGGGACTTCGGTGATGCCATGGTAGTCATACAAATATCGACAACAGGAGTACAAATAGATGATCTCAACTGCGCGGCTATAAGATGACTGATTAACTGACATACGTACATACGTATTGAATTGACAATGACAGTAGCCTGACAGTAACGCAAAATGGCCGCCGTCACAGATTTTTAGTTAATTATTATTTATTACTGATATAAAGTAAGTTATTACTGCAAGTACTACATTAAAAAAAACACTACAACGCGTTAACACAACACGTAACAAAACGCAATACACGTAACTACGAAATGTCAATAGCAATAGCATATTTCACTCCGCAAACAAAATAAATAAATAATAACATAAAAGTAAGAGATCAACCATGACAGTCATAATTGTACACTAAACAATAAACTATTTAATAAACTAAAAAGTTTTTCTTATATACTATGTAATACGTACATACTATACGCATAAACAAAAAACAATCAAACTTAAAAAAATAAATTCTTAACACGTTAATTATAAAGTACATTATTTCGCAAATAAAATAGGAACTCAGGTCGTAGATCATCTAAAACCAGTCATTAATTGTGCAATCAACAATTAATATTTAATCAACATAAAGCTTCATGTGCTCGTATTTATTGATAAAAAAGAAAAATTATTCAGTATCACTACTGGATTCCCCAACACAATTTTTAGATGAAATTATGTTTTTGAAAAATTTGTGATAAGAAGTAGGAATCACTTTTTGATCACATAATGATATCAAGTCTTTTTTCTTACTTTCATTAATAGGCAATGCTTTTGAATAGCATTTTTGTAAGACTACATCATGTTGTTGTAATGTTTTCTTGTTTCTTAGCCTAGTATTTTTTGATTGTATAAGGATCATGACTATATTCAGGAGCATTGTCAGCTAAATCATATTTATATAATAAAATATCAGGTTGTCTATGATCTACTCTGATTTGTTTTATTTTTGACCATTTAACTATTTCACCGTTAATATTTTTGTTCCAAGTGTATAATGACGACGATTGCATTTTCTTAAAATCTAAAATATCATCTTGGGTAGCATCAGTAACTATGTAAGGGCTTCCTGTTTGTTTGCACCATCTAATCAAAGCACTCCACTCGGCAGGTGTATAAATAATTTTATATTTTTGTGAATTTTCTATAGTTGCATGAACGCTATCTACTTCTGATTGTGTGTGGCCTTTCTCTAAAAAGGTATGTTTTATATCTATCCCTAGAGCTTTACATAAAAAATACTATTCTGTTTCGGTTTTGGCTAGAACAATTATCTGACCAAAATCGTAAGTCTTTGTAACCTTCTGTAACCTTTTTAAAAATTAAATCGTACACAAAGCTAGACACCTCATTTGGACCTTTTTTACCTATTTGTTCGGTCCATAAATAACAATAACCCTGTGATTCACCTATGTCAAAAATGGTAAAATTATACAGTTTAAGTTTTGATTTATAGTAGAATAAGCTTATGTCGCCATGCGGGCAGTATAAAATTTTTTGCATGTCATAACACGCACAAAAAACTTTAGCAGTCTTATCCTGTGCTATCTTTTTGTCTGCATCTTTTAATGTTCTTGCAATTTTTTTGTTATTTAAATGAGTAAAATATTATTCCTTTAATTTGTCATCTGGTTGTGATGTAGTCTTGTACACATGACATGTATCACATAAGTCTTTTTTAGGCTTATGGAAACTTAAATTTATATGTTTATTTATAATATCTCGATACTGCCGTAAATTTTGACACTTTGTAGAATATCTGTCAGCATCAAACCATTCAGTGTACAAAGTATGCATATGCCTAAAGGTTAAATATTCATCTAGATACAATTTATTTGAATCTTTGCGACAGTAGTGGGATTCCACTGGTGCGAAAGATTTTACATGATCGCACACACTTTGCACCATTGCGGCAGAAATGACTTTGGGATGGTTTTGATGTCTGCCTCTTTCATCAGTAGAAGAAAACGAATCAATGCATTTATCAATAGCAGTTCTTACCATCTTTTCGCTTACACTAAAAGTATGTAAGAATGTAGTCTTACAAACTCGCAATTTATTGTTGTTTTCAGTAAAGCCAGATGTATTTTCTATTATTGGTAAATAATAAATGTTTGTGTAAGAACGCCTTGATACGTGGTCAGTTACAGATCGCCGTTTATTAATTATATTCACATACTTTGCGAGAACATCCCACTGTTTGCTGTGATCTCCAAGACCCCAAAATTTATTAAAAATGTTTTGACGTGATGAATCCGTAACATTCTCAAAACACTTCAATTTGTAAGATGTACTACATTTCGAGCCCATACGTTTTTCATGTTTTATTTTACCATCACGACTACAGTGTTCTTTGTCTTCGTTCTTTAAGCGTTTGCGTGTTATATCTTACCATTCTGCCGTATAGCTTTTCCTCGATCTTCCTAAGTCCTTTCTCTTAACTAATTTCTTTTTTCGCTTTGGGGTATAAGAAGGTGAAAACAATTCACCCGAGGAGTAAACTGCAGGCTCACTTATAGATAAGAATGTTCTCGGAGAGTCAACAAATTCGTCGATCTACATCCTGGTTATTTGAGATATTTTCTGATGTACTTACAACAATAGGGGGCGGTGAAAATGATACTGGAGGAGACGGCACAGGTGTATTACAAATAAATATATCTGGAGTAATTACTCCTGGACGTTCACTATTAGCCATATTAGTATTTAATTGTTGATCTTGCTCATTACACTCCGCGATCTCGTCAAAGCTTTCATCAAATTTCTCTTCTAAAATTTCTTTTAGAAAACTCATTTCTTCTATTACGGCATATTCAGCTCCCGAGGGAAGAGGAGATTCTATGACATAAATAAAGTCATCTTAAAAAAATATATAAATAATCTAACCGTGAGCTAAACAATTCTGCTATAAAAGTAGTTGCATTTACGCCCAAAAAAGTATTAATAAAAAGTTTAATGTAAATAACCCTTAATTATTAGTTTTTTTATTACTGTACTATGATTTACTAATTAAAACGTTATCATTATGAGCTTCTTAGGCTAAAAATACAATATTCTTGAAAGACTCCTTTGAAATTTGAACGACGTAGAAAGGCGAATCAGTCATTTTCGCCACTTTACGCTGGGCACGTCAATTTATAGACAAAAATGAGACATTTTGACAAAATAATCACAGAATAAAAATAATAACACTTACCTTGACATACTGAATGGTTGTTTTCATTGTCATCACACGATATTTCAGATGAATCGCTCACTCTCAATGCTCTCTTCAATATTGTGTATGCTCTTGAACGATTATGTCCTTCCTTACTTCTATTCATTATTTTGAATTGTCTATATAACAATTTTTAATAACAAACAATTTAATATTTAAAGTTACTGCTAGCAAAAGTATGTATTTGAATATGATCACTGAGGACCGAAATTCCGACTGCTCAACTCGTGCGCCACCGCGTAAATAAACGAATGTGGCACGTTCGCCCGCACCTCAGCCCGCGCTCCCGCCGCCGCACGTCTTAAAAGAATTTATAGACACGTTTGCCTTCATACGCGTCCTTAATCGTCAGATACGTTCTTATAGTCAAATTTTAAAATTGGATGTATAACTCAAGAATCGATTTTCGATTAAACTATTATATAGAATACCATCTAAACAAACCATTGCTATCAAAGTCGTAAAAAGGCCAATCAGCCGCTTACAGCTCTTTACGTAGGACCCATCGATATTGGGTTTCTTATTTTTTGCTTTTTCGTTAGTTTTGGTTTTGTTTGATTGCTGATCGGTCAAATTGCTTTTAAAAATTTGTTTCACATGTTTTAAATTTTGTTTCTCAGCATTGGGTGTTTTCTTTTTTAAGATATCCATCATATTTTCTGTTGAATATCGATTAACATCATAGATTACACTACCTAGTTTGCGGTCAACACCTCTATAGTAAGCTCTCTGGTTCTGCACACGTATTGAAAAATGGCTGTAATTCTTTCTTGTGAGAAGTTAATATTAAATGCTTATACAAATAAAAATGTTGTCTATTTTGCAATCCACTACGCAAGAGATAAAACTCTGCCGATATCCCCAACAAAAGGTTATGGGCCCAGCAACGCCGAAAAAGGTATTTTGTATTTTGAGAAAATAACAATATAATATTGTGGTAACTATGTTTGCCACAATTATTGAGATCAGATAATTTCAGTAACTAGCTATTTAGATTAACATGTATTTTTGACGAGAGACAAATCTCATATTTGCTGCAAGATGAAAAAGATATAAAAGAAGAAAAAAGGAAAGTGCTAATAGACATGATGCAAAAGGAAGATACATCATAGTGCAATGTCTAACTGAAAAATATTTAAACTTAATAAAAGAATGTAAGAGTAGTAAAGACATGATTGAAACACTTAAAAGTTCATACCAGAGAAAAAGTGTCGTCTCAAAATTAAATCTACGTAGAAAACTACTGACACTCAAGTGCGGAGAGAATGAAAAATTATAGGACTATTTCCTAAAGTTTGATAATATCATCACCAGCTTAGAAGGAGTTAAAGACACAATTCAAGAAGTATGTAAAATCTGCTACCTAATGATAGGACTGCCAGAAAAATATGAAACGGTAATAACTGCCATAGAAACCTTGAATACAGAGTTCAAAATTGATTTTGTTAAAAGAAAACTATTAGATGAAGAATTGAAACTGCTAAACAAGGAAAGTACAGAGTCAAAACAAGAAGTATATTTAACCTGCTATACATGTGGAAGAAAGGGAAATAAGTCATTTGAATGTAAGGAAAAGGAAAAACAAGGACAAAGACAGCAGTATAATGAACAGCAAAGAGGCCAATGGACAAGAAGACCAAACAGAGGTCGCACTTCATACAGAGGCCGCCGCACAGTGGATCGACTCCATATAAAAAGTTGGACGTAGGCATCTTACGAAAAATACACGAACATTAAAAAAAAAATCCATTGTATTCGTCTATTTTCTCTCTACAAATGTTACTATGCAGATGTTCTCATCAGACTTGTGTTTAGGGAGTTATTGGCAAGTAAGTGATTTTTTGTATGAAAATGAACATAAAATAGTTTATAACTTCTGAGTTACGCCTCGTTTCGAGTTAAAGTTTTTATATTGTAATCTACACAATAATTGCCAAAATGTATCCCTTCACAGATGGTGCGCCAAATATACACTTTAAGAGATACAAATTTTATTATGAAAAAAAAATCTTAAAAAATGTCCATATTTTCTTCAATTCAATTCAAATTCAAAATTCAAAATCATTTATTCAGTTTAGGCTACAAGTAGCTCTTGTGAATGTCACTATGCCATCGGTTCGTAAGTCTACTCTGGGCGGGAGATCTTGTACTGAGAAGAACCGGCAAGAAACTCAGCAAGTGTCCAGCTCTTTTCTCCCTTACAGCGTCAAAAATATTGGAAAATGCCCTATCATAGCAGGACACTTTCCATTACAAATAAACACAAAATTATAGAAGACAACCACAACATGTAAATAAAAAACAAAAATATCACAAAATAAAAATAAAAAAAATAAAAAAAACTAAGTTAACAAATTTACATCAGGTAAAAGTTTCAATTTCCACAATGTCATACAGTACCACTACAGTACTCAAAAAAAAAAAATTGGTTAAGAAAAACCAAGTCAAACTACAGTAAATAATATTAAAAATAAGATAAGTATGCAAGAGCAGACCAGCCTCCACAGGCAGCACCCGTTCACGAGTATGACATATGAATCAGCCATCGCTTCGCTCAACCATATTTTAGGGAACGTAACGACCCGACGCACACGCCACCACCGCAGAGACAAATAAAGAGAGCATGACATACTCAAGATACTCTAAATAAAAACTTAATGATCTATTTAACGCAACGCTGTTTGTTATCTGTAGGACACTGCTGATAAAGGCTATCATATCAGTATAAAAATTATATAAATTAATTTTATTATATTAATTCAAATAGAGTATATGTTTTTCATTATAACCAAGCTGTTTTATCATCTAAATATTCTTTGACTGTATAATAACCTTTTAAAAGTAATATAGATTTCACATGTTTTTTAAACTTATCTAAAGGTAAATCTAGTACAGTACTTGGTATTTTATTGTAATAGTGTATACCTTGCCCCAAGAAAGAACCAAGAACCTTCTGTAACCTGAACAGTGGCATTACAAGTTTTGTCTTATTCCTAGTATTGAAATTGTGTACGTCACCATGTTTAGTATAGGAGTTGATATTGCAACGTACAAAAACTATACAATTATAAATATATTGAGATGCAACTGTCAGGACACCAATCTCCTTAAAAAGATTTCTTAAGGAAGTTCGTGATCCGAGTCTATAGATTGATCTTATTGCTCGTTTCTGTAAAATGAATATAGTTTCAATATCAGCCGCTGTTCCCCACAGTAGGACGCCATACGACATGACACTGAAAATAACTAAAATAGACCATTCTAGCAGTTTCAACGTCTGTTAACTGCCTAATTTTTCTAATGGCATAAGCAGCAGAGCTGAGTTTACCGGCCAATTTCGATATATGAGGATTCCATTGAAGCTTTGAGTCAAGGGTTATGCCTAAAAAGACTGTAGAATCTACCAAATCTAATTGATCACCGTTTATTTTAATATCGGTTGGTTCATATTTGACATTTGGTAATATAAATTTAATACATTTTGTTTTCTTAGCGTTAAGCTGTAAATTATTAATAGTAAACCAACGGAGTACCTCTGAAAGAGCTTTATTTACATTTTCATAATTAGTCCTACACCTAGTTACATTAAAAATGAGTGAAGTATCATCTGCAAATAATACAATTTCACAAAAGTTCTCTACAAAGAATGGCAAGTCATTAATATAAATCAAGAAAAGGAAAGGACCAAGAATCGACCCTTGTGGAACTCCCATTTTTACATGTGAACCAGATGATTTAGTACCATTTATATCAACAGTTTGTGTTCTAGAGCTGAGATATGACTGTATTAAATTTAGTGCAAAATCTTTGAGACCGTAATAATGAAGCTTCATCACCAGAGTCCGGTGCTCAACGCAATCGAAAGCCTTGGACAAGTCGCAAAAAACACCAAGAGCGTTTTGAGACTTCTCCCAGGCATCAAATATATGTTTTATTAGAGCAACACCTGCATCAGTAGTAGAACGACCCTTAGTAAAGCCATATTGCTTACTATGTAAAAGGTTGTTTGTGTTAAAATATGACATCAACTGTTCGAGTATGATTTTTTCATAAATTTTACTTAGCGCTGGTAATATTGAAATGGGCCGATAGTTACTGGGATCTTCTTTGTTCCCTGATTTGAATAAAGGTATAACTTTACTAAACTTCATAAGATCAGGAAAGATTCCTTTATCGACACAGTTATTAAAAATTTCAGCAAGATACGGTGCAATAGAATGAATAATATTCTTAATTACTTTAATAGATATACCCCACAAATCACTCGTGTTTTTCATTTTAAGTGATTTAAATGTTTTAATAATATTCATTGAATCAATGTATTTAAATTGAAAGGAAAGATTACATTTTGGTACATATTTTTGGAGTAAAGTTTGTGCAGCTTCTGGTGATGAATCTAAATTTGACGTTGTTATTACAGGTATATTTACAAAAAAATCATCAAAAATATTAGCAATTTGTGAATCTGAATTGACTAAGTTGTCGTTTACTTTTAAAGTGAAAATATTATCCCGTGGTTTAAATTTACCTGTTTCACGGTTTATAATGTCCCAAGTGGCTTTAATTTTATTGTTAGACTTTTTAATTTTTTCTTTAAGGTAATTAGATTTTGCTACTGTGCACACTTTTTTAAACATTTTCGAATAATTCTTTACATATTGCGTAAAATTAACATTTTGGTTATATTGTTTTAAACTATATAAATCATATAATTTATTTCTACTCTTATATATACCAGTTGTGGCCCAGTCACAGAACTTAAGTTTATGGGTAATTTTTATTGTTTTTGGTGTAAACACATGGTTGTATTCGGTCTTAATTAAATTAAAAAGATTACTATAAAGTACATCTGGATCATCTTGTACAAAGGGTAATGCATCAATTTTACAAGCTATACTATTTTTGAAACACTCCATTCGCTCTTTTGTAACTGGTTTACAGTTCACTATTTTTGGTTCATCCCTAATATCAAAATCATAGGTCACCTTCAAACCGCAATGGTCAGACGTAAGATTACTAATGAGTGACTTAGAAACAGGGTCATAGTCTGTAAAAATATTATCTAGACAAGTGGCCGAATGTGAAGTTATTCTAGTGGGTTCGAGAAATAGATTTGAAAGATTAAAACATTTAAATAAGGCAAGAAGACGAACACTCGTTGAAGTGTTTTCTAAAATATTTATATTAAAATCTCCACATACTAAAACAAATTTATTTTTTAATTTTAATTTTCTAAGTACATCTTCCATTACTGATTCAAAAATATTAAAATTGGCCGATGGGGGTCGGTATACACACACTATTACAAAACTATTGAACTCCACACACGATAGTTCAATGTTACGCTCCACTGATAGGTCTACAATGTCGTTGCGATTTTTGTATTTAATATTGCTTCTTACTAATATTAGAGAACCGCCGTGAATAGCTGAGCTTCGCACGTACGCGCTTGCTAATTGGAAATTATTTACATGGAATGATGTATCATGACTTCTTAACCAATGCTCAGTTATACAAAATACATGAATTACCTGGCTTTTTGCTAATAATTCTAATTCTAAGTCCTTGCCAGCCAAACCCTGAATATTTTGATGTATAATAGTAATGGATGTGGGCTTGGCCTTTGTCTTAGACCTCAGTTTAAACCTGAGGTTGTAACCTTATTACTAGTTGTAAAAGTTGCATTAGTAGAACTACTAATGATTAAGTTATTATCATAAAAAGACTTAGTTATACCACCTATAACTGTATCATGTATATTAAAAGCTAACAAATTAGCTATCTGTGTCCTACATTTCTTAGAAAGATACATCGTATCTGACATCAAACTAAAGTTATTAATAAATTTATTAATATCGAAATATAAAATAGTGTCACTATGACGACAAGTCAAATTAAACAATAATAAATTTAAGTCATAAATGCGCTTGTTTTGTTCCCAGGTTAAATTTGTACAATAGGGAAAAGCGCTAACTATTAACCTGCAATTCGTATCTGATTGCAGTTTAATCAAAATATTAAAATTATTTATAATGTCACGTTTCCTAGTATGTGAGCTGTCACCACACAATACAATGACATTAGTGGAACTATTCAGTGAATCCTGTGATATGTTATTTACTATAGCATTAAATGATTGACCTGGAGTACAAATATTCGTCATTGGATGGTTAAGATTTGCATTCATAAGCAACCCTAAGCCCTGACCAAGTTTATCTGAGTACATAACTGTTTTTCTCACTAATTTAGTTACATTAGGATTATGTATTGTTTGAGGAGAGGCCGATGTAGAGCTGGGAACCAAAACAGACAAGTTATGCGACTTTAATTGAATATTAGAGTTCAGCGATAAAGACTCTCTTATTCATAATAATCAGAATTTATGTCACTATTATAAGTTCTTAGTGCATACACCATGTATTTATAGCGTCTTTTCTTGCTAATAATATGGAAAGACATTAATTATTGAAATGGAAGGATAACTGAGGCATAAATTAATTATAACCAGCAAGTAGTACATTAATGCAAATACATTTATAAATACAAACATATTTTTTTAGTTCGGTCGCTAACAATTAATTCGGTTAACTCCTTAAATGAGAACTTCTTCGTTTTGTGATCGAATTTCGGTCGAATGCTCGTAAGAAGAGGATCGGAAGACAAGATAAGATTGTGCAAGATGACCTTATTGCATGCAATACTGCTGGTTTTCCCCGAATGACTTTCTCTATATTTCCGAAAGTCTTTATTCCTCGCCTCAGATGCCTCCTCGGATAACATACCTATTGGAACGATGGATAAATGCTCAACTATTTGGGATCCATGAATAAGCTGATTGATGATTTTATATCCGCCTTATATGATATGTGTAGTTAACATTCCATGCTGCGTACACAAATCTTCTGTTATTGGTCTGTTGTTCACCTTTTCTAAATCGTTCATCTCGGAAGGACGGGTTTTACATAAGTTACACACAGATCCAGATGTTTCTGAGATGTATGAATGAATTTTACTATCGATCATGGTTAAAAGTTGGTAGGTAGGTAGGTTAGTGTTACGCGGCGAGAAATGAATTGTTCCTTTTTTTTTTAAAAGAGATTTATTATTTATTTAATTATTACATAGATTTAGTATATAAAGATTTAATAACTAGTGAGTGTCGATGCGGAGGTACGATATAGAAGTGTCTTAAAATAAAGGATCTTTGGTTTATATAGAGATGCTAAAATAGAAGGGGAAAGGACGCGGCGTGGGTTTCTTATCAGGACAGGGTTTTGAGTAATCTTTATTTGTGCGTGGATGGATATGAAACATGACATTGTAACCTATTTCTAAACTTATCTCTAATGTCTTAGCGTTAGTTGATGTCTGGAAATTTATCTCTAGGGTTTTGGCTTTAACAATTTATTACGGTTGCTTATGATTAAAATGTTACTCTAAGTCTTATCTAAATGTCTTTAGTGAAGACAGACGTTGTGCACTCGTCGAGTCTGGGTAACGGACATATAACATTAGCCAATTAAAAGAAATAACTGATACTACTAACTCTACAGTCGAAGAAAATGAGTTTGAGGTCTTCGGTAAACACGTCGGTCTTCAACTGAAATCTTTGCCCTTACTATTGGCATTAGAAGCACAAGAGCACATTCAACTTTACATAAATAGAATTCGACGTCAACACATTCAAAACGCGTCTGTACAAAACAGAATCACCAGAACGCCACAGTCGTATGCTACTGAATCACCATATAGCGATTCTTCAATTTATTTCAAATGACACCAGTAACTATAATTTGGAAGAGCAAGCAACTGAATGTATTTCCTCATCCATTTTACCTACACATAATTATGAACACGTTGCGGATTATCAGTTTTCCTCAAATATGTTTCCATCTGGCCATATAAACAATAATGAAACGCAGAGTAACGTTACAATTACATCAAATGACTTAGTTTTCACAGCAATGCAGAATGCTAATGTTGATAATGAAAAGTGTTGGGAGCAAACATTATGAACAAAATACTTATAATTAAAGTTATACCTAACAATGTTAAAAATGATTTTCTTAATAAATAAATGTGTTATAATAAATCTTTTACAGTTATTTAATCTTACCTTGATAAATTCCATTAATGTTTCATAGATTGCTTACAAACTTCGATGATGAATGAAATAGTTGATTTTCCGAGTCTAAATATATGTGTGAGTGTCCTAAAGTACATCCAGTGGCAATGGCTGAAGAACAACCTTTGAGTACGATATCAGTGGCAGCAAAAATACCCGATTTTTGGCAAGATGTCACTGCCGTCACTGTACTAGGTATCCCTCTGTTTTCGGGCTCAACTGCCGTCACTGTACTAGAAGCTAAACGTTTGGGCTCAACAGCTGTCACTGTGCGGGCTCCCTTAGTTACGGAACTTGGGACTGTCCTTCTTGAGGTAACGGGTGCCCCTAGCGTTACAGGCCTTTCGTCACCTTTCTGGATGTAACTTACACTGGCGCTTTAATGTTACAGGCATTACTCCGCCCTTTGGTATGTACCATTATTCTGGTACTGGATACATCATTGGTGCTATAACCAAACCCCTAAGGGTGACTCAACAGCCCCGTATCTTCCGGTGTTGCCATTGTTGTGGTTAATATGGTAGTGTTGGTAGTTTCGAAACGTCGCGACAAAATCCGACACAATGTGAAAACTTAACTGTCTCACATCGGGCGATTCTCCTCTTTTTTGTCGGAGGTGGAGGAGGAGGTGGTGTAGTTTCTGGAACTATTGGAAGCCTGAAACTAACAAAATGTTATTTGTATCAAAGAGTATTCATAAACATAAATATTTTTTTTTCAGATCCTACTACTACAGACTGGAAAATAATTGAAAATGGTTTTCGAGAACAGTGGAACTTTCCAGGGTGCTGTGGAGCTATCGACGGCAAACATGTCGTCATTAAGGCACCCCCTGAATCAGGAAGTTTATACTATAATTACAAAGAGATAAACAGCATTGTCTTAATGGCTGTTGTAGATCATAAATATTGCTTTAGTTATATAGACGTTGGGTATAATGGAAGGGTTTCTGATGGAGGCGTATTTCATAACTGTAGTTTGTACCAAGAATTAGAAAACGGTGTTCTACCAGAGGGTCATGTCCTAGTTTTCGACAATGCATTTCCCTTGAAAGAATATTTATTAAAACCTTTTCCAGGAAATCGATTAACGCTACAGCAAAAAAAAATTAATTATCGTTTATCTCTGGCTAGAAGAATCGTCGAAAATGCGTTCGGTATACTAGCTGCCAGATTCAGAGTGATTGAAAACTGATGCCCTATAGTCCTGAGAAAGTTGTTAAGATAGTAAAGACCTGTTGCGCTTTACATAATTGGCTCCGACAAACAAAATTACAGAACAGACAGCATGAATACACAGTAGACTCAGAACATTTTGAAGCAGGAACTATCGTTCCTGGTAATTGGAGAAATGAGCCACAGTCTCTCGGAATGCAACCGCTACCTATTTCTTTAAGTAACCGTTCATCCCAAAGGTCTACAGATCATCGGGAGAGATATGCAAATTATTTTGTCGGAAGCGGATCTGTCCCTTGGCAAACAAGAATGATACATTGAAAACGGCCAGCCCACCAACACGAGTATAATCATATAATTATTGTATTGTAATAATGTGCATAAGTAGATAGATGGGTACTTACCAAATTACTTTCACTTTCTGTCAGTATTGAGGTTAAGTTTCGCAGGGATGCATCCAATAAACTGAACCAATTCATTGCAGGAATATAAATCGTGTCAGTCCCAGCGCCTGAACTTTTGGAGTCCTTTATATTTTTAACTCCTGCGAGTAGGTTGAACTAAAAAGTTAAAAGAAAAAAACAACTTTTTAAAAACAAGCTTTTATGAGGTATTGTTAATAAAAAAAGAACTGAAAAGTTAAAAACAATTTAAACCTGACATTAATAAAAAAAAATTATAAATAAAAGCGTGTTACAAACGGAACGAACGAACGAACAGCTCCATCATCAGACCCTGGTTACCATCTAGCACCAAAGTATTTGTCAAGACGAATCATACGAGCTCAAACTCGATGGGGTTGTGTCGTTTAATTACCGATTCTATGGCCATCTTCCAGTTCCATCATCAGACCCTGGTTACCATCTAGCACCAAAGTACTCGTCAAGACGGATCAAACGAGTCCAAACTCGATGGAGTTATCTTGTTCCGTTCTCTAGTTCCTATGGCCACCTTCTGTCATCATCATCAAGCCTTGAATATCACCTAGGGGTATAGTACTTATCAACACTATTTTAAAGAGCCCAAACACGGTGGGGTTAATTTATTGTATTCACTAGATCCTATCGCCACCTTCCGGCTTCATCATCAGACCAGCTTCATACCATAATAATGCATTGTTATCCAAGTGACATAGATGTACCAAATTTCAGCTCAATTGAACACCGGGAAGTGGGTCAAATTAGGCTTGCAAGATTTGTACGCCACACACAAACAAACATGAGAAGGTAATAAAAAAAAAGCTTTTAAAAAGGAATGGACCTCGTTAGGTAAAACTACACTCGGCGTCAAAAAAATCGCACCTCTTAGAAAATCACTTTCAAATGTCATTTACACTTGATATGCACATGCAGTCGCATTAATTATGATTTTATTTACAAGGGTACTTAATTAACTTAATAAAAAACATTACTTTTCATTATCAAATAAAACCTAATGCAACAAATCAAGTGTCACAAAAATTCGATGCAAATTTTGCTACCCGTGAGAGTTGCTAGTTGCGCTTCCTTTGTGGGTATAAAACGGTCAACACGGGTTCAATGTGGGTCATTCGCTATTCAACCGTTGAAGAGGACACACGCACAGATTTTGATGGATACCACAGCTGATAAAGCCGCTCAAGTGGTTGCACTACTGCAATCAGGGGTGCGGCAGTGTGATGTCGCCCGGCAACTGAACCTGAGCCGTTATTCCGTTCGAAGAGTGTACCAGCGCTTCATAGAGACCGGTGGCTATATCCGCAGACACGGTTCGGGTAGACGTCGCTGCACTTCGGAAAGAGACGACCGGTTCGTTGTGTCGAACTCTTTGAGAAATCGTTTCTCCAACGCTGTTGAGTTGCAACAGCAGCTCCAGGCAGTTCGCAGACGCACCGTAAGCGTATCTACGGTTAGAAGAAGATTGAAGGAGAAGAAGATAGCGGCCCACAGAGCTGCTACGGGTCCAAAATTGACTGCAGCGCATCGGCGAGCCCGCTTGCAGTTCGCTCGTGACCACGTCGATTGGACCCTTGAGCAGTGGAGAGCTGTTCTCTTCTCAGACGAGACGCGAGTGTGTCTTTTCTGCAACGACCGACGGAGAAGAGTATACCGGAGGCAGGGTGAACGTTTCGCCCAAGCCTGCATCCAGGAGACGGTGGAATATGGTGGCGGATCCTGCATGTTCTGGGGCGGTATGTCTGCTGCCGGCAAAACCGACCTTGTCTGCGTCTCCCGGACTGGAGGTGCTCGCGGACAAGGGTCGCTGACTGCTCGCCGCTATGTCACTGAGGTCCTGGAAGTGCATGTGGTCCCCTTTGCCGAATCTTTTGGCGAGGGGTTCACATTAATGCACGACAACGCTCGCGCTCACACTGCAGGCATCGTGAGCGACTTCTTGCAGAGGTCCCAAATCTCTGTGATGCAGTGGCCAGCGCGAAGTCCGGATCTGAATCCTATAGAGCACCTCTGGGACCATCTTAAACGTAAGGTTCGATCTCGGGATCCAGCTCCTTCGACTCTACAGGAGCTCCAAGACGCGGTGATTGAAGAATGGGGGCTTATCCCTCAAGAAGAGCTCCTGAAGTTGGTGAGGTCCATGAGGGACCGTATGGAAGCCGTGATCAGGGCAAGGGGGGGTAACACTAGATTTTAAGTTAATTTTAAGACACTTTTTGTACATTTTTCTTTGTAAATTATCTGTTGTTAATTAGGACTTAATTAAGGATTTTTATTATTTTATTAATTTTAATGTTGTTTGTATAATTATAATTAAACAGAAAGTTAAATTTAATTGTTTTTTGATACTCCTTTTTGTTACCTTTCTAATGATACCCAACACTATCCTCTACATAAGGTTTAAGAATTTTTAAAGATGATTTTTAAAAGGTGCGATTTTTTTGACGCCGAGTGTACTTCTAAAAACAATAGGTAGCAATAATAATTAACATCTTTTTGTATCATAGTAATACATATGCTTTTGAAATACTTAAAATAATAAAATTATGCACTAACCTGATGTTTTTAATTTTCAATTTAACCCGGCGTCATTGAGGCAGGGTCAATATGACCCTGCAAGTTTTGCATACGAAAATTTGCTTAGAAATAATTGCCGCACACAACCGTCTGTCTCAGTAGCTGCAGCAAAGGATCACCCCTCCCCTTCACGTACCTCACTTCAGTCGTCCGTCGCCCGCGCAAGGAGCAACACGTGTGTAAACGTGCGACCGGGTAATTATGACCCAGCTCAACGGCAACGTTACTATTTTGTGCCATATTTTTTTATGTTTTATTTAGTTTTACTTATTTACGATACTTTATTTCCAGATACTTGTCTAATATGGACCCGGAAGAACGTGAGCGTCGTCGAATACTGGCGATACTGGAAGAATCCTCGGATAGTGACGAAAATGGACCTAATGCATCTGATTCGGAAAATGAAGATCATGTTAGTGTTCGTAGCCAGGAAAGTGATACCGACCAAGAAGTAAGTGACAGTGAAGATGACATTCCATTGCAACAATTACGTCAATCCAGTTCTTTGAATGTAATGGCTCCAAATGACGACATATCTGAATCGTCAGACCCCGAGGTACGAGGTCCCTTTTATAGCGGAAAAGATGGTACTAAATGGTATAAAACTCCTTTTCGGCAAAATGTCCGCACTCGAAGCGAAAATATTATTACACAGCAGCCTGGAGTAGCACAAGAGGCAAGGACGGCTAAATCGGAATTAGAATGTTGGCAAGTTTTTATACCGGATAATTTGCTCAACACTATACTTATGTACACTAATAATCGAATAAAGGAAAGAATGGTTGCTTGTTCAGATCTCTCGAAACACACTTATATGAAAGAAGTCACCTTGAGTGAAATCAAAGCTTTTATTGGGTTGCTGTACATAGCTGGATTCCATCGCTCTGGAAGGCAGAATTTGAATGATTTATGGACATCTGATGGCACTGGTGTGGATATTTTCCGCATTACTACGAGGGGAGGTCAATAAGTTCGCGGAATGGAGGGGTTGGTGGGGATAAATTTACTCGTCCAGGTAGGCACCAGTTAAGCACCTCATTAAGAGTATATATACCAAGTTTGAACCTAATCGGGTCATTAACTTTTGAGTTATCGACCTGCAAACCACTAAATCGGGAAGAAGTCAGCCAGTATGGAGAAAATTGAACACCGTGCCGTTATTAAGTTCCTTACCAAGCAAGGAAAATCCGCTCAGACGATTTTTCAAGAGCTGTTAGCGGTTTACGCCGACTCTGCCCCTGGTAAAACCATGGTTTACAAGTGGCATGGTCTTTTCAAACAAGGAAGGGAGTCCATTGAAGACGACCCCCGCTCCGGACGGCCAATTGAGGCCACCACACCGGAAATCGTCGAAAAAGTAGAAAAACTTGTATTGGAAGATGCCCGACTGAAGAAGAAGCAACTTGCAGCAATGGTTGGAGTATCCGAATCAAGTATTTTAAATATCCTACATCATCATCTTGGGATGACTAAAGTCAGTGCAAGATGGGTTCCGAGAATGCTCACGCCACTTCAAAAACGCGAGCGTGTCGAGTGCTCTCACCAGTTTCTGGAGCTCTGTGGAGAGAGAAAGGAAGAAGTTATGGCCCGGATTGTTACTGGAGATGAAACCTGGGTTCACCACTATGAACCTGAGTCGAAGCAAGAGTCGATGCAGTGGCATAAAAAAGGCACACCTCCTCCAAAGAAGTTCAAAGTGTCACAATCGGCCGGAAAGATCATGGCGACTATCTTTTGGGATACAGAAGGTATTTTACTGATCGATTATAAAGAACGTGGTGCGACTATAACGGGACAGTACTACGCTTCTTTACTGGAAAGATTGAAAGAAGCCATTAAGGAAAAAAGAAGAGGAAAACTGTCAAAAGGTGTGCTCCTTTTGCACGACAATGCACCCGTCCACACGTGCCATGTTGCGACGGCTGCTATTCACCGATGCGGCTTTGAACAATTAAACCACCCACCATACAGTCCAGACTTGGCCCCCAGTGACTATTATTTATTTCCAAAAATGAAGAAAGAGCTGCGTGGAAAGAAATTTGACGACGGTGAAGAAGTCAAGTCGGCAATTTCGGCCTATTTTGACACCAAAGACAAATCATTTTTTTTCGATGGTATAAACAAGCTATTTGAGAGATCCGAAAAATGTATTAGGGTTAAAGGAGAATATATTGAAAAGGAAAAATAATTTGGTGTTTAATTTCAACCTCCTTCTCTCTCATTCCGCGAACTTATTGACCTCCCCTCGTATGTCGCAGCAGCGTTTTCATTTTATAAACAGCTGTCTTTGCCTTGACGATAAGTCTTCACGCAATTTACGAAAAGAAACTGACAATTTGGCTCCTGTTCGTGAAATATTCGAATTATTCGTCGAAAATTGTAAAAAAAATTATGTTCTTGGAGAACATGTTACGATTGATGAGATGCTGGTTGCCTTTAGAGGAAGAGCTAAGTTTAGGCAGTACATACCTTCAAAACCAGCAAAATACGGTATAAAAATTTTCGCACTGGTTGATGCGAACAACTTTTATATTTCAAATTTAGAAATATATGCGGGAAAGCAACCTGAAGGCCCATTTTCTGTCAGCAATAGGCCCTTTGATGTCGTTGATCGTCTTGTGCAGCCTATTTCAAAAAGTTGCCGTAACGTAACATTCGACAACTGGTTTACCAGCTATGAACTAATGACTCACCTTCTCAAAGAACATAAATTAACCAGTGTAGGTACTTTGAGAAAAAACAAACGTCAGATACCACCAGAGTTTACGAGAACCCGCGCGCAGGAGATTTATTCAACTAAGTTTGGATTTCAAAAAGACTTGACAATTATGTCACACATACCAAAGAAAAATAAAATCGTTCTGCTTATCTCAAGCTTGCATCACGACAGTAAAATTGACGAAACCACTGGAGAAAAGAAAAAGCCAGAGATAAATACTTTTTATAATACCACAAAAGGTGGAGTGGATGTTGCAGATGAGCTCTGTTCAACTTATGATGTTTGCCGGAACTCAAATAAATGACCGTTGACATTATTTTATGCCATGCTCAATATGGCGGGAGTAAATGCTGTAATTATAAAAAACAGCAACAACAGGGCAAACATGAAACGACGCCAGTTTTTGAAAAACTTGGGCTTAGCCCTCGTGAACCAACATATTTCTTTACGCAAAGATTCAGTAAATCTTCCACGGGAAATGCGCAAAAGAATGAAAGAATTTACTGGAGAGACATCTGAAGAACCTCCTGCAAAACTCACTGGTGTTCGAAGAAGGTGTCAAGATTGTCCCTACAAGAAAGATAGGAAGACTAGTCACTTATGTAACACTTGCCATAAGTTTATATGCGCTGAACACGTAATTTCTTACTGTAAAAGCTGCAGTGAAAGTCTGGTTCAACAATAGTAATTGTACCAAAGTTCCTGATATTACTGTGATTAAAATTCTAATGATAGAGAGCATAGGTAGTATAGATTTGATTTAAGTATTATTTTTGTTAGAAACGATATTGCTTTTTGTTGATTAAAAAAAATAAGAAAAGAGTTTTGTTGTATAATTAATAGTGTATAAGAAAAATGAAAAATAAAATTTATTGCATTCACTACCAAGGTTTTTTATTGCTGCTATTGATTATAAATACAGTATTTATAATAAATATAAAATTTTAAATATTAAAAATTATTATATACTAGGCAAAATTGTGACAATTATAACCAGGGTCATAATGACCCACCTCAACGTTAGTGTAACTTTTTTCCGCCACAATGACGCCGGGTTAATTTCCTTTTCACCAAATCCGGGTATATTCATTGCAATTTGTAAATCCAAGTATGCGGATTGTTTTAATTGTTTGTTTCTATATAGCGGGGGCTTAAAATTCCACAAGCATTCATATTCTACATATTTGGAAACAAATTTGAAAGTTGTTTTCGGTCCAGCGAAACGACATTTTTGCGGCCACTCAAAGAGTAGAGCGGCCACTAATGAACTCGACTAATCAACAGGTTCGGACTTGTTTAGCCGGTGGACCAGTGAGCACGGACGCGTGGTGGGAGGCGCTACTCGCCCAATAAAAATAGAGTAAAATGGATCGACTCGACTAAATCATTCACTAAACTACTTGACTAATTTTTTGTGGTTCGCACACATTATGCCACTAAATTACTCGCTACTCTACCAAATTACTAGCCTAGTCTGAACTAGCCTTTAGGACGCGCACGCCGTTACTCTCTTTTGCAGCGATTGTGGGAAGAAAGGGCAGTGCAAAATTAAAGTACACATTTATATACAAAAATACATAGTTATGTATTTAAATTTTTTTATATTTTATGAAAGTGTGCAACACAAATTGCGCTATTTATACTTATAACTAAGGATTCCTTTGTGCTGCACAGTACTGAAACAAAAGAGAATGTTTTATGTTTTTTTACTTGCTAGGTGTCCATAAGTCTAATTGTAATTGAGATAGAAACACATGCTGTTGTTTTTAACATTTAGGGATTTTTGATGAAAAAAAAAACGCATTTTATAAAAACTGTCACTTGGTATGTTTTGATTTTGGACAGCCGTTAAGTACTGATGTAAACATTTACCTGCTGACTCAGCCTGTCTACACTTTCAGCTAATAATTTGAACGCTTCTGATAGCGTATTCAATGATTGTGCATTTTGACTTGCAGTTTGTGCATTTTGAAGGCCAGCTTGCGCTCTCATTTCTTCAATACGCAGCACCATAGCTCGCGACTCTTCTAAAGACACTCTAGTTATGTTAACTAAAAAAAATTAACAACAAAGGATGTCATTGAATTTGTTTCTGGTAATTAAAATATTAAATATGAGGAGCCCGTGGCGCTATAGTTAGCGCGCTCGGCCTGAAAAAAAGAGCGAAAACCATCTGCGACGATAAGCTCGCGTGGGACCACCGGAGCCCTGCAGCGCCGGAGCCGTGATAGAAACCATGCCTGCTGCATGTTGCATGCTTGCTTGCATGGTTCATGGTTGCTTGCATGCTGCTAGCTTGCTTGCCTGCTGCTTGCTTGCTTGCATGCTTCGTGCTTGCTTGCATGCTGCTATGCTGCTTGCATGCCGCATATATGGATTTTGTCAGTTTATGCTTATGAAATGTATAATATGTTTATGTTTGAATATTATGCCTTTTAAATGTTATGGCAAATTTAAATTATGCCCCTTGTTAAATATGATTATTACAATTATGCCTTTCCATGATTATGCCTTATGATTTCGGCCATATGATGATATGTGTAAATTAAAATGCAGCTGAAACTTATATCACTGGTTTTATTACTAAAATTAATTAATTTTTTAGGACACAACTTGCACGTATTATCACCATAATAGGAGAGAGAGAAAAAAAGGTTGCCAGCACACAAAATAATTTTAGTGTGGCCACATGAAATCTATCATGTTTAATAAAATTATTAAACATAGTTGGGCCGGGCCAGGTTATACAATTTTAATATTTAAACATGAAAACTAAAATAGATTACTTAAGTAACAATTTTCAAATTTTGTAATCATTTAAACCTTATGTAACTAAAGCTTATAAGCTTAAAGTAAGTAACAGTTTCTAATTATTGTTTTCAAAGTTTCTTATATTGTTGAAGTACACAATACAGAGCATTCAACAGAATGCAGGCAGATACACATATCTAATAATTATCTTAAGTAGGAACTTAACAATAATAAAAATAAAAATACTTACATTAATACAG
Source organism: Eudonia truncicolella (assembly GCA_949315975.1). Classification (NCBI taxonomy): domain Eukaryota; kingdom Metazoa; phylum Arthropoda; class Insecta; order Lepidoptera; family Crambidae; genus Eudonia; species Eudonia truncicolella. Next base: position 8,326,673 of record OX438852.1, on the reverse strand, counting down.
ACAGGAGGCCGAGTAGGCAACCATTCAAATCGGCAATGGGCACAATTTTCTAAAAGATCTTACATATTTTTTATTATTAGACATTTTTATTTCAGCTACCCTCACCCTTCCATCCGGACCAGGGATGGTCTTAACTATTCTAGCCATAGGCCAGCTTAATGCCGGTTGCAGACCGAAAACTAAGCTGTGCCAAGGCTAAACTAAGCTATGCCAAGCAAGCTAGGCTAAGCTAAGCTAGAAATAAATGGCGTGCACACCAACAGCCAAAGCTCAGTCAGTGTTGCGTAGTTCAATTAGACAGACGTCGCTCGCCATGAATATAATCGATGAAGAAAGTTCCGATGATGAATACGTTACACATAGAAAGAGAACATTAATACCGACTTATTATTATTTAAGAAAAAGACGTTCCAGATCTTGGATATGTCAACACATTCAATCTCGGCACACAAGTGGAGAGTTTAGAACTTTATTTTATGAGTTAGGTGATGAACATTTTCAGTTATATTATCGTGTTACAAGAGTTCAGTTTTATGATTTGTTATCATTGATTATCGGAGATATTACTAAACAAGATACTAACTATCGAAAGGCTATAACGCCAGAAGAAAGATTAGCTATTTGTTTGAGGTAAGCAAAATAATTATAATTAAAAGAATTTTTTATTGGTAAATGACAAAAGGTTACATTACAAATTATCTAAGCTATCATTTTGAGCTGGTGTCGAGAAGCTTAGATGATGATGAGTACCCAAATTGATAAGTCTGCCTAGACATATAACTTTCATAATTTTCGTTTACAATTTGAAAAAGCTTTTTTTAATATCTCTTTGTCCAATCGGGAAGCTTTTTAGTTGACTCGCACATACTGTCAAAAAACGAATTTAACGGATGTCTGTGTTCTCCGCCTCTTTCGCCTCCTCAGCCTTCCATTTCTCTTTGCTCACATCGTTTCATAAAATCGTTATCGACATCCTGAAGTTAGTCGCGTAATGATGAGTCATCGCCAACTTTTCTTTTTTTATCCTTGGTGGTTTGGAAGTGCTTTCATCATCATCATTCGGAATTTCTTCGAAAATCACAGTACTTTGATTATCAGTTGATGCACCGAGCAAAATACTTTGACTTTCAGTTGATGTACTGGGCAAAGTATTTTGACTTTCGATCGACGTACCGGGCAATGTATTTTGATTATCGGTTGATGCACCGAGCAAAATACTTTGACTTTGGGTTGATGTACTGGCCAATGTATTTTTATTATTAATTGATGCGTTACCGGTTCTCTTACGGTTTTTCATGTGGGGTAAAAGAAATTCGAGTAACTCGGCATATTTCCAGTTATTTGTCGGAGAAGCAGCCTGACCACTTGTACTGGCTTTCATCCTTTTGAGAGACTCTCGATGACTATCACGTAACTTTTTCCACTCATTCTTCGCAGTTTTCACTGTAACAAACACCAAGTCAAACTTAGTAATAAATATGTATGTTTCAGGTTTTTAGCTACTGGTATAATTACAGAGTGGGTAATAACACAGTTTCTTTGATTGTGAAAGATGTGTGCAATGCACTTTGGATTCATTTGCAACCAATATATACTACTCAAAACAAAATAAGGGCCACGAGGTATTTTGTCTGTACCATGAAAATAATAAAACCAATATTAATTTTTTTGTCTCCATAACGAAAACTAATGTTGTTTTTACCGTGTAGACCAATAAATTTATTCCAATAATAATGATTAAAAAGTTTATTTGCTTTTGAAAGAAAAAACACATTTAAGGTTAAAAATAAAAACAATGTAAAGTTACTGAAAACAAAAGAAAATACTCCATGCTCATCTTTTAGTAACGGGTATGCCCCCCTCGTTTTGTTACGCACTCCTGAAGCCTGGAGTGCATGCTCTCAATCAAATGCCTGACATTTTCCATTGGAATCTCTTCCCAGGCCCTTTTAACAGCGTTGATGAGTTGCTGTTGGTTGTGGATTTCCTGATCACCGTCTCTAACTCTTCGTTTCAACTGATCCCACATGTGCTCTATTGGATTTAAGTCCGGACTGTTCGCCGGCCACGGCAAGACTTGAATTTGAGACGTTTCCAGTACAAACCGAGTCGCTTGAGCCGTGTGTGCACGAGCATTGTCTTGCATCAAGATGAATCCAGGACCCGCTCGCTGGGCAAATGGGATCACATGTGGTCTGACGACTTCCTCAATATACCGCTGATCAGTAACAGTACCCTCATTTAAAATAGCGAGCTCAGTTTTGCCGTGTAAGCTTATCCCGCCCCAAATCATTACATTTGGACCACCAAAACGATCGACTTCATGGACGCAGGCTTCTGAAAATCTCTCGCCGCGTCTTCTCCATACTCTAATACGCCGATCGTCGTTAAAAAATTTAACTTTGCATTCGTCTGTGAAGAGCACCATGCCCCATTGGTTTATGTCCCAGTCCAAATGTTGACGGGAAAATCTTAAACGATTTGCACGATGATTTCTGGTTAATGGAATACGGACAACTCGCCTTCTTGATGCCTGCTGGTCTTCATGCAATCGATTACGAATAGTTTGGTCACTGACACGAGTACCCGTTGAGAGCCGTAAACGATTTTGCAGCTTGCGGGCCGTCGTTGTGCGATCTCGGCGCGCACTTAATCGAATGTAACGATCCTCTTGAGCTGTTGTAATGCGAACTCTGCCCGAACCAGGTCTTCTTCTAACACTGCCGGTCTCTTGGAAACGATTCCATAGATTTTGAATAGCTCTTCGAGAAAATCCCAATTGCAAACCCACAGATCGCTGCGAATGACCTTCTTCAATCATTGTAACGGCTCTGGTTGCTGTCAGCGAGTCCATATGACGCCTGCGTGCTTGTGGCATATTGCAAAAGATGTTTCTGACTCGAGATATCAATGAACTCTGATAATTTCTAATAAACCAAGAAGCTAAGGAAAGCAAAACGTCAAAGAAAATGGAATCAAAATTTTCAAAAATAATTTTAAATCAAATTTTATTTAAAATTGTTGCCAGCATTAGATGAATACTACAATATTAAAAAGTTTAGGTATCAAAGAGTTTGTATACTCAATATTTTACTACTTTCAATATGTAAATGTTTAATAATTTACACCAAAATGAAAAAATACCTCGTGGCCCTTATTTTGTTTTGAGTAGTATATATGAAGTTACCGACAGAAAGTGAATGGGAAGCAATTGCAGAAGACTTTAATGATAAATGGCAATTTCCTAACTGCCTTGGTGCCGTGGATGGGAAGCATGTCTCAATAAAATGCCCTCCACAGTCGGGTTCTAATTATTTTAATTATAAAAAAAAATATTTTGTCGTCCTTCTCGCAGTCGTTGATGCGAACAAAAGATTTATTATAATAGACGTTGGTTCAATGGGCCGATTTAGCGACGGAGGTATTTTTGCAGATAGCGCATTTGGCTACAAATTACAAAACGGGCAACTAAACTTACCTAATCATAAACCTTTAACGCCTATGGCGATCCAACCTACCTACCTATACCTTTTGTGTTTATAGGTGATCAAGCATTCCCATTACAAAAACACTTTATGAGACCGTACCCACGGAGTACATGTTTAGATAACAGAGCAAAAAAACACCTTTAACTATCGTCTCAGTAGATCACGAAATGTAGTAGAAAATGCGTTCGGTATATTGTCAGCGCGATTTCGTGTGTTTCGTCGACCATTCGAATGTCAATTAGAACTAGTGGACGTCATTACAAAGACTACCTGTATCTTGCACAATTATTTAATGTCTTCAAGAACGACAACTAGTAACGCAAATACCGTCAATATTGAAGAACAGCAAACTTTAAGATCGGTACAATACGACAACTTACGAGCAACTAGAGAAGCATTTCGTGTCAGATAATCCTTTTGTAATTATTTTAATAATATAAATTAGATTAAACTTTAAATAAATATTAATTAAACTTACCGTCTGGTATGTCTGGATTACTTATTTCCTCCACTATTCTTTTCCATACAACATCCTTTTTAATTAAGTTGTGATAGTCCTTTGATTGTGTCTTCCATAGTATAGGAAATTGTTTAACAGTTTCAATAAATTGTTCCATAATCGCTACTAAACGACCGTGCGTACAACAAAGAACACTGGACAGCACTGGCGAAGGATGTGCAAAGGGTGTGCGGGGTAGCGGGAGGGGCTTAGCTTAGCTCGTGTAGCTGCGCATCGGCATACACAACTAACTTAGCTTCGCATATTTTAGTTAGCTCACATAGCTTAGTTCGCATAGTTTGCGGTCTGCACACAAGTATGGAAAACTGCGTCAGCTATGCGAGCTAAGCTAAACTAACTTAGCTTAGCTCTTGGTCTGCAACCCGTATTCAATAAGATAAATAAAATACTTAAAATCTACTCTATGACTATTTATGACTGTAAAAATACTGTTACTACTTGGTTGCTAAAGAACTCTTATGATGATACTGAGAATCTATTAAAAGTTTTGTCATAAATCTACACGTAAGCACATACAAGTATTTATATCATACACTAGCACAACCCTTTTAAAATACACTCACATTGACATACTTTCTTGATACAACAGTTCCAATACAGACATACTTCACTAATCAGCAATACTAATCTAGCTGGATTGCGAGATATTAGTAAATATATTGTTAACGTTTTTGTACCATTTTCTGTTTCCGATTTTAGCTTGTAAGATTTTAATATTAATACTGACTTCTTTTGTCAGTATATGGTATAGGGTAGTCTTAGTTAGCATAAATGTATTCTTAAGCTAAAATTACCATGTCCCGTTATTATTGGGAAAGCATGTTTGTAAGGGCTTCATTTGTAGTCCGAGGAGGGGGCACCGGACACCGAAGAACAGGTTATTCCTAGTTTGGTCGAAGGTAGCTTCAACTTTTGTCAACCAGCTTTGCCTCAATCAAATTTAGATACATCTTAATTATGTAACTCTCACTTGCTGTATACTTGGTACAAATAAATGATTATGATTATGATGAAAAAAAAAATTGTAAAAGGAATTTCGTTTTTCATGTCAATTTTCGCATCTAACTGCTATAAAAGATCACTACCAATAAGTCCATAATAACGACCATCAACGTCATAGATGTAAAACTTATGTAATCCTGGGCTGTTAAAAGTTGATAATAATGGTATTACTATAACCTCATCGTGCTTACTAGAGGCGTGCGTGCTAATTACCTCGAATGGTTAATACTTTTTATAATTATTACAATATTCATTCGCCTTTTTAGGGCTAATAAAAGATCTAGAGCTACCCATATCTATCACAAATTTAGAGTTAATTTCTGGTATATTAATGTAAGGTAATTTTAATGTAGGAAAATTTCAACATGATTTTCTTCTTTTTCTTCAATTTCCTCAGCAGTCTCTCTCCCGTAGCAGCTGATTGCATGATTCTTGTGACGCTTTTAACTCATGTAGTGCCTGTCTAAGCGTGAGCTCAGTACTCTGTGTAGCAGCCTTACGGGTCAGCATATTGAGTTTGGTTTTATTTATACACCTGAAATTTGTAAAAAAAATATGATTAAGATCTTAATTATTGCAAGTGTATTTGTTTATTTACTTTTAATGTACTGCTAATAAGAGTTTAAATAAATTTAAATTTTTATTTTTAACTAGTGGGGGTAGCTGTGTTACACAAACAAATGGTGCTAAGGGCAGACTTCTGTGTTTAATTATAAATTACTTTTTATTTTGAAATAAATCTAATTGAAATCCTGTATATTATTGATACAACAACAGACACAAGTTATAAGAACAAATACAAAAACTAATAAGTAGGCTACTATGCAGTTGACACTGATTATTACAGTACAGTAGGACTTTATTAAATCATAATACTGAAATGCCAAAGTTACTTTTGCAGTTTAGATGCAAATCCTTTGATCTAAGCACAAAGTAGAAAAATAACAATTAATTGGCCTAATAAGTACATTAACACTTACAATTAGATTGAAGTGTTTACTTAGTTAAAATTTACACATAGATTACTAGTAGCTATAATAAATTAAATGAAAACAATACTCCCCCGGTTTATGTTGCTGCAGTTCACGGCAAAAGTAGTAATTTTAACAACTTTTTGTAAAATTTGTTCTAACAGTCAGCTGGCGATGACAGTTGGAAAATTACATTACCAAAGAATTTAAAAACTACAAAATATTTGTTAGAGAAAACACTAGTAGATGTTATTTGTCACTTAATTTAATCACTAATAACAAATTTAGTAATAAATATGCATAAAAACAATTTATATCTAATTTTTAATAGGAGCTAATTATTTTGACAACGTAACTGGCAGTGTTGCCAGTCGAAAAAAAAAATGTTTTACTTGTAGGGCTATGCGCATGCTAACATCCGTGGACTGCTGAGGTGCTAGTCTCTGCGGTGGACGATACCCTAATTGTAGTTGATTAAAATTTGGTCGATAGCCAAATTGAGGTTGACCTTGGTTAAATTGTGGCTTATACCCGAATTGCTGGCCTTGGTTAAACGGTGGCTTATACCCAAATTGCTGGCCTTGGTTAAACGGTGGTTTATACCCATATTGGTGAAACTGTGGTTTGTAACCGAATTGTTGGCCCTGGTTAAACTGTGGTTTATAACCAAATTGCTGACCTTAATTCTGGGGTCTATACCCTAATTGCTGTGGTAATTTCATTTGTTGGCTAAATGAAATACCAAATTGAAATTTTGAATTATTTTGGAAATTATTATTATTGTTCATAAATCTGAATTTTTGTTGTTCTTGCGGCTGATAATTGTTAGAGAAGAACTGGTTTCATACCAAATTTCTCTACAAAAGGATTATGGTTCACAGGTTTACGTAGGTTTAGGTGAGGCGATGAGTGCGTTTTGGTTTGTGCGTGGCAGGGATAATAAAGCCACTATGTAGAAACGGCTGTATATTTCTGAAGTATGTCACACACTGCCTCAGTCTACAAGATGCACTTATTTATAATAACATTTATTAGTCACACAAAATTATATACTTAAGGGAGGTCGTCTGTGCACACGGCACAGTACTCCCCCCTTATTAAAAGAAAAAAATCGGTAAACAAAATTAAATACAGTAAACTATTTTCATTACTACATTTTTTCTAAACTAAACCTTTTTGAAAAATGGATAACTGTTTTTAATAATATAAAAATTTAAGTAACTGTTTATTTATACCATACAGTTTAATTTATGATTATGCTGTGCCCACAAAAGATAATTAACACGATCTTTTTATAAAATATATTTTAAATTATTACTTACATGTTATTATTGTTTAATTTACTCTTTTACAAACTAAGATTAATATAACAAATTTACGGCACATTAGCACCTAAGAGTAGATAAATAATAAACATCTTTGAATGACATTTGTTATTCCATTGCGAACAGTAAATAAACACTACCAAAATACGCATGCTTTTAGTTAATTTTAGTCACGAATTGTCATAGGTTTTTAGATTTTTCACAACCATTTCACTTTTTATTACACAACGCATATACACAATTCACTTTTTTCGCGATAACAGTTTGAGCGTATCCCTATTGAGAGCGCTCTACCCTGGCCGGGACGGGCGCTAGGGTTGGAAGCTCATGGAGCTCCCGCCGCATGTAGTTCCCGTAATTGTACTTGCACCGCTTCCACACGAAGTATCCCACAATCATTAGTAGGATGACGATTATAATTGTTAAGTAAGTAAGTTTCCATTATATCCAGAGACTTATGGTGCTGGATACTCTCTGTAGCTGTAGCTGAGTTCCCCGCACCATCCTGTGCGATAATAATGTCTTCTTTATTAATTTTGCTTGAAACTTTTCCCATATAATATTTTCCCTTGCCTGACTTCTCTTCTAGGTACTGCACCTAAATTCAAAATTCTCTTCCGTAATTGTTGAATAGTCGTTTCGTTCTCGGATATCTCTTGCGTTATCGGCTGAAAGAAATCTCCGGGTAATCTTAAAACTTCTCCATACACTAATTCGGCAGGGCTTATTTGTGTGTCATCGCGCAAGCTTGCTCTTAAACCTAAAAGCACAGATGGTAACTCTGAAACCCATTGCTCCGTGCCTCCTCTACACATAAGAGCTGTTTTAAGCGTACGGTGTCATCTCTCTACGAGTCCATTGGCTTGCGGATGGTAAGCGGTGGTTCTTATTTTTAAAATGCCCATTCTTTTTGCAAGGTGACTGAATAAATTCGATTCAAATTGTCGACCTTGATCTGTAGTAAGTCGCAATGGACAACCGAATCTTGAAATCCACCCTGTATATAGGACATTAGCTATAGTTTCGGCTGTGATGTCCTTTACAGGATAAGCCTCAGGCCACCCAGTACTTCGGTCTATCATAGTTACTAAATACCGGTAGCCATCACAATAACTTAATGGTCCTACAATATCCATATGCATGTGCTCAAATCTATTGCTATGTGTAAATTTTCCTACCGGAGATACCGTATGACGCTGGATTTTGGATTTTTGACAACTTAAACATCCTTTTGTCCATTTGGTAACGTCTTTATTCATCGCTTTCCAGAAGTATCTATCTCGAATCATGTTTCTTGTTGTTCGAATACTGGGATGCACTGGGACTGGATTTCGTGCACAGCTTTGTAGGCTGGAATACGAAACCCTGGCGGCAAATATGGTCGTGCTACTTGCTTCGATACTTCGCAGTATATGGGTACGTTACTGTTCGGTATGAATAATAGCTTTAATTTCAGTGTTTTCGATTGCATCATTTCTATTAATTCGTTGTCATTTTCTTGTGCTTTAGCTATCTCATTGTAATCTATTGACGATGGTGTCTCTATGGTTGAAATCCGGGACAGGGTATCCGCGACTACATTGTCGGCTCCGCTTATATGATGAATATAGGTGCAAAATTGCATAATCTAGATGTCTTATACGTCTCGGTGTGTCATTTTTCCCAACTGTATTTTTCATTAAAGCATAAACCAAAGGTTTATGGTCGGTATACACATTCAGAGTTCTGTCTTCGACTAAATATCTAAAATGCTTGATGGCCATGTACACTGCTAGTAACTCGCGGTCAAAAGTGCTATACATTTGTTGAGCGTCACTAAGCTTTTTCAAGAAAAATCCGAGAGGCTTCCAAATACTTCCTTCTCGCTGCTGCAATACTGCCCCGGCGCAGGTATTGGAGCAATCAGTCATTAAGGCAATCGGTGCGTAAATGCTTTTTTCATACTGAGTTTACTTTGTTCAAATGTCTCGATACTTTCGTAATTCTATTGAATAGGTCTCTTATCCTTCTTCTTAGCGTTTATTAAATACGAATTTAGTTTAGCGTGCAAGTCGGCTGCACGAGGAAGATGTCTTCTGTGAAAATTTAACATCCCGAGAAAACGACGTAGTTCATCAATTGTTTGTGGCCTCGGAAATTCTGTTATGACCTTGACCTGTTCGTCGAGGGGTCGTAGTCCTTTGGATATATGAAATCCTAAAAAGTCTGTAAAGTAAATTCTGCTTTTCCGAACTCACATTTTGCCAAATTAATTGAGATTCCGTAGTTATTTAAGCGTTCAAAAACTTTCTGTAAATGTTCTTTGTGTGACGTCACTAAATCCGACGCTAAAATTACGTCATCAACATATACTACTCAAAACAAAATAAGGGCCACGAGGTATTTTGTCTGTACCATGAAAATAATAAAACCAATATTAATTTTTTTGTCTCCATAACGAAAACTAATGTTGTTTTTACCGTGTAGACCAATAAATTTATTCCAATAATAATGATTAAAAAGTTTATTTGCTTTTGAAAGAAAAAACACATTTAAGGTTAAAAATAAAAACAATGTAAAGTTACTGAAAACAAAAGAAAATACTCCATGCTCATCTTTTAGTAACGGGTATGCCCCCCACGTTTCGTTACGCACTCCTGAAGCCTGGAGTGCATGCTCTCAATCAAATGCCTGACATTTTCCATTGGAATCTCTTCCCAGGCCCTTTTAACAGCGTTGATGAGTTGCTGTTGGTTGTGGATTTCCTGATCACCGTCTCTAACTCTTCGTTTCAACTGATCCCACATGTGCTCTATTGGATTTAAGTCCGGACTGTTCGCCGGTGGCCGGCGAACTTGAACGGCAAGACTTGAATTTGAGACGCTTCCAGTACAAACCGAGTCGCTTGAGCCGTGTGTGCACGAGCATTGTCTTGCATCAAGATGAATCCAGGACCCGCTCGCTGGGCAAATGGGATCACATGTGGTCTGACGACTTCCTCAATATACCGCTGATCAGTAACAGTACCCTCATTTAAAATAGCGAGCTCAGTTTTGCCGTGTAAGCTTATCCCGCCCCAAATCATTACATTTGGACCACCAAAACGATCGACTTCATGGATGCAGGCTTCTGAAAATCTCTCGCCGCGTCTTCTCCATACTCTAATACGCCGATCGTCGTTAAAAAAATTAACTTTGCATTCGTCTGTGAAGAGCACCATGCCCCATTGGTTTATGTCCCAGTCCAAATGTTGACGGGAAAATCTTAAACGATTTGCACGATGATTTCTGGTTAATGGAATACGGACAACTCGCCTTCTTGATGCCTGCTGGTCTTCATGCAATCGATTACGAATAGTTTGGTCACTGACACGAGTACCCGTTGTGAGCCGTAAACGATTTTGCAGCTTGCGGGCCGTCGTTGTGCGATGTCGGCGCGCACTTAATCGAATGTAACGATCCTCTTGAGCTGTTGTAATGCGAACTCTGCCCGAACCAGTGTGACGTAGGGGGTTTAAAAAAAAAACACCCAGTCCACATAAACAATAATATATTAAGCAAACTATCTATAGTTTACGATACAGGTCTATAGGGTCGAATGGCCCGTCTAATAATGCCTCCGCAGTCCGGTACTTCCCTGCAACGGCTGTACTGCAACCGGCGATGAGCGACGTGGTGGAAGGGGAGCTGCCAAGCCTCAAGCTTCAAAGCTGATCCTTGGACCCCAATCGGGGTTAACACTTTTTTTATTAACGAAAACACGCCAACAATGCGTCTTGTGGGAAATGTAAATTTTAAACTTTTGTAAAAGCAAATATAACGTCTACGTCGTAACGTCTTTACGAGACTATCTGCCAGCCTTTACACCGAGCGACGTGCGCCTGCTTTGGGATTGCGTGGCTTAATGAATCTGCTAGCGGTCACCTTGCGCACAGAGACGTTAGTAAAAAAAAACGAACCGGTCCTAGCTGGAAACAAAAGATCGCTGCGGGCGGTACAGTCACCACTTTACAATACTGTACAATATTTAAGAATACTTTATTATTATTTACTTATTAATTATTAACTTTAATATTAGTTTTATTATTATTATTAGGTATCATGTAACTGCAACGTTACATATCCCCCTCGCCTACTAAGAATTTTATTACCTTCCGTATTAAAATTCGAAAGCTCTATTTCAGTAACTATGTATCTTTACACATTTCTAAAACTACTTATTCAATCCTATTAATTTTAAAGTCCTTTATATGCCAAGTTCCTATATTCTTTCCTGACATGTCCTCCAAATCATAAACAAGTGGAGATCTCTTTGCAATGACTCGGCATTTAATAAATTTTGGGGCTAGCTTCTTACTGAACCTTTTGTCCTTATCACTTAGAAAATACGTCTTTTTCATCACAACATCACCAACTGCGAATTCAGCTGGCTTCCGGCGAAGGTTGTAATGAGAAGTATTTTTAATATGTGCCTGCCATAACTTGCTTTGCACCTTATCAAAGACCGTAGACAAACAACCCAAATTTTCCGCATATACGTCTCTAGGTAAAAAAAACAACTCGCTACCCAAATCCGAGTCAGTATAGTGTGAACCGCAGGTTACTAGCTCTCTGCCATAAACTAAAAACGATGGCGTAAATCCAGTTGCTTCGCTGACCGAACTATTGATAGCAAATTGAATCTTAGGTATGAAAATATCCCAAGACCTGTGATCGTTTTCTACAAAAGTTGAAATACAGGTAATTATAGTTCTGTTATAACGTTCCACGCTATTAACCTGTGGTGTATACCTAGGTGTAAAATAAACATTTGGAATGTTGTATTTTTTGAAAAGACCTTCAGTTGCCCTACTTATAAACTGACTACCGTTATCCATAAATATGGTTTGTGGAATGCCATGCACGAGAAATATTGAGTCTTCTAAAATTTTAATGATTACATCTGATGTTGCTCGTCTAATGGGAAAAATATTGCAAAATTTTGAAAAACAGCATGTGACCACTAAAATATAATTATTTTGTTTCTTACTAACTGGAAGTGGTCCCATCAAATCTATAGAAATCATTTGAAATGGGCGAGAACAATGTTTTGGCCGACCCATTTCACCTAAGGGTTGATGGTTCTGCGCCTTGTAAGCCAAACACTTAGTACAACTACTAACGAACTTTACCACATCCTGAAACATACCAGGCCAAAAATAGCGTAACGTAAGACGACGATAAGTTTTATAAATACCTAGATGACCAGCCGTAGGCTCACTATGATTCTCGTTTATGATTTCATTACGTAACTCCATCGGAACGACCTCCTTCCAGGAAAACTCAGTGGTAAGTTCATGCTTATTTTTGGATAGTCTATATAAACTGTTATTTTTGATAAGAAAATTTAGAAAATTGTGTGGCTTGTTCAAACAACCGTTATAATTTAACTTATACCAAGAATCACTGGTTTTCAAGTAAGAACCCGAAGTGTTGATGGCACTCACAGGGACAGATCTAGAAAGCGCATCTGGAATCACGTTGTCGACGCCGCGACGATGGTTGAGTTCAAAATTAAAGGCCGACAAACGAACTCCCCAACGCGCCAACCTACCAGTAGGATTATTTAGAGACAGAAACCATTTTAGAGCACTATGGTCTGTATAAACAGTGAATGCTTTACCGTTCTCCAAATAACACCTCCAATGTTCCAAGGCAGTTATGACGGCTAATGTTTCACGCTCCGTGATACTATAATTCTTTTCCGCGGCCGAAAGAGACTTGCTCATGTATGCTACTGGATGTTCCTTACCGTCGATGGTCTGCGTAAGCATAGCACCAACTCCGTAGTTGCTGGCATCCGTATGAACTTCAAATGGTTTATCGTAGTCAGGGCAAGCAAGAACTGGAGCGGTAACCAAGCACTGTTTTAGCTTTTTGAACGCAACATCAGCTTCAGGTGACCAACTGAATGGAGGGGCGCCTTTCTTACTTGAAGTCAACTTATTTAAAGGACCAGCTATTGTACTGAAGTTGGGCACAAAACGACGGTACCAAGTAGCTGTACCAAGGAAGCGTTTTAAGTCCTTACGACACGAGGGTGTCGGATAGTTAAGGATAGCCTCCACTTTTTCAGGGTCAGTGCGTAATCCACAATTATCCACAACATAACCCAAGTATTTAAGTTGACTTCTGAAGAAATTACATTTTTCGAGGTTGACTGTCAATTTAGCCTGCCTTAGTTTATCAAGAACTCTGCGTAGGAGAGCCACGTGACTGTCAAAGTCTTTGCTGACTATTATAATGTCATCAAGATAGGCAAACACCTGCAAATCGAACTCGCGGAAAAGTAAATCGACAAGTCGCTGTTGAGTTGCAGGAGCGTTGGTAAGTCCAAAAGCGGTTCTCTTAAAACGAAACGTTCCTCGGCTAGGAACGTAAAATGCGGTTTTGTCTCTATCCTCTGGTGAATTAATTTCGATTTGCCAAAATGACTTATATAAATCCAGACTAGACAGGAAACGAGCATCACGAAGATTATCCAAAATTTCGGAGACGTAGGGTAGATTATAGGCATCGCGTTTGGTTATAGAATTAAGCTTGCGACTATCAAGGCAGAACCTAGGTTGCCCGTTTTTTTTGGTTACTAACAGGACTGGAGAAGACCAGGCGCTTTCACATGGCTCAATCACGTCAAGGGCTAACATTTCGTCTACCTGTTCGATCAGAATACGCTGTTTTTCTGGTGACATTCTGTAATAGCGCTGACGGATTGGCTGAGCATTACCGGTGTCAATCTTATGTGTTAAAAGCGTGGTCTTACCTAAGCCATTACGTTCCGAAGAAATTTGTTTGAACTGTTCAATAATGCTGTCAGCCAAAGACTTCTCTGAATCACTCAACGTGTCATAGCTTTGAACGACTGACTTACGATCGCTGCTGCTCTTACGATTGGAATTATCTAATGTAATAGCATGTAAATATTTAGGACAAATTTCGAACTTGCGCCAGAAATCTACACCAAGGATAAGATCGGTGTTAACATCGGGAATAACAAAAGCCTTAATAAAATTAAATCGGTCCTCAAAATGAACAGGTAAGTTCATGAAACCAATACTTTTTAAGGTTTGGCCACCCGCAGCAGAAACTGTTACTCCATAATCACTAACCAAAGGTAAGCCCTGACTTAATAAAACTTTATGAGCTTGATTGCCTAAGATAGTAACAGCCGACCCTGAATCAAGAAGACCGGACATAGAAACATTTATTATTGAAATACTGACATAAGGGCGGCAATCATTTGTAGAAGTATTTTGTAGAATTGTGTCGATTCTGTAAGATTGAGAATACAATTTAATTGTTTGGAGCCATGAGTTCCACTCATCAACACTTGTTTTAACGGTTGTAGTATCGACACAATTCTTCCTATCTAGTTTTTTGAACCTGATTGCTTGTTATTCGCACAGTCAGGGCAATCAGGTGCTTTGACACCTTTACGGCCACAAGCAAAACAAAAAATTACACTCTTATCAGCCGGACACTGTCGCAAGTGATGAGTATCAACTCGACACCTTGGGCAAAATCGAGGTTTGACATCAACCACGTCAACCGCATGAACATAACTTTCATACTTATGAGTGTTATCTATATTATTATAAGGTTTTTTATTCATAGGGAAGTATTTATTGTTATTAAAATTTGTACTATTATTGTTTTGTTGTCTAGTGTCTACCCTGGTTTTGTTATTCCCATTGTAAGCGAATTCAGGTGCTAAAGTGTCTGTAGTAACTTTAGGAGGTTCATGAAAATAAGCTAAACGAGCCTGAACATCCTCGTAATTGCGACAGACCGATCTAAGATCAGCAATGGTTTTAATGCCAGGTGAAGAAGCTAGGATATTAGCATAGGCAGGACGAACATTATGTAAGATAATTTCTAATTTATAGTCTTCCGAAGGCGACTCTGACAAGCGTGAAAATAACCCTGCCATAATTGACAAATATATGGTTATGTTTTCTGTTTCTCCTTGAGTCCTTGATCTGATTTCGGATAACAACCTGTAATCGTAATCAGGCCGGTCGAAGTCACGCCTCAAAAGTTCAACAAGATTATCGAAATCAGTAACTTGGTCCTTAACACTCCTAAACCAGTGCAGAGCGTCACCCGAAAAAATTTCAGTAGCCAGTGAAAGAATACTAGGACTTGAAATATTTCTTGCTACGCGAAATTCTGTCACGCGCTGAATAAAAGCACGAACACAAGTTTTGCCATCATATTTTAGTTTACTGATCTCCGCTGAAGTGCCACGATCACATTGTACGGTTATGTTCAGGGGACTACTAATTTGTGACGCATCGGTTTTCGACAAAATAGCTAAATTGTCTACACTACAATCCTTAAGGGACTCGAATTTTACTAAATATTCCTTAAACCTAGACACACATTCGTCGTATAATGGACTTGTAATTTCATCGCACACAATACGATTAAGACGATGGTAAATATGATGAAGTAAATTTTGGGTACGTAAAACCAAATTCCGGTCAGGGTTTAGCAACATGTTGGAATCAATTTTAACCAAAACTTCATTTACACCTATTAAATCTTCAGATACTGACAAATGGCTATCCAAGATGTCCTCAGAAGGAAACAAAGGCCCGACTTTACAAATCTGCTTGCGCAACTCCTGAACTGTGGTCCCGGGAGTCGTGCCCCTAATACCTACCTCATACTCCAATTCCGACTTTTGAAGAGATAAAAATTTAATTGGAAACGACATTGTTTTTACAAAAATAAAAGAGGGTAAATGTTGAACAATTACGCAACCGGCAAATCAAAGTCACTAACTACTACGTAACTATGTATAATGTGAAATATTCCAATCTGTTACAATTGAATTTACTGAACGTTTTTTTTTTTATATATATTTCAAACAAAATATCAGAAAAAAAAAACAAAAACACTAAAGCTTGTTGAAAGGCTGCAACTAGTGTGTACTCAGCACGTATTAAAATAAATAAAAAAAATCAGTAGCAAAATGTAATAAAAATTAAACAATTGTTTGTATGACTGTACCTCCAATTTACAACGTAAAAATGATTCGCTACTTTAACGCAGTAAAATAATAACAATCTTACTAGGTACACCCCAGTTGCTTGCAACTAAAAAAACAACGTTTCACAAAAGAACACAGACACACACAACACCACTACTTACTACGGAAGCAAAATTAGACCATAAAAAAATTACCACGTTGGCGCCAGTGTGACGTAGGGGGTTTAAAAAAAAAACACCCAGTCCACATAAACAATAATATATTAAGCAAACTATCTATAGTTTACGATACAGGTCTATAGGGTCGAATGGCCCGTCTAATAATGCCTCCGCAGTCCGGTACTTCCCTGCAACGGCTGTACTGCAACCGGCGATGAGCGACGTGGTGGAAGGGGAGCTGCCAAGCCTCAAGCTTCAAAGCTGATCCTTGGACCCCAATCGGGGTTAACACTTTTTTTATTAACGAAAACACGCCAACAATGCGTCTTGTGGGAAATGTAAATTTTAAACTTTTGTAAAAGCAAATATAACGTCTACGTCGTAACGTCTTTACGAGACTATCTGCCAGCCTTTACACCGAGCGACGTGCGCCTGCTTTGGGATTGCGTGGCTTAATGAATCTGCTAGCGGTCACCTTGCGCACAGAGACGTTAGTAAAAAAAAACGAACCGGTCCTAGCTGGAAACAAAAGATCGCTGCGGGCGGTACAGTCACCACTTTACAATACTGTACAATATTTAAGAATACTTTATTATTATTTACTTATTAATTATTAACTTTAATATTAGTTTTATTATTATTATTAGGTATCATGTAACTGCAACGTTACACCAGGTCTTCTTCTAACACTGCCGGTCTCTTGGAAACGATTCCATAGATTTTGAATAGCTCTTCGAGAAAATCCCAATTGCAAACCCACAGATCGCTGCGAATGACCTTCTTCAATCATTGTAACGGCTCTGGTTGCTGTCAGCGAGTCCATATGATGCCTGCGTGCTTGTGGCATATTGCAAAAGATGTTTCTGACTCGAGATATTAATGAACTCTGATAATTTCTAATAAACCAAGAAGCTAAGGAAAGCAAAACGTCAAAGAAAATGGAATCAAAATTTTCAAAAATAATTTTAAATCAAATTTTATTTAAAATTGTTGCCAGCATTAGATGAATACTACAATATTAAAAAGTTTAGGTATCAAAGAGTTTGTATACTCAATATTTTACTACTTTCAATATGTAAATGTTTAATAATTTACACCAAAATGAAAAAATACCTCGTGGCCCTTATTTTGTTTTGAGTAGTATATATGAATATAAAATCGAGATCTCAGAGTACGATGTCGTTGAGGAATCTTTGGAAAGTTTGACCTGCATTTTTCAAACCAAAAGTCATTTTAGTGAATTCGTAAAGGCCAAAAGGGGTTGTAATAGCAGTTTTCTCAATATCAGGCTCAGAAATACCTACGTTATGGTTATGCTCTTTGCATGTCAATTCGAGAAAATATTGTTTTTCCAGCCAATAAATAAGTACAATCTTGCACTCGTGGTATCGGATATCTGTTTGTACCGTGATAGCGTTAAGTTTCCGACAATCACCACACGACCTAATTTCCCCGTTTTTCTTGTTTACGACATGCAAAGGGCTCGCCCAGCTGCTTTTAGACGGTCGACATATACCTATTTCTTGCATCTTCTGAAACTCAGCCTTAACGCGTTTGTACTTATCTGGTGGCAACGATCTCGGCCGCGCGTAAACAGGCGCGCCCGTAGTCTCTATATGGTGGAGTACGGAATGGCGTGAAGCGTCCCTAAAACACATAGGTTTTGTAATGTCTGGGTATTGGGATAAAAGTTCACTGTACTCACTATTTATGGCTGTAGTTAGAATAGAAATTGGTTCCGTTTTTGTAATTGTTCCTATTGGGCACAAATTAGTCACTGAGTCTAACAGTTTCCTTTTATACACATCCACTAATAATTTTAAATGTTTTAAAAAGTCAGCACCAAGAATAGGCTGCTTCACGTCAGCAATTACAAAACTCCACCGAAATGGTCTACGCAATCTAAAGTCTAATTCTAAAGTCTTAACACCGTAGGTCCATATTTCACTACCGTTCGCCGCATACAGTTTATTATCAATACACTTATTACGATAAAATGGTCTCTTTGACACGGGCAATACAGATATGTTTGCACCAGTATCCACTAAAAAGTTTAAACCACTGTAATTGTCTGTAATACAAAGGCGGTTAACCGGGGAGATGGTGCATATCTCCGCCTGCGATTGCACCTGATCTAGTTTTCCTTACGCGAATTCGATTTATTCCACGCGCACGGCTCTACACATTTCATTGCTCTGCCTCGGAACCTGTGATGATAGTAACATAACCAATTAAGATTATCCGACGTATGCGAGTTTTGTTTGCGTCCGCGCGACGCGGAAAGAGAATGCCATTGATTTTTTTTATTATTGTTATTTCTAAAACGATTTCTGCCTCTTTCTAAGTCTTGCAATTTGATACTAAGTTTCGCTATCTCAGCCAATATGAAAGCTTGGTCATTACTCGCACTGGAACTGTGTTTGCACTTCCGATACCTGTAGTGGTCTTGACGTCTCCATAACCTTATCAGCAATCGCTGCCAATTTTTCAGAGTCCTTGACGTCACTTACTGCAAGCACAGCTCGTACGGATGATGGAAAATGCCCTTGCCACATAATTTGCAGAGTTTCATCTGGAATCTTGTCTCGGGCCAGGTCTTTCATGCGTCGCAAGAGCTGCGAAGGCTTTTGGTCACCGAGCTCCATTTCGCTCAGAAGTTTCTGGAACTGGCGCATCTCGGATTCTTCATATACTGTCAGTAACCGCGCCTTGAGAGCTTCAAACTTCTTCGTTTCCGGTGGTTTGAGCAAGATGTCACTGACTTGCTGAATAACTTCCTTGCCCAATTTGGTGACAATGAGGTTAAATCTCGCATCATCTCTCAATTTTTGCGGTCCTAATATCGCCTCACACTGAATAAACCATAAGCGTGGTTGATCGCGCCAAAATTCGGGGATCCTCGAAGATACTGCGACTGTCGCTACGTCCATTTTATCAGCTTCTGGCATTATACCATGAGCTCTTAATGCGATTCAGTTTAGGACCTAAACTGAACTGGTTTGCTTATTCGTACCATGACGTCTTTATGGCGATCAAGTTTCAGCGGCGTCAGCAGCGGGCGATTCAACGCTAGTTCCTAACCCAAACTGACTCGCTAAGCCGTATCGTTCATTCATTTTTCGTACCATGACCTCTTATTTGACATATGTGGCGCCTAAACTGCTCCGCTCACACGTCAATAATAGCGATCCAATTAAAGTTACAAATTTTAGATAAAAAACTGAATTGTTAACTGTTTTCTATAGATTAAAGTAATTTTTAGGATTTAAGTTTTTAGTGACGTGTTTTTAGTGTTTAAACTGATATTGTGCTGTTTGTTTAAAGGTTGGTATCGACACTATTAAGTTAAAACTTTATATTTTTTGAAATCTTTGCCTGTAAAACACTGCTTAACTAGCAATAATATTTATTTTAGATGTGCGATGAATTATTATTCTTCGAATTTCTTGAAAATGATATTGAGACGACATTGAGACGGCAAAGAAGACGAAATATAAGAGATCAATCTGACCCTTTCCAATTGGAAGAATCAGAATTTATAAAACGATATCGCTTATCAAAGGCATTGGTTTATGGATTGTGCGACGAAGTTAGACCACTGTTGAAGAATCCAGTGAAATCGACAGATTTATCAGTCGAAACAAAGGTAGGTATCTACCTACTTAAACAAGTGTCCAAAACTAAACATTTAAGTAGGTATTTTGAAGTACACACACAATTTTTTGTGTTTTGTAGTCAGCAGATAACCCATCAATAGGTCCGGGTGTCGCAAAGGGGGTGTAGGACTTAGAAAAATTTCGAGTAAAAACTTTTTTTCACAAAAATGACGAACAAAAAACAATCAAAAAAGAAACAAATTTTTAAAAAATTGAAAAAAAAAGACATTAAATGCGATATTTGGAGGAGACGTCCGTAAAAATATATATTTTTGTATGGAGCTAGATTTCTGCCTAATTAAAAAAAATTACCTCGAAATTCAATACAATCGCAACGCTGCGCTTCGCGATTGTCATAAATTTCTAACCTAGGGCATGGTAGCAGGGTAGGGCAGCTAGTATAGATACAACACCTCTTTGCGACACAACGTGGCCCTAAGCGAAAAATTTTACAAGTCCAAACTCCCATACTAAATCATCGCAAATTTTTCTAAGTGTCGGCTTCATACAAAACAATCTGAAAATTATCAGTCTTTTTTTAAAACCATTTTTAATAAATTTGTTTCTCTTTTGATTGTTTTTCGTTAGCAATGATTTTCGTCATTATTATTATTATCATTATTATTATTATGAGCCTGTAGTGTCCCACTGCCTATTATTACCCTCCTATTATTGTGAAAAAAAAAAGTTTTTGCTCGAAATTTTTCTAAGTCTTGCACCCCCTTTGCGACACCCTAACAACCCATCAATAAGAATAGTTAAATTTTATGAAACAAAACATGATTGTGTGCAATGTATGATCGGGTTTGAATCCTGTCAGAAAATTAAATAAATAATTTGAATTATGTGGGATCAGACACACAATGTTATTATCTTTTAAAATCATGTATCAATAATGTTTTTATTTAATTTTAGGTACTGACTGCTTTATCTTTTTATGCCACTGGGTCTTATCAGAGGCCTATTGGAGACATTGCTGGGCATGCAATAGCGCAGCAGACAGTCTCCAAAGTAATATCTGAAGTGACTGCATGTTTAAACTCAACAGAAATGAGAAGAAAATATGTTACTTTCCCAAAAGATCTGGATGAACGAAATAAAGTAAGATCTAGGTAAGTTTATTTTATTAATGTAATGGTAGAATGCATATTTTTATTAATAATTATTAACCTAAATGGATCCGAAAGCTAAGATTCTGTTAGGCTATTACCAGAATGTAAGGGGTTTACGTACTAAATCTCACGACTTTCTATCCCAGATAGCTGCGACTGACTACGATTTTATATGTGTGACGGAAAGCTGGTTGTCACCTGATTTTTACGACCGAGAATATTTCGACAGCAGATACGTAGTGTTTCGCTGTGACCGTTCGCACGCAGAGAGCGGTGCGACGCGTGGTGGCGGCGTCATGGTTGCAGTGCGCACTGAGCTGATGCCACTGCGCCGGGACTGGCCAACGCCGCCGCGCGCCCCCTCCGACTGCGTTTGGCTATCCATACCAATTTGTACAGGTAGCAATAGATATCTGAACATAGCCTGTGTTTATATACCGCACGGACCGGGCTATCGTGACGCACTGGAAGAATTTTTTAATGTCGCTGGCGATATACTAAACGGTCGCCCAAATGACGTATTTTTACTTGTTGGCGATTTTAATGTTTCTGATGCGGTTTGGCAAGAAACTAGTACCTACAGCAAATTACTGCAAAAGGGCGGAGACTGTATGGTAAAATCGTTACGAGATTTTTTAGCGTTCACGGGTCTACAACAATTCAACGGTATTTATAATGCTAATAATCGGATCTTGGACCTTGTTATGAGTAATATTGAATGTCAAGTAATTAATTGTTCGCAACCTTTAACCCAAGAAGATATCCATCATAAGTCTATTGAAATTTGTTTGAATATTAACAATTTTATTTTTATGAAATCAGTTCCCACATACAATTACAATTTTTTTGCGGCTGATTTCGATGCTATCAATAATGAGCTTGAAAACGTGAACTGGCCTAAAATATTTACAAATTTAAATCTAGAAGAATGTGTGTCAAAATTTTATGATATTTTAAAGAACATTATTTTAAGGTTTGTTCCGCGTAAAATAATTAGATCAACACGATCGTTTCCTGTATGGCACACTAAACCCCTACGAAAACTTTTGAATGAAAAAAAAAAATACCATAAACTATGGAAATTGTATGGAAATCCTTTAGATTATCAAAGCTTTAATGTTTTGAGAAGGAGGGCTAGGCATATGGAGGTCGAGTGTCATAACAATTACGTGCAATACATAGAAGGTAAACTTAAAACTAACCCTAAATACTTTTGGTCTTATGTCAAAGCCATTGGGGCAAGTAATGGGCTACCTCAAACTATGACTTATAACGGGCAGAGTAGTAGTGACGGGAAACAAATTTGTGACTGGTTTAACGATTACTTTCATTCAGTATTTGTAAGTAATCCAAGACAATATTTTCCTAGTCAGTGGGACCCTCCTGGCAACACGTCATTAGACATAGGTTCGGTAGAAATCACCGCTGGGATGGTTAACAAATATTTAAAGAAAAATAACACGAATAAGGGTGCAGGGCCCGATGGCATTCATCCGTTACTTATCAATAAGTGCGCTGATACACTTACTTATCCCCTCGTACATATTTTTAAATTATCTTTTAGCAGTGGCAGTGTACCTTTAGCTTGGAAAAGTGCTTGGATAACACCTATTCCTAAAGGCAGTAGCAGTAACGATGTTGCCAACTATAGGCCTATCTCCAAACTCTGTCAATTTGCCAAAATACAGGAAAAGATTGTTACAGATCAACTATTTGAGGTGGTGCAGCGCGTAATTGTCCCAAATCAACACGGCTTCTGTAAAAAGCGTGGTGTAGATAGCAATTTGCTTAGTTTTACCGAAGTTGTTTTATCAGCAATGGATGATAATGCACAAGTAGATGCAATTTATGCAGATTTTGCAAAAGCTTTTGACAAAATTTGTCACGACACACTACTTCTTAAGCTCTGGCAGCTCGGAATTCATGGTGACCTGCTTCGATGGATTCGTTCATACATAGAAAATCGTAGTCAGGCTGTTGTATTGTGTGGTTACTGTTCTGGGTATAAAAATATACCGTCTGGAGTTCCGCAAGGATCCCATTTGGGACCTTTACTCTTTATTATTTATGTCAATGATATGACCAAGTCTATTATTCACTCAAACGTATTACTATATGCGGATGATACGAAATTGTTCAGAGTAATAAAAGAACCAGATGATGCTAAATCACTGCAACGTGATCTGAATAATTTTGTTGACTTCTGTAATAGTAATAGCTTATTCCTACATTTAGATAAATGTTTTACAATATCCTTCACAAGAAAAAAAAAAGCAATCAATTATGCTTATAAAATATGCGGAAAGGATCTTAGTCGCGTAACTGAAGTTAGGGACCTAGGCGTCACAATGGATTCCAAACTGTCCTTTATTCCTCACATAGATAAGATAACTAATAAATCATACAAGCTTATGGGATTTATATTACGTGTAGGAAAAAAATTCAAAACCGCATCAACCTATAAACTTTTGTTTAACAGTTTCGTGCGAAGTAGACTGGAATTTGCTAGCCCTGTTTGGAATCCATATCAGCAAGTTCATCAAAATAAAATCGAGAGGTTACAAAGAAAATTTGTGAAGTCTTTGGACTACAGAACCGGTCACCTTCACACAGATTATGAATCATCCCTTGAATTTCATAAAATAGACTCCTTGATGCAACGTCGCAGGCTCATTGATATGACTTTCTTATTTAAAATACTCCATAACATGGTCGACGCCCCTTTTTTGTTAGAACAAATCTACTTTCGTGTACCTCGTAAGCAAGAAAGAAATAGCCGGAAGAAATCTCTATTTACCATTAAACCTTGTAAGACTTGCTATGGCAGTAATAGTTTTATAAAGAGAGCTTGTACTGTATATAATGATATGTTTATTAATGTAGACATATTTGATCTGTCGTTAATACAATTTAGAAGCCACATCACTGAACTTACACACACTACTGCGCAATAATAATGAAATGGTCTAACAAATTGACCATTTTATTTTATTTTATTTTGCTTATTTATTTTTTATTTTGTACTGTTTTTATGATTTTAATGATTGAATTATTATTTGAACTATTATGTTAATTATTTATTTATTGATTGATTAAGTATAATATTATTTTAATTTGTAGTATTATAAATTAATAATTTTAATATTATTTTATTTATTAATTGAATACTTTATTTTTATTTGTTGATTGATTATAATTGAATTATTATGTTCTCTTTTTTCTATATTATTTTTACTGTAATGTGACTGTTTTGTAATTCGCAATATTTGATTATTATTTTTTTTTTCCTGTTAATAATGTAGTGGGTATTGTAGTTGTTTTATCTCCATGATGATTGATGATTTTAGGGAACTATTGGTTTTTTTTTTACAATTTTAGTTTAAATTTATAAATAATGTGTAACTGTTTGTTCCTAAATAAAAAAAAAAAAAAAAAAAAAAAAAAAAAAGTTTAATTGTAAAGATGGAGTAACACTGTTAATATTTTATTTTACTTATAATTTATAATTAACTTATAATTTATAATTTATTTTATATTCAAGGTTCTACCAAAAATTTCAAATTCCTGGTATTCTGGGATGTATAGACTGTACACATGTGGCAATAGTGAGGCCTCATGAGAATGAAGAACGCTACTACTGTAGAAAGCAGTACCATTCCCTCAATGTGCAACTAGTACGATAGTTATTTATTTTAATTTCATTTCATACTTAATATTTCATTTTAATAATTTTTTAAAGTCAATGAATTTATTTTCACAGTCATGTTCAATACTTTCAGATATCTGACGCGGAAATGAACATCACCAGTGTGGACGCCAGTTACGGTGGAGCAACACACGATTCTTTTATATGGAATGTGCATCCATTGAAGTCGCATTTAGAAAATCTTAATGAATCTACATGGTTGCTTGGTAAGCCAAATCAACCTAACACCTATATCGAGTTAATTATTTTTATCTATTATGAAACAATAGATAAAAATAATTAACTAGATATAGGGGTTAGGTTCCTTTCCTACTTATGAAGGCAAGACTACACATACAATAAATGCTGGGCGATGATAATTACATAGATATTTGTATAACGATAAAAAATAAAATAGTTATTTGTTTATTTATCAATTTAAAATATTTCAGGCGACTCCGGGTATCCATTACGAAAATATTTGATGACTCCTATCGTGGACGCCGCGCCGGGCTCTCCGGAGGCCCACTACACACACGTTCATGTCCGAGCAAGGAATACTATCGAGAGAACTATTGGACTTCTTAAAGCACGTTTTCGCTGTCTTCTCGTGCACAGAGTTTTACATTATAAACCAAAAGTTGCTGCTTCTATTATAATCGCTTGTGTAATTTTACACAACATTTGTAATAAAGCCAACATCCCTGTGCCCGAGCTTAGCAATGAGGACGTGCTTCAAGAAGCACAAATGCAGATTGACATGAACACTGTACGAAGTGAAAGAGTTAGCAACAATCCCGATCTTCAGCAGGGTGTAACCACCAGAGATGCACTCATTCGCCGTTTGTGGGATTCTCGATAGGCCTGCAATTTCTATAAATACTTATTATTATTTTTTACTTTTTGTTTTATTATTTTTTAACATTTAGTTTTTTGGGTCCATTGTTTTGTTTGATTGAGTTAATTTTAAGTTAGTTACTTTCAAAGTTATTATATTTGTTATTATACGTAGTATATATAGTGTATAGTTATTATACGTTCGTGGTCGACAACATTTATTTTATAATAATTTAACTACCTTTTTTCTCACAAACACTAACTTGGTATAATAATAAAAAGTCATTGTTGCTCTGAAAGAAAGAGTTTTATTTTTATGTGTGAATCAATCTTAACACATTACTTTTAACTTTAACAAGCATAAAAAACTACTTAATTACGAATCTAATAATTTACCTACTACTTACATAAAAAGACAACAAGATAAGCAAGCACGAGAAAAACACAAGACTTAATAATAAATACTTGTAATAACTATAACTTACATACTACTTATTAAAAAGACAAACGAGATTAAGCTATTACTTCAAAGAGTTTTAATGTCTGTAGTGAAACAACTTAACACAAGACTTAAGTTCAACAAGTATAAAAAGTACTTACTTGTTTAATCTATAACGTACTATCAGGGTTGGCTGATTTAAATCAGGTGATTTTTTAATAAAAATCAATTTCATTTAAAAATCTTTAATAAAAATAACATTAAGTATACTTAGTAGGTACTAACAATAAAATACTGTCAAAGGGTTTACTCCGAATTAGCAGTCTCAAAAAATGTTCTTTAAGTATTAGGAACTAAAAATCTTATCTTCTTAGGTCTCCAATAAATAACAAAATTTCAGTATGAGATACTGAATTATAAATCAAATCAGTCTTAACTTAAAAACTTACTTGAAATTTGTCTAAGTAAATCAAATCAAAAATCAGTCTTGTAAACTTAAATACTAACAATAATTGGTCAATATTTATCTATATAAATTTTTTAAGTAATTTAAAATATTAACAAATTTTAAAAGTATTGAGCAAAAACAAAATTAGATTAAATTACATAAAGGGAAATAAAACAAATTTTGCGATTAAGGTAAAAATCAGATTTTTACCTAGATTGTAAATTTTGTTTTATTTCCCTTAATTCTTCCACAAGAGCGCCCAGAAATCAGTCTTGTAAACTTAAATACTAATAATAATTGGTCATGATTTATCTATATTAATTTTTAAAGTAATGTAAAATAATCAACAAATTTTAAAAGTACTGAGAAAAGACAAAAATAGATTAAATTACATAAAGGGAAATAAAAAAAAATTGCAATTAAGGTAAAAATCAGATTTTTACCTAGATTGCAAAATTTGTTTTATTTCCCTTAATTCTTCCACAAGAGCGCCCAATAACAAGTTATGGTGCCGTGCTAATTCCACTTTCTCCTCCGCTATTTTGTTATGGTGCCGCGTTAATTCTAATTTCTCCTTCGCTACTATAGTAAGCGACCGACGCGCTGCGACCTGAGACATGGGCGGCTCCCGTATCAGGCGGCGGCGTCGCGGCGAGCGTCGCGGGGTGGTTTGTTGGGCTGCGGACGGAGGCGGCGGCGGCGGCGGAATGGCCGCTGGTGGAAGTGGTGGAGTAGGCGGCGGCGGAATGGCCGCTGGTGGAGGTGGTGGAGTGGCCCCGCTCAGTGACGGTGATATTAGTGCAGGTGGTGCAGGGGTTTCAGCTTGTGTAGCTTGAGACAGCGGCACTGTCATTATCCATGATGGACCCGGTTCCTCAGTTGATGGCTGAACTGCAGGAGGGAACATTGCCAATATTGATAATGACTCTTCCGTTGCATTGGCAGCAGTTGGTAGTACCTACAAAAACAATTAAATAGAATGTGTTCGTAACAACAAATAATTAAGAATTATGATTGTAATAATAAGAGAAAAAATAATATTTAAAAGGTACCTCTTCTTGAAATGGTTCTACTCTCATGCCTGGTAGGCCTTCCCCGAAGTCTGGTCCCAGAATATCAAGCAATTTTTTTTCGATGTCTGTCATAGGTTTTATCCCAGACGGACCACCCCCTGTCTGCCTATGGGAATTCCGTGCAGCTACAGCCATCTTTTTTAGTTTTGACTTATAGTCATTCCAATACTGAAATAGAACGATAATTTAACTTTAATTTAATAGTTTGAACTGATAACATACTAAATGAGGCGGTGTGGCACACAAATACAAATTAAAATGTAAAATGATGTTAAAAAAAACAATTGAAAAAGCGATTGATTTATGACCATCAGCCATTTTTAACTACTGGGGCACAGGCCTTATAACAACCCACCCCGCGGGCCCAATGCAGATTGGTGGATGTTAACGACTGCAAATGCAGCCGGGACCAACGGCTTAACGTGCACGACGAAGCACGGAGGAGCTCGAGATATCTAATAAGTTTTTAGTCACCCATCCCATGACCAACTGTTGCGAAAGTAGCATAACCTCTGCAATTGCAGGGCCAGGCGCGAAACCACTGCGCCACCGAGCTTCTCCCTATTGATACAATTCGAGTTATAATAAATAAATCAGATACACACCTTGCACCATCCTTTCCAGTCTTTTGTTGCACCATCGCCAAGTGAATTTAAGTGATCGGCCACTTCCATCCACATTCTCCTCGAATATTCCCTGGCTTGTGCAGTTTTATTATAACCCGTGGCAATATCCCGGTTTTTGTTTAAAAACTCCCAAAGGGTCTCAAGCTGGGTAAAGTTTACTCTTCGACGCGAGGGATCACTAAAAAAACAAACCACTTAAAATACCAATGAAAAGCTCTCATACAGAATCCGATATTTAGACGCGATTAAATAAAGAACAATACATAATGATTTTTAATAAACAAATTAGGTATTAGTCATACCATCATTATGTTTACTTACGCCATTCCAATGTTATTATTTTTATTGTCTTGCTCACTAAAATTTGTCAAAGATCACGCCGTAATCCGCTACCTAACAGCAAAATTACAAAACTCACGAATACACTTCAAACTGACAGAGAAACGTTCTGAAACCATAGTACCTATGTATTAAGATTGTGATAGACGAAATGGTAAAAGTTTTACAAAAAACATAATTATAATGTTAAAAAGTCCTTTCACGTTTAATGTGATAATAAAATAGATAAAATAATTGTGTTTAATTGTTGAAAACTTTATTTGAAACATCGCCAAGTTTTCAATTGTAAGGTTTTTGAACGTGGGCGATAGGTTGGCTGAAAAGGCAAGTTGCCGAGCCTAAATTAAAAAGTTACGCGCTCCGTTTCAATAGCGAACCAGAGACACAAATCTTTCATTCATTCATGTTTAGCTATTCAAATGCGATTCAGTTCTAAGTAGCTCATGGTACGAAATAAAGCGATTCAGTTTGGGAACCTAAACTGAAACGCACCTGTTTTGAGTCGCTTTATAAAAGTTGATGGTAGGCCACCTGGTATAATTACAGAGTGGGTAATAACACAGTTTCTTTGATTGTGAAAGATGTGTGCAATGCACTTTGGATTCATTTGCAACCAATATATATGAAGTTACCGACAGAAAGTGAATAGGAAGCAATTGCAGAAGACTTTAATGATAAATGGCAATTTCCTAACTGCCTTGGTGCCGTGGATGGGAAGCATGTCTCAATAAAATGCCCTCCACAGTCGGGTTCTAATTATTTTAATTATAAAAAAAAATATTTTGTCGTCCTTCTCGCAGTCGTTGATGCGAACAAAAGATTTATTATAATAGACGTTGGTTCAATGGGCCGATTTAGCGACGGAGGTATTTTTGCAGATAGCGCATTTGGCTACAAATTACAAAACGGGCAACTAAACTTACCTAATCATAAACCTTTAACGCCTATGGCGATCCAACCTACCTACCTATACCTTTTGTGTTTATAGGTGATCAAGCATTCCCATTACAAAAACACTTTATGAGACCGTACCCACGGAGTACATGTTTAGATAACAGAGCAAAAAAACACCTTTAACTATCGTCTCAGTAGAGCACGAAATGTAGTAGAAAATGCGTTCGGTATATTGTCAGCGCGATTTCGTGTGTTTCGTCGACCATTCGAATGTCAATTAGAACTAGTGGACGTCATTACAAAGACTACCTGTATCTTGCACAATTATTTAATGTCTTCAAGAACGACAACTAGTAACGCAAATACCGTCAATATTGAAGAACAGCAAACTTTAAGATCGGTACAATACGACAACTTACGAGCAACTAGAGAAGCATTTCGTGTCAGATAATCCTTTTGTAATTATTTTAATAATATAAATTAGATTAAACTTTAAATAAATATTAATTAAACTTACCGTCTGGTATGTCTGGATTACTTATTTCCTCCACTATTATTTTCCATACAACATCCTTTTTAATTAAGTTGTGATAGTCCTTTGATTGTGTCTTCCATAGTATAGGAAATTGTTTAACAGTTTCAATAAATTGTTCCATAATCGCTACTAAACGACCGTGCGTACAACAAAGAACACTGGACGGCACTGGCGAAGGATGTGCAAAGGGTGTGCGGGGTAGCGGGAGGGGCTTAGCTTAGCTCGTGTAGCTGCGCATCGGCATACACAACTAACTTAGCTTCGCATATTTTAGTTAGCTCACATAGCTTAGTTCGCATAGTTTGCGGTCTGCACACAAGTATGGAAAACTGCGTCAGCTATGCGAGCTAAGCTAAACTAACTTAGCTTAGCTCTTGGTCTGCAACCCGCATTCAATAAGATAAATAAAATACTTAAAATCTACTCTATGACTATTTATGACTGTAAAAATACTGTTACTACTTGGTTGCTAAAGAACTCTTATGATGATACTGAGAATCTATTAAAAGTTTTGTCATAAATCTACACGTAAGCACATACAAGTATTTATATCATACACTAGCACAACCCTTTTAAAATACACTCACATTGACATACTTTCTTGATACAACAGTTCCAATACAGACATACTTCACTAATCAGCAATACTAATCTAGCTGGATTGCGAGATATTAGTAAATATATTGTTAACGTTTTTGTACCATTTTCTGTTTCCGATTTTAGCTTGTAAGATTTTAATATTAATACTGACTTCTTTTGTCAGTATATGGTATAGGGTAGTCTTAGTTAGCATAAATGTATTCTTAAGCTAAAATTACCATGTCCCGTTATTATTGGGAAAGCATGTTTGTAAGGGCTTCATTTGTAGTCCGAGGAGGGGGCACCGGACACCGAAGAACAGGTTATTCCTAGTTTGGTCGAAGGTAGCTTCAACTTTTGTCAACCAGCTTTGCCTCAATCAAATTTAGATACATCTTAATTATGTAACTCTCACTTGCTGTATACTTGGTACAAATAAATGATTATGATTATGATGAAAAAAAAAATTGTAAAAGGAATTTCGTTTTTCATGTCAATTTTCGCATCTAACTGCTATAAAAGATCACTACCAATAAGTCCATAATAACGACCATCAACGTCATAGATGTAAAACTTATGTAATCCTGGGCTGTTAAAAGTTGATAATAATGGTATTACTATAACCTCATCGTGCTTACTAGAGCCGTGCGTGCTAATTACCTCGAATGGTTAATACTTTTTATAATTATTACAATATTCATTCGCCTTTTTAGGGCTAATAAAAGATCTAGAGCTACCCGTATCTATCATAAATTTAGAGTTAATTTCTGGTATATTAATGTAAGGTAATTTTAATGTAGGAAAATTTCAACATGATTTTCTTCTTTTTCTTCAATTTCCTCAGCAATTTCTCTCCCGTAGCAGCTGATTGCATGATTCTTGTGACGCTTTTAACTCATGTAGTGCCTGTCTAAGCTTGAGCTCAGTACTCTGTGTAGCAGCCTTACGGGTCAGCATATTGAGTTTGGTTTTATTTATACACCTGAAATTTGTAAAAAAAATATGATTAAGATCTTAATTATTGCAAGTGTATTTGTTTATTTACTTTTAATGTACTGCTAATAAGAGTTTAAATAAATTTCAATTTTTATTTTTAACTAGTGGGGGTAGCTGTGTTACACAAACAAATGGTGCTAAGGGCAGACTTCTGTGTTTAATTATAAATTACTTTTTATTTTGAAATAAATCTAATTGAAATCCTGTATATTATTGATACAACAACAGACACAAGTTATAAGAACAAATACAAAAACTAATAAGTAGGCTACTATGCAGTTGACACTGATTATTACAGTACAGTAGGACTTTATTAAATCATAATACTGAAATGCCAAAGTTACTTTTGCAGTTTAGATGCAAATCCTTTGATCTAAGCACAAAGTAGAAAAATAACAATTAATTGGCCTAATAAGTACATTAACACTTACAATTAGATTGAAGTGTTTACTTAGTTAAAATTTACACATAGATTACTAGTAGCTATAATAAATTAAATGAAAACAATACTCCCCCGGTTTATGTTGCTGCAGTTCACGGCAAAAGTAGTAATTTTAACAACTTTTTGTAAAATTTGTTCTAACAGTCAGCTGGCGATGACAGTTGGAAAATTACATTACCAAATAATTTAAAAACAACAAAATATTTGTTAGAGAAAACACTAGTAGATTTTATTTGTCACTTAATTTAATCACTAATAACAAATTTAGTAATAAATATGCATAAAAACAATTTATATCAAATTTTTAATAGGAGCTAATTATTTTGACAACGTAACTGGCAGTGTTGCCAGTCGAAAAAAAAAAAAGGTTTTACTTGTAGGGCTATGCGCATGCTAACATCCGTGGACTGCTGAGGTGCTAGTCTCTGCGGTGGACGATACCCTAATTGTAGTTGATTAAAATTTGGTCGATAGCCAAATTGAGGTTGACCTTGGTTAAATTGTGGCTTATACCCGAATTGCTGGCCTTGGTTAAACGGTGGCTTATACCCAAATTGCTGGCCTTGGTTAAACGGTGGTTTATACCCATATTGGTGAAACTGTGGTTTGTAACCGAATTGTTGGCCCTGGTTAAACTGTGGTATATAACCAAATTGCTGACCTTAATTCTGGGGTCTATACTCTAATTGCTGTGGTAATTTCATTTGTTGGCTAAATGAAATACTAAATTGAAATTTTGAATTATTTTGGAAATTATTATTATTGTTCATAAATCTGAATTTTTGTTGTTCTTGCGGCTGATAATTGTTAGAGAAGAACTGGTTTCATACCAAATTTCTCTACAAAAGGATTATGGTTCACAGGTTTACGTTGGTTTAGGTGAGGCGATGAGTGCGTTTTGGTTTGTGCGTGGCAGGGATAATAAAGCCACTATGTAGAAACGGCTGTATATTTCTGAAGTATGTCACACACTGCCTCAGTCTACAAGATGCACTTATTTATAATAACATTTATTAGTCACACAAAATTATATACTTAAGGGAGGTCGTCTGTGCACACGGCACAGTACTCCCCCCTTATTAAAAGAAAAAAATCGGTAAACAAAATTAAATACAGTAAACTATTTTCATTACTACATTTTTTCTAAACTAAACATTTTTGAAAAATGGATAACTGTTTTTAATAATATAAAAATTTAAGTAACTGTTTATTTATACCACACAGTTTAATTTATGATTATGCTGTGCCCACAAAAGATAATTAACACGATCTTTTCATAAAATATATTTTAAATTATTACTTACATGTTATTATTGTTTAATTTACTCTTTTACAAACTAAGATTAATATAACAAATTTACGACACATTAGCACCTAAGAGTAGATAAATAATAAACATCTTTGAATGACATTTGTTATTCCATTGCGAACAGTAAATAAACACTACCAAAATACGCATGCTTTTAGTTAATTTTAGTCACGAATTGTCATAGGTTTTTAGATTTTTCACAACCGTTTCACTTTTTATTACACAACACATATACACAATTCACTTTTTTACGCGATAACAGTTTGAGCGTATCCCTGTTGAGAGCGCTCTACCCTGGCCGGGACGGGCGCTAGGGTTGGAAGCTCATGGAGCTCCCGCCGCATGTAGTTCCCGTAATTGTACTTGCACCGCTTCCACACGAAGTATCCCACAATCATTAGTAGGATGACGATTATAATTGTTAAGTAAGTAAGTTTCCATTATATCCAGAGACTTATGGTGCTGGATACTCTCTGTAGCTGTAGCTGAGTTCCCCGCACCATCCTGTGCGATAATAATGTCTTCTTTATTAATTTTGCTTGAAACTTTTCCCATATAATATTTTCCCTTGCCTGACTTCTCTTCTAGGTACTGCACCTAAATTCAAAATTCTCTTCCGTAATTGTTGAATAGTCGTTTCGTTCTCGGATATCTCTTGCGTTATCGGCTGAAAGAAATCTCCGGGTAATGTTAAAACTTCTCCATACACTAATTCGGCAGGGCTTATTTGTGTGTCATCGCGCAAGCTTGCTCTTAAACCTAAAAGCACAGATGGTAACTCTGAAACCCATTGCTCCGTGCCTCCTCTACACATAAGAGCTGTTTTAAGCGTACGGTGTCATCTCTCTACGAGTCCATTGGCTTGCGGACGGTAAGCGGTGGTTCTTATTTTTAAAATGCCCATTCTTTTTGCAAGGTGACTGAATAAATTCGATTCAAATTGTCGACCTTGATCTGTAGTAAGTCGCAATGGACAACCGAATCTTGAAATCCACCCTGTATATAGGACATTAGCTATAGTTTCGGCTGTGATGTCCTTTACAGGATAAGCCTCAGGCCACCCAGTACTTCGGTCTATCATAGTTACTAAATACCGGTAGCCATCAAAATAACTTAATGGTCCTACAATATCCATATGCATGTGCTCAAATCTATTGCTATGTGTAAATTTTCCTACCGGAGATACCGTATGACGCTGGATTTTGGATTTTTGACAACTTAAACATCCTTTTGTCCATTTGGTAACGTCTTTATTCATCGCTTTCCAGAAGTATCTATCTCGAATCATGTTTCTTGTTGTTCGAATACTGGGATGCACTGGGACTGGATTTCGTGCACAGCTTTGTAGGCTGGAATACGAAACCCTGGCGGCAAATATGGTCGTGCTACTTGCTTCGATACTTCGCAGTATATGGGTACGTTACTGTTCGGTATGAATAATAGCTTTAATTTCAGTGTTTTCGATTGCATCATTTCTATTAATTCGCTGTCATTTTCTTGTGCTTTAGCTATCTCATTGTAATCTATTGACGATGGTGTCTCTATGGTTGAAATCCGGGACAGGGTATCTGCGACTACATTGTCGGCTCCGCTTATATGATGAATATAGGTGCAAAATTGCATAATCTAGATGTCTTATACGTCTCGGTGTGTTATTTTTCCCAACTGTATTGTATATACGAGGGTGGTCTGAAAAGTTTCCGACCTAACAATGATACAAGATTTTTTTTCTTAATTTTTTTATTTATTTTTCTACATAGTCTCCTTGTAACTCTACACACTTCTCCCAGCGATGCTCCCATCTCTGTAACCCGTCCAAATAGTACTCGGCGTTTTTCTCTGCAAAATAATTGTTCACAAAGGTGATTGCCTCCTCATTTGACGAAAATCTTTGTCCTCCGAGCGCAGTTTTTAGATGAGGGAACAAAAAGAAGTCGCTTGGGGCCAGATCTGGTGAGTAAGGCGGATGGTCAAGCAGTTCAAACCGTAACTCGTGGATTTTTGCCATGGCAACCGCTGAGGTGTGAGACGGCGCGTTGTCTTGGTGAAACAGGATTTTCTTTTTCTGCAAATGTGGCCGTTTTTCCGCAATTTGTGCCTTCAGCTCGTCAAGTAATGATGCGTAGTATGCTCCTGTAATGGTTTTTCCTTTTTGAAGATAATCGATTAAGATAACTCCATGACTATCCCAAAAAACAGTCGCCATCACTTTCCCAGCCGAAAAAACAGTTTTTGCTTTTTTTGGAGCTGGTTCCCCCTTTGCAGTCCACTGTTTTGACTGTAGTTTTGTTTCGGGCGTATAATGGTGTATCCAAGTTTCATCTACAGTAATTAATCGGCGCCAAAACTCGGATTTATTGCGCCTAAACTGCGCCAACAGAGCCTTGGAAATGTTCATTCGAACACGTTTTTGTTCTAACGTGAGCAAACGCGGCACCCAACGCGCGGACAGCTTTCTCATGTCTAAATCTTGTTTTAATATGTGACAAACACGTTCTTTGGACATTTTCATAACCTCTGCTATCTCTCTCACTTTAATTCGGCGGTCGTCTAACACCATTTCGTGAACTTTAGCAATGTTATCGTCAGTAGTTGCAGTTTTTGGACGTCCTGAACGTTCATCGTCTCCCAAGCTCTTACGGCCACGTTTAAATTCAGCTGCCCAAAATTTCACTGTGGTAAATGATGGTGCAGAGTCCCCATACACAGAGTCCAACTCATTTTTGATTTGCGTAGGCGTATTGCCTTTCAAAAACAAATATTTAATAACAGCTCGATACTCAATTTTTTTCATTTTCACAAAAACACTCACATCTACTCACTCAAACGACTGTCAACTAAAAACTGCGCGTCCAAAATGGCCGAAACTTTGGTGAGTAACCTGTCAAAAGATGCACAACTACATTCACTAGCTTTTGTTGACGAGTGGCGCCATCTTTGCGTTAAGGTCGGAAACTTTTCAGACCACCATTGTATATATATATTATAGTATATATATTGTATTGTAAACATTAAAGCATAAACCAAAGGTTTATGGTCGGTATACACATTCAGAGTTCTGTCTTCGACTAAATATCTAAAATGCTTGATGGCCATGTACACTGCTAGTAACTCGCGGTCAAAAGTGCTATACATTTGTTGTGCGTCACTAAGCTTTTTCAAGAAAAATCCGAGAGGCTTCCAAATACTTCCTTCTCGCTGCTGCTGCCCCGGCGCAGGTATTGGAGCAATCAGTCATTAAGGCAATCGGTGCGTAAATGCTTTTTTCATACTGAGTTTACTGTGTTCAAATGCCTCGATACTTTCGTAATTCTATTGAATAGGTCTCTTATCCTTCTTCTTAGCGTTTATTAAATACGAATTTAGTTTAGCGTGCAAGTCGGCCGCACGAGGAAGATGTCTTCTGTGAAAATTTAACATCCCGAGAAAACGACGTAGTTCATCAATTGTTTGTGGCCTCGGAAATTCTGTTATGACCTTGACCTGTTCGTCGAGGGGTCGTAGTCCTTTGGATATATGAAATCCTAAAAAGTCTGTAAAGTAAATTCTGCTTTTCCGAACTCACATTTTGCCAAATTAATTGAGATTCCGTAGTTATTTAAGCGTTCAAAAACTTTCTGTAAATGTTCTTTGTGTGACGTCACTAAATCCGACGCTAAAATTACGTCATCAACATATACTACTCAAAACAAAATAAGGGCCACGAGGTATTTTGTCTGTACCATGAAAATAATAAAACCAATATTAATTTTTTTGTCTCCATAACGAAAACTAATGTTGTTTTTACCGTGTAGGTAGACCAATAAATTTATTCCAATAATAATGATTAAAAAGTTTATTTGCTTTTGAAAGAAAAAACACATTTAAGGTTAAAAATAAAAACAATGTAAAGTTACTGAAAACAAAAGAAAATACTCCATGCTCATCTTTTAGTAACGGGTATGCCCCCCTCGTTTCGTTACGCACTCCTGAAGCCTGGAGTGCATGCTCTCAATCAAATGCCTGACATTTTCCATTGGAATCTTTTCCCAGGCCCTTTTAACAGCGTTGATGAGTTGCTGTTGGTTGTGGATTTCCTGATCACCGTCTCTAACTCTTCGTTTCAACTGATCCCACATGTGCTCTATTGGATTTAAGTCCGGACTGTTCGCCGGCCACGGCAAGACTTGAATTTGAGACGCTTCCAGTACAAACCGAGTCGCTTGAGCCGTGTGTGCACGAGCATTGTCTTGCATCAAGATGAATCCAGGACCCGCTCGCTGGGCAAATGGGATCACATGTGGTCTGACGATTTCCTCAATATACCGCTGATCAGTAACAGTACCCTCATTTAAAATAGCGAGCTCAGTTTTGCCGTGTAAGCTTATCCCGCCCCAAATCATTACATTTGGACCACCAAAACGATCGACTTCATGGATGCAGGCTTCTGAAAATCTCTCGCCGCGTCTTCTCCATACTCTAATACGCCGATCGTCGTTAAAAAATTTAACTTTGCATTCGTCTGTGAAGAGCACCATGCCCCATTGGTTTATGTCCCAGTCCAAATGTTGACGGGAAAATCTTAAACGATTTGCACGATGATTTCTGGTTAATGGAATACGGACAACTCGCCTTCTTGATGCCTGCTGGTCTTCATGCAATCGATTACGAATAGTTTGGTCACTGATACGAGTACCCGTTGTGAGCCGTAAACGATTTTGCAGCTTGCGGGCCGTCGTTGTGCGATCTCGGCGCGCACTTAATCGAATGTAACGATCCTCTTGAGCTGTTGTAATGCGAACTCTGCCCGAACCAGGTCTTCTTCTAACACTGCCGGTCTCTTGGAAACGATTCCA
Source organism: Eudonia truncicolella (assembly GCA_949315975.1). Classification (NCBI taxonomy): domain Eukaryota; kingdom Metazoa; phylum Arthropoda; class Insecta; order Lepidoptera; family Crambidae; genus Eudonia; species Eudonia truncicolella. Next base: position 8,288,392 of record OX438852.1, on the reverse strand, counting down.
TAGATTTTGAATAGCTCTTCGAGAAAATCCCAATTGCAAACCCACAGATCGCTGCGAATGACCTTCTTCAATCATTGTAACGGCTCTGGTTGCTGTCAGCGAGTCCATATGACGCCTGCGTGCTTGTGGTATATTGCAAAAGATGTTTCTGACTCGAGATATCAATGAACTCTGATAATTTCTAATAAACCAAGAAGCTAAGGAAAGCAAAACGTCAAAGAAAATGGAATCAAAATTTTCAAAAATAATTTTAAATCAAATTTTATTTAAAATTGTTGCCAGCATTAGATGAATACTACAATATTAAAAAGTTTAGGTATCAAAGAGTTTGTATACTCAATATTTTACTACTTTCAATATGTAAATGTTTAATAACTTACACCAAAATGAAAAAATACCTCGTGGCCCTTATTTTGTTTTGAGTAGTATATATGAATATAAAATCGAGATCTCAGAGTACGATGTCGTTGAGGAATCTTTGGAAAGTTTGACCTGCATTTTTCAAACCAAAAGTCATTTTAGTGAATTCGTAAAGGCCAAAAGGAGTTGTAATAGCAGTTTTCTCAATATCAGGCTCAGAAATACCTACGTTATGGTTATGCTCTTTGCATGTCAATTCGAGAAAATATTGTTTTTCCAGCCAATAAATAAGTACAATCTTGCACTCGTGGTATCGGATATCTGTCTTGTACCGTGATAGCGTTAAGTTTCTGACAATCACCACACGACCTAATTTCCCCGTTTTTCTTGTTTACGACATGCAAAGGGCTCGCCCAGCTGCTTTTAGACGGTCGACATATACCTATTTCTTGCATCTTCTGAAACTCAGCCTTAACGCGTTTGTACTTATCCGGTGGCAACGATCTCGGCCGCGCGTAAACAGGCGCGCCCGTAGTCTCTATATGGTGGAGTACGGAATGGCGTGGAGCGTCCCTAAAACACATAGGTTTTGTAATGTCTGGGTATTGGGATAAAAGTTCACTGTACTCACTATTTATGGCTGTAGTTAGAATAGAAATTGGTTCCGTTTTTGTAATTGTTCCTATTGGGCACAAATTAGTCACTGAGTCTAACAGTTTCCTTTTATACACATCCACTAATAATTTTAAATGTTTTAAAAAGTCAGCACCAAGAATAGGCTGCTTCACGTCAGCAATTACAAAACTCCACCGAAATGGTCTACGCAATCTAAAGTCTAATTCTAAAGTCTTAACACCGTAGGTCCATATTTCACTACCGTTCGCCGCATACAGTTTATTATCAATACACTTATTACGATAAAATGGTCTCTTTGACACGGGCAATACAGATATGTTTGCACCAGTATCCACTAAAAAGTTTTGTCTGTAAATTGTCTGTAATACAAAGGCGGTTAACCGGGGAGATGGTGCATATCTCCGCCTGCGATTGCACCTGATCTAGTTTTCCTTACGCGAATTCGATTTATTCCACGCGCACGGCTCCACACATTTCATTGCTCTGCCTCGGAACCTGTGATGATAGTAACATAACCAATTAAGATTATCCGACGTATGCGAGTTTTGTTTGCGTCCGCGCGACGCGGAAAGAGAATGCCATTGATTTTTTTTATTATTGTTATTTCTAAAACGATTTCTGCCTCTTTCTAAGTCTTGCAATTTGATACTAAGTTTCGCTATCTCAGCCAATATGAAAGCTTGGTCATTACTCGCACTGGAACTGTGTTTGCACTTCCGATACCTGTAGTGGTCTTGACGTCTCCATAACCTTATCAGCAATCGCTGCCAATTTTTCAGAGTCCTTGACGTCACTTACTGCAAGCACAGCTCGTACGGATGATGGAAAATGCCCTTGCCACATAATTTGCAGAGTTTCATCTGGAATCTTGTCTCGGGCCAGGTCTTTCATGCGTCGCAAGAGCTGCGAAGGCTTTTGGTCACCGAGCTCCATTTCGCTCAGAAGTTTCTGGAACTGGCGCATCTCGGATTCTTCATATACTGTCAGTAACCGCGCCTTGAGAGCTTCAAACTTCTTCGTTTCCGGTGGTTTGAGCAAGATGTCACTGACTTGCTGAATAACTTCCTTGCCCAATTTGGTGACAATGAGGTTAAATCTCGCATCATCTCTCAATTTTTGCGGTCCTAATATCGCCTCACACTGAATAAACCATAAGCGTGGTTGATCGCGCCAAAATTCGGGGATCCTCGAAGATACTGCGACTGTCGCTACGTCCATTTTATCAGCTTCTGGTGTTCTTTGAGTAGCCATTGTACGTCGGAATCACGTCGGGGTCACCAATGTGCCGGTGACGCGATGAGTGCGTTTTGGTTTGTGCGTGGCAGGGATAATAAAACCACTATGTAGAAACGGCTGTATATTTCTAAAGTATGTCACACACTGCCTCAGTCTACAAGATGCACTTATTTATAATCACATTTATTAGTCACACAAAATGATATACTTAAATGAGGTCGTCTGTGCACACGGCACAGACTGTAAGCTATTCTGTGATTTTAACATCTTATTTCTAGAATTATATTGATAAAGATAATTAACCTCTCTTAAAACTATGCTTAATGAATTTTCTAATGTTACGGATCCTTTTAATCTTACTATCCTAAGGAGGTCTTAAGGTAAATTATATAAAACACATTCATTGACATATTGTCATATATTGTAATCTTACTGCGACGAAGGTTTACGTCATTTATCATATTAACTTTGGCAATCAACGTACTTTTCACATGCTGGATTCGATTACAGAAATCTAGATATGATTCGCCATTATTAATTTTTAAAGTTTCTAACTCTATAGCTATACATTCTTCTGAACGTGGATCATCGAAATGTTGCTCTTAAGCTATTTTTAATGATGCCCAAGTATCTAAGTCTTGGCGTTCGCTAATAAGAGTCGCTGCTCTACCTGCTAATCGCGATGTAATTACATGGAAAACGTACAGATCTCGGTCTGCATTTCCAACTAAACGGCAACAATTGATTACGTATTCACATTTTTTAATGAATAAATTTAATAATTTTTCATCACCATCAAACTTAGGGATGACGTTAGATAATTCGCGTGGAATTTGTATTATTCTATCCATTTTTTATTTGATTTATGGCTATAATTATAAATCAATGTATAAAAACTAATATTTATTTAATTTAATAAAGTAAAGGTCTTTTTTATATAAACTTTAATATAACTAATAATAACTATCAAAAGAAAATAAAAACACTTTTTAAATTTTTGTTTCTAGCTTCTTTCAAGCCAGCAATCTCAAAGTTTGAAGGGGATGCCCTTAAAATGTTACCTATGAGATTTGCTGAACTATGGACAGAAGATAGGAAAGCTGGTAAAGTGACTCTGGAAATTTTGCGAAACCCTAAACCACCATAACGGATGGGTAGGGATGCTTGGGTCCAAGATTGCATGTTAAGCTGCAAATTAAGAATCGATTCTAAGCTAATTTATTACAATAGTACATCCAATCTTCCCACCATGCGTCATCTTGCATACCTCATCTATAAATTGGAGTGTTAAGCGTTGACGTTTGTCAAATCAGCTTTAAGGGTTCTTAGAATATGGACTTTTGATGTACAGGAATGCTGGAGCTGACAGACGTAACTAGGTAGTATATACTTAATCTTTATTTTTAAATAGTTTGAACTAATTAAATTATCCTAACAGTTTAACCAAAACATTACTTCTTTAACTGATTAACAACTTTTTAAATTATGTAATTATAACTCAATGGGTAGATTACTTAATCTACAGTATAATGGTAGTATTAACACAAATACTTATTCTAAAGGTAGAATACTAATGCTTGCTAATGAACGCTTATACACTTTTTTATTAGGAGTTACTACGTCCACAACACGGACCTTTTTATCTTTACCAGGGTAAACCTTTACAATCCTACCATGGCCAGGATTGTAAAGGCTAGGGGGGCTTAGTTAGGTTCCCTTAAAATGACCAAGGGACCCTTTACATTAGGTATACTTTGCCTCCATTTAGGACGGCATTGCAAAATATTAATATAATATTTATACCCCCATATGTTCCAAAAATTACTTCTAATCTTACAACAAATTTCCCAGAATTTTAATCTTTTGCTTTGTATGTTGTGCCGTCAGCACAATATCCATCGCACGTTACATTCGTGGTACATAGTTAATAACGTGATGTAATAGGAAAACATGTAAAGTAAATTAAACAAACACATCAGTTCCTGTTTCGTGACTTTCTACGATAATAAAATGTTATTTACAGATGAAAATGAAGATGATCCTAACGCTGAGCCGTCACCGTCTACTCTAACTCGGACAATAAAACACATTAGATCTATGGTTGGTGTTACCAACAAATATTTTTATCTTTATTTTTTAATCAAAGTTTCTCATCTTATCAGATTAAAATAAAAATCTGAAGAGTGTTAATAAATATTATAAACTAATCAATCAACAACAATAAATGAAATAAAGTGTAAAAGCATTTCGTAGAAACTACCTTACCTCAATATTAAAAAAATCTTAAATAGTAAACACATACACAACAAATATATTGGTCGTTATCAGTAAAATTAAATTCATTGCAAAAGCAACCTTAGCCTCACAGAAATAAAGATCCACTGAAATGTGCTGCCAACAGAAAGGGAAGGGAACTATGAGATGAAATGGGCTCTACTATCCACATCGTTTTTAAAAATAACAATATTTTAGTGAAATGTTTTTGTTTTATTTATATAATTTTAACGCAAAGTTTTTGAAAAAAAATAAATCCACGAGCAGGATTTGAACTTGCACACTTCTGACATACCGGGTCAGGTGCTCTTCCAATTGAGCTATCGTGGTTCTAACCAGCCCGCCGAAATTATTCAACACTATTTACTTTTTACTTTGAAAGCTAAAGGCACCCATTCAATGTCAACAACTTCCGTAATTAACACCCGATCATAATATTTTTACAAATACTTAAGATCAGTTAAGAAGTAGGCAAGCTATTTATTAAATGTTTTTGTTTTGTTTATATAATTTACGCTACGCCGATATGTCGGGAACTCGAAAACAAATTTAAACACGGTAAATACTAAATACCCCGTTTTTAGGGTTCTGTACCTAAAAGGTAAAACGTACATTGTTGTCGATTACAATAAATCCACTGCTATTCTATAATGTAGGTTAGGTACTGACTTCTAAATATTAGACAAAAATTCAGTTCCATATGGCAGCTGTCGAAAGTAACCCGTATAATCCCATAAACTAATTTTAGAGCTGTTAAAGAACTTAGCCCATTCAATTATGCTCAGAAAAACGTAGTATCTATTTAAAAATTAATCTTACGAATCATGGATAACTTCAATAATCACTAGTAGTTTTATGTAAATCTTATAAAATGACTTGATGTCGCCGCCAATGACGACTTAAAGCGTTCACTAGTGTAGTGAAAAAATCGATCTAATAAAAACATCGTAACTTAAATATCACTACTAATTATAGAACTTTTCTGTCTTTTAGTTCTGGAATATAAACTTCTCTAATATTGGAAACATAATATTGTATCTAGAAGGATTTATCTTAATTGTACTATCACTTCAATTGTAAAAATGTAAAATTTTATTGCTGTCGATATTACGTGTTGTACATCACTATTACAAATTAGTCGTAAAATAGGCGCGGCGTTGAGGGCCAGATCGATGGAATCTTACGTGGCGGGCAAAGGGTTATGACGTCATCTTGTCATTTCGTACCGCCTATGAAAGCGATATCGCAAATATCACTTTACCGCAGCTAAGGCGATATTAAAAGCGAAGAACGAATGAAAACGTATGGATTTGACAGATAAACCCTATCGCCTAAATATTCCAAGATGGCGGCATCGCTGTCAGCAAAGCGATCTCGTTTGTCATGATAACGGTTGCTTCTGCCTCACAGTTTTCATAATTTATTGTCGATTTTATTAATTAGTGCTTTGTATTTAATTACAAATATTGCTATTTTCAAGTTTTTAGGATAATATAATTGTGTATACTGCTTGTGGTTTGTTTTTTTTCTGTTTTAATGCAAAATGGCGCGATTGTTGTTGCTGGTTGGAGCGGAGGAGGAAAGGTCAAAGAACATGCTCACGCTGCGTAGGAGACAGCTGCGGGAAGATAGCTTGGCTTCGTCGCAGAATGTCTCTTTCGCAAAATGCACCCTAGTCGCAAAAAGTCCCTATCGCAATATGTCCCTTTCGCAATATGTCCCTTTCGCAAAAAGTCCCTTTCGCAATATGTCCCTTTCGCAAAAAGTCCCTATCGCAATATGTCCCTTTCGCAAAAAGTCCCTATCGCAATATGTCCCTTTCGCAAAAAGTCCCTATCGCAAAAAGTCCCTATCGCAATATGTCCCTTTCGCAAAAAGTCCCTATCGCAATATGTCCCTTTCGCAAAAAGTCCCTTTCGCAATATGTCCCTTTCGCAAAAAGTCCCTTCAAAATGTCACTTTCGCAGAATGTCCCCCTAGTAGCAAAAATATGACTCTTGCCAAATTTCTATTTTCTTGAAAGTGTTCTATGAAAATCAAAAAATTAAAGTCGAATGTAGTCATTATGTATATTATTGTTTCTTTACACCACATTTATTTTACATAACACGATATACGTTGTTATTTTCGATTATTAATCACAAAAAACAGTAAATTTCTTATGTGTAAACAAAACAGGTTGTCCTTAGACAAACTATTTGCGTTTTTTGTGCGCCCTGTATAAAGTATTTTTAATCGAGTGAAATGATGGCAACATGTCATGATCTGAGTCCGGTACTTTTCTACGTAGTTTTACAAAGATCACCGGGCGAATCTCACCCGGGGCTCTACCGCCTAACTCGATCACTTTGCCTATTGATATACACTCGGCGTCAAAAAAATCGCACCTCTTAGAAAATCACTTTCAAATGTCATTTACTCTTGATATGCACATGCAGTCGCATTAATTATGATTTTATTTACAAGGTTACTTAATTAACTTAATAAAAAACATTACTTTTCATTATCAAATAAAACCTAATGCAACAAATAAAGTGTCACAAAAATTCGATGCAAATTTTGCTACCCGTGAGAGTTGCTAGTTGCGCTTCCTTTGTGGGTATAAAACGGTCAACACGGGTTCAATGTGGGTCATTCGCTATTCAACCGTTGAAGAGGACACACGCACAGATTTTGATGGATACCACAGCTGATAAAGCCGCTCAAGTGGTTGCACTACTGCAATCAGGGGTGCGGCAGTGTGATGTCGCCCGGCAACTGAACCTGAGCCGTTATTCCGTTCGAAGAGTGTACCAGCGCTTCATAGAGACCGGTGGCTATATCCGCAGACACGGTTCGGGTAGACGTCGCTGCACTTCGGAAAGAGACGACCGGTTCGTTGTGTCGAACTCTTTGAGAAATCGTTTCTCCAACGCTGTTGAGTTGCAACAGCAGCTCCAGGCAGTTCGCAGACGCACCGTAAGCGTATCTACGGTTAGAAGAAGATTGAAGGAGAAGAAGATAGCGGCCCACAGAGCTGCTACGGGTCCAAAATTGACTGCAGCGCATCGGCGAGCCCGCTTGCAGTTTGCTCGTGACCACGTCGATTGGACCCTTGAGCAGTGGAGAGCTGTTCTCTTCTCAGACGAGACGCGAGTGTGTCTTTTCTGCAACGACCGACGGAGAAGAGTATACCGGAGGCAGGGTGAACGTTTCGCCCAAGCCTGCATCCAGGAGACGGTGGAATATGGTGGCGGATCCTGCATGTTCTGGGGCGGTATGTCTGCTGCCGGCAAAACCGACCTTGTCTGCGTCTCCCGGACTGGAGGTGCTCGCGGACAAGGGTCGCTGACTGCTCGCCGCTATGTCACTGAGGTCCTGGAAGTGCATGTGGTCCCCTTTGCCGAATCTTTTGGCGAGGGGTTCACATTAATGCACGACAACGCTCGCGCTCACACTGCAGGCATCGTGAGCGACTTCTTGCAGAGGTCCCAAATCTCTGTGATGCAGTGGCCAGCGCGAAGTCCGGATCTGAATCCTATAGAGCACCTCTGGGACCATCTTAAACGTAAGGTTCGATCTCGGGATCCAGCTCCTTCGACTCTACAGGAGCTCCAAGACGCGGTGATTGAAGAATGGGGGCTTATCCCTCAAGAAGAGCTCCTGAAGTTGGTGAGGTCCATGAGGGACCGTATGGAAGCCGTGATCAGGGCAAGGGGGGGTAACACTAGATTTTAAGTTAATTTTAAGACACTTTTTGTACATATTTCTTTGTAAATTATCTGTTGTTAATTAGGACTTAATTAAGGATTTTTATTATTTTATTAATTTTAATGTTGTTTGTATAATTATAATTAAACAGAAAGTTAAATTTAATTGTTTTTTGATACTCCTTTTTGTTACCTTTCTAATGATACCCAACACTATCCTCTACATAAGGTTTAAGAATTTTTAAAGATGATTTTTAAAAGGTGCGATTTTTTTGACGCCGAGTGTAGTTTGTGACGTCATCTTGTCATTTTGTACCGCCTATGTAAGCGAAATCGAAAATATAGCTCTATGGCAGCCAAGCCGATTGAACGAATGAAAATGTATGGATTTGACAGATAAACCCTACCGCCTAAATATTCCAACATGGCGGCATGCTGACAGGCACTCTGAATTAGCTGTCATGAAGACGGTAGCTTCTGACTCACCTTTTTCGGAATTTATTTTCAATTTTATTAATTTGTGCTTAGTATTTAGTTACAAATATTGCTATTTTCGAGTTTTTAGGATAATATAATTGTGTATACTGCTTGTGGTTTGTTTTTTTTTCTGTTTTAGTGCAGAATGGCGCAATTGTTGATGCTGGTTAAGGCGGAGGAAGAAAGGCTGAAGAACATGCTCACGCTGCGTAGGAGACAGCTGCGGGAAGACACCATGCCCATGCTGCTGCCGGAGCGAACATTCGTCAAAACATTCCGCCTTGGGAAGGACGATTTTATGACGCTTTGCGACGACTTGATGCCCTTCTTGCAACCACCGCAAAGAACAACGGCTATTAAGCCAGAGATAAAGGTATTTATCAATCTAATACAAACTTTAAGAAGTGATTAATAAACTATGTAAATATACCATTGTGCTGTTGTTACAGATCCTAGCTGCATTTGCATTTTATGCCAGTGGTTCCTACCAAAAGAGTGTAGGCAACGATTTTAGCCTTGGACTGTCGCAGACTTCTGTGTCTGATTGTCTCGCGGAGGTGACTGATGCTCTCAATCAACCTCAAATCTTGAGGAAATATATCACTTTCCCAAGATCTGCAAATGAACGCAATGCAGTTGCGAGGGGGTAGGTACCCATTTTTAGTTTACTTACCTACTGGCTTAAACAAATACTTAGCTAGGATATTGTTCTAGGTTCAATGACCAATTTGGCTTTCCGGGAGTTCTCGGATGTATAGATGGCACCCATGTTGCCATCATTCGCCCTAAGTGCTTATTCAAAGTGCACAGGCGGCGACGGGGGCGGGTGCGGGCGCGCGGGTCTTGGCGTCAAATTGTTCACAGTGGCAGAGCGGCTGAGAGACTGAACGCACGCGTGTGTATACGGTTCTCAAACTTCGCGCTACCTACCTCAAGACATGGATGAAGATTTGATTTTATTAATGGAAAATTCATTCTTAAAATGCGAAGTAAATTATGTGAAGTTCGCTATACATGAAATGAACAAAGGACGAGAAGAACTGGGTGAATTTAATGTGCTATACGCCGATTTACGGAATAACCCAGACAAGTTCTTCGAATACACGAGAATGTCAATAAATACATTTGATTATATATTAAGTAAGATTTCAACACATTTGATCAAGGCCGATACTAATTTCAGAAAAAGCATTAAACCTGAAGAAAAACTTCTTATAACAATAAGGTGAGTGAAACCTTCCATATTAAAAAAAATATTCTATATTAAAATTGTTTTATTCAAATAATCAGATACATAGTAGCATATTAATAATGAGGTATAAGGTAAAAAACTTAACTAAGTCACCTGTTGTATGTGTGAGTAATGTGTGCGAATAGACATTCTATTTTTCAAATTTGAAAAATATGGTATGGTTTGCAAACTCATTATTTGCATAACTTTCAAGTTTGATTATTCCTATCCACTTATGATTACATTGTCACGATAAGATAATAGTTGTCAATGTCAAGTAATTGTCTTCGTATTTTTGCATCGTTCATGAATAAACAATACAGTTTACCACAGGAGCAAATTGTAAAACCTCGATTTTGAATTCAGCTTGGCAAATTAATATGGCACCATTTCCTGAAATTGGTAGAGGACAACCACTGTATGTTCAAACGAAAAGAGTTTTGTGTAATATGTACAAACATTTTAAGGAGGTTTGCGATCAGCCAGTTTCAAAGGGTAAACGTCTCATAATAGTCCATGCAGGCGGAATGGAGGGATTCATTCCAAACGCATTATTAATATATGAAGCCCATAAAAAAACCGGTGACTATCATGATAACATGAATTTCGACAATTATTCCAAATGGATTGAAACTCAATTAATACCAAATCTAAAACCAAACAGTGTTGTCGTTTTGGATAATGCATGTTACCATAATTCGCTTCAAAATCCGGCACCGAATTCGAACTCGCGAAAGCAAGTCATGATAGATTGGCTCACTCACCGAAATATTGACCATTCCCCTACTATGTATAAGACACAACTATACGATCTTGTACTCAAAAATAAGCAAAGATTCCTGGAATACAAAATTGATACAATTTTAAGTCAACACGGACATACGGCACTTCGCTTACCACCATATCATCCCCAATTCAATCCGATTGAAAACATTTGGGGAATAGTCAAAGGATTTGTTGCCAAAAAAAACGTTTCAGTGAATATGGAGTCTATTAAAAATTTAGCAAAGGAAAAAATTAGTAGAATAACTCAGGAAGAATGGAAAAATGTATGCTTACATACAATGAAGGAAGAGCAAAAGTATCAATGTCAAGAATCACAAATGGATGCAATTTCGGAGAGTTTCATTATAAGAGTTTCCTCAGAAGATAATGACAGTGACATTGCTTCTGTACAGTCCACTGATGAAAATGAGGATGACGAAATGGAGAGTGTTTGAGGTAAAAAATGTACAGTATGTTATTAATAATAATAATAATAAAGTTTATTGCTTTAAATAGTACATGTAAACGTTATTAAGTTAACTCGCAGTATCCATTATTATATTTATTATTATTTAGCTTGTATTAAATATTTATATAATTTATTATGCTTATGCGTTTTTTTGCAAACTGTACACAACTACATACAACAGGTGACTTAGTTAAGTTTTTTACCATAATTATTGTTGTGTGTTAGGCTCCGTGTAATTGTAAGTATTAAGGTCTATGTTGCCATGAGAACTATAGCCATACGAATCGTATCTTCTACCATACTCCAATTTTTCTGTCTCCTCTATTAATAATTGTATAATTTTGTTCTTGACACGCAATTTTTGTAATGGAGGAAAAGCCTTCATTTGTGGAATGAGACTTTTAAAAAAATAGTAATCTTCACATTTCTCGTCATCATTTGAGGATGAAGGTGCTTGCGAAAGTTTCTTTTCAATTAATTCAATTTTTTTATTTTCGAGTTCAATAAATTGCTCCCTGTAACCAGAAGCGCACTTACGCTTTCTACTTCCTGAACTTGATTGAGATGTTGTATCTACACCATCATTGACATCAAAAGTATCATCTGCATTGTTATTGGTGGAGTCATTTGTAGACTCGTTAATGATATCTAAATTTCCAGATGATTCTTCAGCCGTTAAATCATCTCTTATAAATGATATTTGTTGATAATAGGGCCAAGTGGACTGTAAGTTATTCCCAGGATCACCGGAACGGGGCGGTGGATATCTTTTTAATTCTTTACGAAAATGATCCCTTAAATTTTTCCATTTTTTTCGCAGCTGTTTATCTGAAAGTAAAATTAACTTTGTTAGAGATGAGATGTATTTTATATTGTTACAGATTTTTGTCTACTGGAATATCATTCACAGCATTGTCACACTGCTTCAGAATGGGTATAAGTACTATTTCAACATTAGTTCGAGAGACATGTACGACAATATGGAATGAGTTAGTAAGCATTCGTATGCCTCCTCCCACAGAAACACAATTAAAAAAAGTAGCGGATGATTATTATATGTTATGGAATTTTCCTAACTGTATCGGAAGTCTTGACGGAAAACATTGTCGAATTAAGAAACAGACAAATAGCGGATCACTAGACTACAATTATAAGAAATATTATTCAGTAGTACTTCAAGGAGTAGCCGATGCAAAAAAGAAATTTATTGCAATTGAAGTAGGCGGACGAGGAAAACAGAGTGATGGTGGCATATTTCATGCTTCTACTTTGCGACGTTTAATAGAAGAAAATAAATTCAATATCCCTAAACCCGACAAACTACCACATTCTAATATATTTGTTCCTTATGTGCTCGTGGCTGACGAGGCATATTCATTGAAAAATTATTTGTTGAGACCCTTTCCTCGAAACACATTGAACGTGCAAAGAAGAATATTTAACACTAGGTTATCTACAGCGAGGCAAACTATTGAATGTACTTTTGGTATTTTAAGTGCGAAATGGAGAATATTACAAAAGCCTATTGAAACCAGTCGAGAGAATGCTTGTTTAATTATTAAAACAACATGCTTATTACATAATGTTATACTAGGCTTAGACAGTAACTCAGATCCAGATTGTCGTGCTTGGGTTTCATCGGAAATTAACCATAGTAATAGGCAACATGTAATAGGTAACTCGGATAGAAATCCTTCAACACAAGCAAAAATCATTCGTGACAGATTTATGAATTACTTTTGTGAACAAAACTAAATAATAAAGCTATGACACATTGTACACACATTAAAATTGTAAGTACCTACTAGCTATTAATTTTTATGTAAACTTACATTAAAATAAACTTACCGTTACTTCCAGAGAAAAGGTTTTTTATTTGATCCCATAATTTACTTATTACAGCTCTGTTCAAGTGTTGTGGATGTTTACTTTGCCAGATAGCAGTGCGACGTTGCACTGCGGATATGAATTCTTCTGTATCGATTTCCATGTTGCCGCGGGTGGATCAAAAAGTTTTAGAATCAGACGCGTTAGTCACTGACAGACGCTAGAGCTGTGTGAAAGATTCGGGCGGACTGAGCCAATAGAATCACCCGCGTGATAGTCACGCCACCCGCGCCCGCCCCCGCGCCTATGAGTACCCGCACCCGCGCCCGCACTCGCCTTTACTCTGAAAGAGCACTAAGGACTACGAGGAAGCATATTTTAACAGAAAGATGTACCACTCGCTGAACGTGTTGGTGATAAGAAATAATAATTTTCATTATGTATTCTTATTTATTGTTAGCTTTTGCCTGCATCTTTGTGTGTAAAATTCTTATTTGTCAATTTGTACCTATACTATATACTGTGAATTTCTTAAGCCGCATTTACATTTATCTGACGTGTTGTGTTGTGATGCATCAGAAGGGTATCAGTTTCATACATTTAATATGGAAGCGTTCACATTTATTCAATGCGGTGTGTTATGACGGCTTCTGATGTGTCGTGTCACAGGCGATCCCGGTCCGCGTCAGAAAGGGTGAGGTGCGGGGGACGGTGCCGTGAGACGTCATACCGCATCAGACTAGTGTGCACGCGCCAGTGTTGTGTTATTACGCGTCAGAAATGGACGAAGAGCAACTAATTGAATACGTAAGACAATTTAAAGTGATTTATAATCCAAAATGAAAAGAATATAAAGATCAAGTTATGAGAGCAGCTATTTGGGAAGAGATAGGAGAAAAAATGAAACAACCTCGTAAGTAAAGTGCTTTTATTTAATTATACCGAGTTCTACTTTGCCTAATAGCTTGAATTTGCCATGGAACTTGCCCTTCTGAACTTACAAAATAGTTTTTAAACGCTTCGCGAACTTGAGTAGCTTCTTGTGATGGATTTCTATGTAAAGGGCCAATGTCTACAAAGCCACTGTTGTGAACCTGAATTTCGTCCGTCAATATTTCTTCAGTTTCTTGTGTATTTTGAGTTAAAAGGTTATGGAGGCAGCAAGCAGCAAGTACAATCTTGTCCGCCATGTTCGGCTGTACTTGTAAAGGTCCTTGAAACACTCTAAATCTCGCTCGTAATATACCGAATGCATTTTCTACAGTGCGGCGAGCACGCGATAAACGATAATTAAAAATTTTGTTTGCATCATTGTTAACTAATTTTACTTTACTGTATGGTTTTAATAAATAGGTTTTTAATGGAAATGCCGCATCTGCCACAATAGTGTAAGGTAAAGGTTCAGTATTTTGGCTTAATGGTTTATTCGGTGGCACATTTAACTGACAATTTTCAAACATTTTCCCCATTAATGACTCTTGGTATATACCACCATCACTATTTCTCCCATATGCCCCTACATCTACTATAATAAATCTGTAATGGGCGTCAACAAGTCCTAGCAACACAATCGAATGCTCATTTTTGTAATTAAAATAAGTTGAGCCGGCATTTATTGGACATATTAAATTAATGTGCTTTCCGTCCAGTGATCCGAGACAATTTGGGAAATGCCATATCTTTTCAAAACCTTTTTCAATCTCTCTCCATGTTTGTTCAGTAGGTTTGGGCATTACAATAGGTGCCAAATTCTTCCATACTGCAGTACATACTTCTTCGACTATGATTTTAACTGTAGAAAAACCCATGCGATAACTGAACGCCAACGACCGATAGGAGTTTCCAGTTGCCAAAAATCTGTAATTAAAATAAAATATGTTTTTTTTTGTTTCAGCGGATAAATGTAAAGATGAGTGGACAAAATTAAGAAATGCCTATGTAAACGCCATGAAACGTCGTAAAAATAAAAAAAAGTGGTCAGGCCGCTAAATCAATAATACCATGGAAGTATGAAGAGCAGATGAATTTTTTACAGACGTATATAGAATCTCGGGCTACAGTAACTAATCTTGAGTCACCGCCAAATTCAGTAGAATCTGATATTAATTTAGAAGAATCTGAATCCGATACCATTCAATCTCAATTAGATAACTGCTCACCAACA
This sequence comes from Eudonia truncicolella, assembly GCA_949315975.1. NCBI lineage: Eukaryota > Metazoa > Arthropoda > Insecta > Lepidoptera > Crambidae > Eudonia > Eudonia truncicolella. The sequence goes on along the minus strand of OX438852.1, from coordinate 8,273,264 downwards.
CCACAATCCAGTTCTTCAAATTATAGCAGACCTGTACGCAATAAAACCAACTTACATGAATTATACGATTTGATGAAATCATCGCATGATTTGCGACATCAAAAACAACAAAACAAGCTCCAGGATAAAGACATGGATGAAACTGACTTATTATTTCTCAGCATGAGCAAAGCCATAAAAAAACTTCCTAAACTCGAACAGTCCAAAATAAAATTAGATTTGCACACTGCAATATCACAAGCCGAAATACGCATCCTCGAAGCACAAGACCAAATCCGCAGAATGCCAATCAATGCAATTTAAAAAATAAACATTTATAAACTGGAACATCGAATTCTATGTATTTCTATGGAATGTTACAATCATTGGCACTTACGTATAATAATTGGCATATGAATTAAGTATACTCATTGGCACTGTAGGCAGTCTTAAAAATGATACCGTCTTACTTACTATTCTTCTTAGATTTAAGTTAAATTAATCTTCTTCTAATATTCTTAGTAGGTCTTCGTTCGACAAAGGTTTGGTTGGTCCACCATGTCTCTTACTCTTTTCTGGTACATTGTTTGATCTGTCTTTATTTCTAAAACTTTTCTTGTTTTCTCGACCTTTTGTGGAAGTTCTTTGTTTTGGTTTTTCCTGTTCTATATTAATGTTCTGGCTCTCTATTTTCTCTATTAATTCTTCGTTTGTAGTAAAACCCTTGTTCTCTCGAAAAATTGTGGATAAAGGCTGCCGTATCTGTTCGTCCTTGTCCGTAATTGGTTGGTTATTGATAGTCACTTCGTGTTTTTCTTTTTCAATATTTCCTTTATCTGATTCTAAATTTGTTGTATTGGAAGATTTTAGTAAAATATTTGAAAGTATCGTAATCTTAGAACTTTTAGCTCCATTTTTCTTGCTTCGATTTTCAATCTTTCCTTTCTTTTTGTTTTGGTTGTTAATTTGTTTTTTAATTTTGGTTGAGCGATTTAATTCTGCTTTTTCTAATCTTGCTTTTCTCTTAGCTTCTTTTTGTTGAATGATATCCAATTTTTTTTGTTGTTTTTCCATCTCCGCATCTTCCCAATCTTTACTAGTTAAGACAAAAGTACGGTTTTGTGGCTGTGCACCTAGTTTTTGCTTTTTGATGGGCGTTTTTGGCAATGGCAAAAAATCCTTAAATTTCTTTTTAGGGCTCTCAGATACATCCACGAGTACCCATTCACCTCCAATAAATTCTACATTTTGTCGACTAGTTGATGGAATACAAAATGGTTCGTTTCCTGTTTGATGCTCAGAAATAATCTCTACAGTTTGTATAGGTTCTGGTACTGTTAAAGCATTAGTGAGTGAAAGGATACATGGCGAATTAGACTCTTCTGATTCGGCAGTTTTAATTTCAATGGTATTTTCATGTTCTGCGATATCTTAAACGACCTTAGGAAATGCGCCTTCAGATGCGTCTTCTTTTGTTATAGACTCATTGATTTCCAAAGTTTGTTCCAAATTTGTTATATCTTCATCCAAATCAGTCGTTTCTTGGTTTAACATTACTTCATGTGTAGTATAATCATGTTTAGCGTTGAGTGTAAGATGTTTGTAAATTTCGTATAACTTTTTTGCTTCTATTGACTTGCCCACTATCGAATTCTTAATTTTACGAATCAACTGTGGCCCGACAATTTCTTCAAATGTTTGATAATTCATTCTCTCGGCACGAATATCATCTAAAATGACTTGCTGTGGCCGGGATGGCATCAAACATTTGGTGTAGTCAACTTTGTCTGGATTAAATGGACATAATCCACATGCCTCAAACCCATTTTGTAACGTTGATTTCTTTATTTTTGGTAATAATGTTTCCAATATAGGCCCCACATCTGTTTTTAGTAAAGTTTTTGTCAAGTTGTTTGTCCGCCATGCCAGTACAGCTTTCCGCCACATAACTTTAATGGGCCGAAATGCAGCTACGTCGGCTGGTTGCAATAGTCGCGTTGCATTTGGGTAAAGGGCTATCAATATTATTCCGAGACTTTGGCAAAGTTGCGAAAGCTCTAATGTTGTATGGCTTTTATGACCATCTACAAAAAGGATTACCGGAAACGTTACGTTACTTTTTTGTAGGGCTGGATGAAAAACATTTTTTATATACTGGTTAAACAGTTCTGCCTTCATCCATCCATTTTCTGATAAGCCAATACCCCACTCTTTTGGTACAGACTTTTGAATTTCCGGTCGCATTCTCTTTAGAGGGAAAATAATCATTGGCGGTGTTATTTCACCGTTTGCTCCGAAAGTAAACATGACAGTGATGCAGGATTTAGACTGTGCATGGTCCACCTCGTAGACATTTTTTTCTCCCTTTGGTGCAATGACTCTTGTATTTTTCGGGCACAAAATGAAATTTGTTTCATCTCCATTATAGACTCGTGATGGATCGCCAAGAATTTCAAATAGCCCATTTTCTTTTAGATAAATTTCGATTTGTCTGAACCAGTTTCGAATTTGGCTTTCCGACACTTTTGAGCTTGCTGAGGTTACAGCTTCAGAAGTTCTTATAGAAAGCTCCGGGTGCCTTTTTAAAAATAGCTTATACCAACCCTCCCCAGGAGTATTCTCTATGAAACTGTTTGGTCGGGGATTTTTAGTCAAAAAGAGATTGACACTTTTTATGACATCCTCTTTACGCCGTGGAAAACCTTTCCGACTAGACTCAATGATCCATTTAACAAGCTGACTTTCTTCTTGACTAGACAGAACTGTATCGGGACCAGGTCGACTTTTTACAAAATCTTTAGATAACCGAAACTGCAAAGTTGCACGTGGAATATTGTATTTTCGTGCAGCAGTCTTTTTTCCCATCCCATTTTTTATATCTTTTAAAGCTTCTTCTAAATCTGCATTTGAATACCCTTTTGAATAGCTTTTGCCGCTATGGACTTTCGGCATTCTTCAAATCTAAAATAATAAAAAGTTAAGGTATAATCATTGGCACTACTAAAAGATATAATGATTGGCAGTGCTAAGAATTGATTTTGGATAAGAGAAGGCTTGAATTACTAAGGAACAAAGTTGAAAATCAATCAAAATATTGTTTGCTTAAGAATTTGACACGAGACAATCAAAAGTCAGAAAGTATAACGATTGGCATATGTGCCAATCATTATGGCTGGTTTTACAGTCACGCCGCTAGACGCGCCGTTGGACAGCGCGCTGTTGGACAGCGCGCGTTTGAACAGCGGTGCACCATAAAACGACATTAGTACGGCGCGTTTCGCTGCTGGAGACAGTCGTGTACAAACAGATACAAAATGAACGGCAATGCGGTTAGAGTACTGGCTATTTACTTTTTATGGAAAAAAAGGCAACAACAACGTCGAAGAACAGTAGGTGTTGATCCTTATAACGCTACAAGGTTACTGAGAGGCGAACACGTAACATCTTTCTCTGATTTACGAGAAAATAGTTATAAATTTTATAAATATTTTCGCCTATCAACCAGCAGTTTCGACGAATTACTGTGCAAGTTAGAGTTTTCTTTACGAAGATCCAGCATATGTCGCATCCCCATAGCTCCAGTGAAAAATTGGCGATTACTCTAAGGTAAGTGAAATAAAAGAGTAGGTTTTGTAATAAATGATAATATTTGTTTGGCTTATTTTAATCACAGTCGTATTTTAATTACAACCTAACACACTTATTCATAAATGCTGATTAAACCTATTTTAGTTAAAATGGTCTTAAAATCGGAATCTTCTCTTTCATTTTGCAAATGTAGAAAAGAAACAAAACACTTGTAAAACCTATATTAATCTCACTCGTTTTTAATAAATAAGGGCATTATTTTAAATCACAGTGTTATTATAATCATTGACTTATTTTAAATCAGTCTTATTTTAATCATAATCTTATTTTAAATCACAGTCTTATTTTAATCACAGTCTCATTTGAATCATAGTCTCATTTTAATCAGTCTTACTTTGTAGCTAATACTTAATCGCTAACGCCGTTAACCGATTCTTTGCGGATGACGCCCGAGGGCCGTCATTAATTTCTTCTGTGTATGGCGTGTGACGCCCGAAAGGCGTCATACTTCAATTTGTTAAAACTCTGTTAAAACGTCATTTTTAAGGGTTCCTGCTAAACAAGACTACCATTATTTTTATTATTAGTTTATGCTTATAGTGTTCGTTTCAGGATATAGCGTGAATTTCAGAACTTCAGAGGTTGACAACCTTGATACGATTTAGTTCTTTTTATTTTATTTAATGGCGATCTCCGGGTTAATATCACAATTCCGCCAATGTCACTTGCCACTACACATCATGAGATTCATGCATGTGAATATAATTTCAAATCTTAAGAAATATTTTGTAAATTCATTGTAATTTCAGGTTGTGAATAATTATTTCAAACGTAACTTATGGCAACTGAGTTTTTTTTAATACGCAGTCTGACTATTATCTAAGTTAGGTACGATTTGTAAAACTGCAAAAGCCGCCAAAAGTATTCAATGCTTGCGGCGGCGGCTTGAAATCTCAACATCAAAGTTTCTAGTAAGTCGAAGTTATTAGAAACCTTATTAGAGTATCTTTTAGGTATGTTTTAATTTGAATAGTATGTACGCCACGTAAAAATAGCCATCATAAAACTATAATGTTTATTCATTGTTAAACATCAGTCAGGTGGACTGCATTGTCTTTACTAAAGAAAGAAAACAATCTCATTAACTTAGCAATAAGGTTGGTTTTTCTTAAAATACATCTCATTTTGTTTTACAACACCCCTAATAAACCTTCCCATTGTAGCCGGGCGAAGCTAAACGGGCCGGCATCTTCCTATTGTTGGATATGTTTTTTTTGAAATATTGTGCAGTGTTACCAAATTTTGTATTTGTTTTGCTATTCGGGGAAAAAATAGGAATTGGGACCAAATAATCTTGCAAATTTTACCACGAATCAGATTTTTTTTATGTAAACCTTGTGAAGTGAATGTGATGAGAAAAAAACGATACTTATATTATTATTCCATTAATAAAGAAATTGAAGTGTGCTACCACAAGGAAGGGAAGGAAGGGAGATGTGAATAATAGGTAGGTATATAATTTATTAGCTACTAGCTTTCCGCCTGCGGCTTTAACCGCGGGAACTTCATTTTTACTTGTAAGTATATATTATAGCTTAATAAAATATAGTGTTTATCACTCCTGAATAGTGTAGCTTTCTGTTAGTGAAAGAATTTTCATGATCGTGTGATGATGATTGATTATGCCCATGATTAGCACCTAACAAACAAACAAACAATCAAAGTTGGAAACTTTACCTCTTTTTAATATTAGTAATATATACATATAATGAAATGTCTAGTAACTGAATTATTACCGTCTTTCACCCTTCGCCTTTCGATAACCAATTGATCGTGAAATTCGGGGGAAAAACCACCTTCGTCAGGCAACCCAACCCAACTTTATTGTTGACTACTTATTTTCGAAATATGGTTCACTTCTGTTTCCTACTTTTGGTGATCAGACGTACTTCCGAGATTTTGCATTTGTGACTATCGTGGCTTGTGTACCTGGACTTCCGAGATCTTGCATTTGTGACTACCGTGGCTTGTGTACCTGGACTACCGAGATTTGCATTTGTGACTACCGTGGCTTGTGTACCTGGACTTCCGAGATTTTGCATTTGTGAAGAAAGGCTTCTGTAACTACTGGACTGTATTCTATGCAATATACATGAATCTCTATTTTGGACATTAAAGGTAAGTTAATATTGAATAATATAATAATAATATATGTACAGCAGATCAGGTTACCACAAACTGACAAATTTCTCTAATAGATTTTGATATTTATGTCAAGGTAATATGGTTAAAGGCGAATTAAGGGAATTTGACAGTTTGTGGTAATCTAATATGCTGGCCTCTGTACTATACATTTCTAAACTGTGTTTTTATGGCAATACTAACTTTCCGCCCACGGCTTTGCCTGCGTGTACTTCTTTTTTACTTATCGTTATATACTATAGCCAAATAAAATATGTCATATGCCATATTTATCGTTCCTGAATAGTGTTAAAAATTTCATGATCGTATAAGTATTTCCGAAGATTAGCCCCGTGAAATTCCAATGCAAACAAATTATTTTGGAAAGCCGTTTTTTGGGGCAAAATCAGAGATCTATAATGTTTTTTGTTAGGTGCCTGTCGTAGCCCCATTCCCGTAGAACACATTGACACCATTTTGAGCGCTCGGGGTTGATTCATATCCAAGTAGAAAATGACAATACACCTCTAGGCGGAATCAACCCCCATCTTTTTGCACCCGCTTTTGGGAAAGGAGCCCACAGAAAATCTCCGGGAACGGTTTTGGTGAAGTGCGTTACTCCAGCAAAATAAAGTCGAAAATCGACATTCTATGTAGTTAATCAGAAATTTGTTCGGTTGAGATATTTGAAAAAAAAAACAGTTTCTGCTGCGGTAACGTTACCGCAGCAAAATGTTTTGTTTTTGAATGATGTGTGTGAATGTGAATGTTTCTTATTGATATAAGAAGCATTAGTTACATAAATGTTTCTTGTTAATTTGGATTTCTACGTTTTATGGTTGCGAAGATATTCAAGGTTTTGTTGCGGTAGCCTTTGCGTGTTCGCTGGATTTCTGAAACGGTTAGGCGTATTTTTATAATATTTTATCCAGACCTTTGTATTAATTAGTTTAATTAGTTCACGAATAAAAAAGTTAAAATAATGCACCGTTTGGAAGTTATTTAAGTTGATATAAATATCCTTTCACATGCCCTAACTATTTAAATATGTACTTCAGAGACTTATTTAAAACGTTATTTTGGAGGTTATAACTACCTACAGATATGTGTGAACTTTTATTATTGTCCTGTTAATAATTAATCCATTATCACGAAATTTAGTTCAGTTCGGGCAGAGATGTGCAGCGGGGTTACTTAACTGCCGATTAATTGAGTTTCTTGTGGATTTACTTGCTGAATTCTATATAAATAATTAGTTTTATAGTTCAATTTTGAACCTGTTTCAGCATAATCCACTTAATATTTACAGAGATAAACGTAAAAGAGTCATCACGGTATTGCATGACCGTGGTAACCCGACCATGTCCAGATGGTCACCGACAAGCGGCAGCGTAGTACATGCTAGCCTTCTAAAATCTATAGTATAATAGTCTAACAAGTTCACTACAGACTCATACAAAAATGTATTGAGTAAAAAATAAACCTTCCATTCATACAACTAAAATCATAGACTTTAAATGATTTCAATTCTATGTAAATATCAATTTTTTTGAATATGAAATTGCTGTCTTTGTAAGTACAGTGGCGGAAGTTCACGGTAGTACACTTTGCACTCAAAACGCTTTGAACGTGCCTCAGCGAGTGACGTCACGCGCCCCGCCCCTTCACTGATAGACATCCAATAAGAGCAAACGGCACGTGCTGTTTGTTTATGTTTACTTGCATTATCAGTTGCAATTTGCATTTCGTGAAGTGTCAACGCGTTCGTTCCCGATTTTCGTTTTATCTCTCATTGCGACAGTGTTTTGTTCCTGGTCTCTGATTATCTCGCCATAACGTCGACCATTGCTTGTTTTACTGGACTGTTCATTGCTCCATTGTTGATCTGTGCTGTGCCTTACGGACTCTAAAGATGCCCCGCAATTTATTACCGGAAGAAAGAAACCAAATTCTGCTTCTCTACAGGCAAGGACGAAACATTTCTCAAATTTCTCGAGAGTTGAATGTTACGGTAAGAATAAATTTTCTTTTATGCTTAAATTTATAAACTTCGTAAATATAGTATTGTATTTAAATATACTGAACTGAAATATCGTAAAAAAAAATACTATTCTGTAATGTAATAAACTTACTGATGGGAGGTTTATAATTTATTTACACACATTTTTTAATTTATTTAACTATAAACTCACAAAACTATACTTTCTTAGGAATAAAAAAAAAACGCAGTAAAAATGCAATATTCTATTACACCTATAAAGTAAAACGCAAATATGTTAATTAAAGTTTATTATTTTAAATTCAGGCACGGCGGCAGGGGTGCCACGGTCTTTATAAATCCTGTCGCTGCATTATTAAATTATGCACTTTATCTCTTAAGAAATATTTTTTCATAGTCTTATTAATTGTTTTAAAATTGTATTTATTTATTTATTTTAAAATACTGTATACTTTAAAATACTTATTGTTTACTTAGGTATTGAAAGTGAACTATGGAAAACAAAATTAACAATAAAATTATAATTAGAATTATTAATAAACGGAAAATAAAACAATCGACAGTGGACTTAAAACCGTATAAATTTAGTTATACATCCTTTTTTTATTAATGTTTTCTAATCATTTTAATTATATTATTAGTTTCATTAAAACTGGCTTGCAACTTTGCAAATGGCTCTTAAATTAAATGAAAGCCTTGTGAATGTTTGCTTAAGCAAAACATTATTATTTATTTATTATGGCTTAAAATTAGAGATTAAACTCTTTTGCTACTTAAAGTAAGCGTTTACAAAAAAATCTCATTTTTCTTATTATAAGAGATGACAAAGCTTACTATGTGTGATAAGGCGCAGGAGCAGGACATTTAGGCCATATTACGAGACGTTGCCAGCCCGCTGACACACTGCGTCGCCGCGCGGTAATCGCGCTGCGGTGTTGATTGCAGCGCGGACTGGCAACGTAGCGTAGAGAGCGCGGCGCGCCGTGACGAGCGAGCGGCGCGCGTTGGTCGGGCTGGCAGCGACTTGATTCACAATAATTCGTTCTTTCATTTTCATTTTTATACAACAAAACAATTTAAGACCAAAAGTGGGCAATCTTCTTTGAAATAAGGATACAGAAGCAAAACTAATAGTAATTAATAACAAACCAAATATATTTGATTTATAAGGTCCCCGTAAACGTTATTAAAATAATCAAAAGTTTGTTCTTATTTTAAAATAACTTTAATATTGTCAACTGAAATGACCATGATGCGCTCCCACCAGTGATAAAGTTTAAAAAGCGAATTAAGCTGTTGATTGTTGTTACTGTTAAATAATGTTTGCGTTTTTTTTTTGGTGCAGAGAGCCACCGTGAGGCGATGGGTTCAGCGCGACGGTGACGAGGGATCGATCGCCGACCGTCCACGAACTCAACCTGCAAGAATCTTAACGGAAGACAGAGTTCATTACATGAAGAGTGTATACGAGCGTGAACCATTCACGAAAACTTCAAGGTTCGCAATTGAATTTGATTGCTCGATGAGGGCGATCAGAAATGCCCTGCAATGAAATGCATCGCGTCGGGATACACCATAGGCGTCCGGCCAAAAAAATTATATTAACAGAGACTGAACAACTATTTACGAAGAACCCTGTATAAAATTAGTGATTAATAATATTATTGATTTTTGGTGCAAAAATAAAAGTAGCAAAACCATGAAATCCGTTTTTTTTTATTTAGTTATAATCTAGGTAGTATGTATTTATACGATTGTAATTAACAATGTAGAACACAACCTATACAGCAAGTAGTAAATTTGTATTTTTTACTTCACTTAATTAACGCACGTTTTTTGCAACAGTGCGAAATACAAAAAATAATTTAGCTTTTATTAAATAAAATAGAATATTTGAGTAAACAGTCTGCACCAATATTATATCTATATAGCTCGCACGGTCGCGCCCAGCACTGCAGCGAAAACACAAAACAAATATTTCCTACGAAAGAAAGGGGGCGCCTTTGGGGTGTGCAAATGTTATTGTTTTTATGAATGAAACGAGAGCTACCGTGTGTACGCGCGGTGGGCGGAGCCCACTCGAACTGCCGGAATCGAGCGCAAGCGACTATCGCCTAAAGGTGGTCGACCGGGAACTTCTTCGACTGTACCTACCTAATCTCTAAAATAGTTATTCATGAGATTCATGAGTTAGTTGCTAATGTTATGTTCTCTTTATTTTCAGTGCCTAGCCAAAATGGATCATGATGATGATTCTCTAGAGTCTCCGCAACCTGGACCATCACGTCTCTGGGATCATCCATATGAGGAGAGGTTTTCGCTACCTGGACCATCATCGGCCTTAGATCCCCTGTCTGAGGAGTTATCCGCTATGATGTCTCCACAACAGATTGAAATTTCCGATCTAGTGGGTGATGAGGGAATTGGAGATGAAGACCTATTTGGAATTCTAAATGACAACGTTGACAATGTTCTGGACGAATGGGCAAACACCAGGGAAGGCGAGAATAACTTTGTCGAAGATCTTTTAGGGATTGAAAACGTCGATATGTTGATAGAGGAAGAGAATTCTGAACACAACCAACCTAATGAAACCACCCAGTCACCTGGCTGGCTACCTGGTAACCCTGAAACGATGAACGAGATACCTTTTACTGGTACTGCTGGCATATTGCCACCTAATTTAATGCAGGACAATAGTCCTTTCGATTATTTCAATCTCTTTCTAAACATTAATTTGATTAATTTAATTCTCGAGTGCACTAATAAATACGGCCAAAAATTAAAAGATGCTGCAAACACACCACGTGCTCGATTTAGCAAGTGGACTGATTTGACAATGACGGAATTTAAAACATTTTTAGGGATATTGTTATTAATGGGGACCATAAAATTAAATAGAATGGTAGATTTCTGGTCCACAAATTATTTATTGCGTCTCAGCCTAAGATTGTTTATGTCTAGAGATAGATTCCAACTAATTTTGAGGGCATTGAATGTTCAAAAATCAACAAGAAACGAAAGTATATTTAAAATAAAATCGTTAATAGATCTTTTTAATAGCTCTATTGATACTATTTACTATCCATTAAAAAACTTATGCATAGATGAATCCCTTATTCTATGGAAAGGACGTCTTTCTTTCCGACAGTATATGAAGGGGAAGGCTCATAAATATGGGATTAAATTATATATATTGGCAGACGAAAACGGCATAGTTTTGAAAATACATGTTTATGCTGGGGCTGCTGATCAATTGGTAGGGGGACGTAATCACGTACAGAAAGTGGTAATGTTACTAATGAATAAATACATTAATAAAGGACATTCGTTATATATGGATAATTATTACAACAGTGTAACCTTATGCAATGAACTATTCGACAAAAAAACATATGTAACTGGTACCCTTCGAGAAAAACGCGTAGGAAATCCGTTAGAAGTAATTAACGCTAAACTAAAAACTGGGGAATCTTCAATCATGCATAACCAAAAGAAAGTTGTCGTGACAAAGTGGAAAGATAAACGGGACGTTCTATTTATTAGCAGCGAACATAAAAGTAATTACGAAGGGACTGCCAGTCGTCGTTCTCGCACTATTAAATACAAACCTGCAGTGCAAATAAAATATAATAAATATATGAGATCAATTGATAAGCATGACCAAATGCTCAGTTATTATACTTGTGAACATAAAAGTATTCGCTGGTATAAGAAGGTTATTATACATGTGATTCAAATATGTTTAATTAATAGCTGGCTACTGTACAATAAACAAAATAATCGTACTATGCCCTTATACGAATTTAGAAAAGAAATTATAGAAAAATTACTGCCGCATAATTCAGGTTCCACAGAACTTTCTCGAGCTATGTGCGTTGGAAAAATCCACCTACCAATGCACCTACCCAAGAGACGTGGGAGGATAGTGAGAAAGCGGTGTAGGGTTTGCTATGCGAAAACCAAGAAGAGGGTTGAAGTCATATTTGGGTGCCCCGACTGTCCTGAATTTCCTGGATTATGCTTAGAATGTTTTCGGGAATTCCACAAATATTGAAAGATTTTTCAAATTCTATGATCATATTTTATTTATTAGTTTTAAGAGTTACAACACTATACCTATTAAAATCACCTATGTAGAAAATCACATTATCAGAAAGTAACATGTTAACATGAATGTACCATCAATCACTTATAACCCTTTTTTAAGAATTCTTTGTACACAAAATAGGTGCAATTTTTGCCAGAAATGGTACATAAGTTTACAAGTTTCTTTCTTTTCATTTAAATAATTTAAATTATGTGTCAATATTTAAGAAATAATAAATCACCTAATTTTTATAAACACTTTCTTTCATTTATTTTGAATCTGAATAAATAAATTATTTCTTAAGCACCCCAATAATTCTCTGCATAATTTCGTACCTTTCATTGGGTTGGAATCTTAACAATTCATTTGATATAAACTGGCCGAAATATTTGCATCCATGCAAATCTAGGATCCCTGGAACATCGTTGTCCTCCGTACGATCGGTACATATGCCAATATCTATTCTTTCAATTTTCACATCACAGTCTGAATACGACTGAGAGTTCTGATCCCAGGCGACCTGATAACTCATCGTTTCGCATTGAGTTGCATCCTCGTCACTCGGATTTGGCGATTCGGGAATACATTTGCGCTTTCGAATTGATTCTAAAAAAGGTAACTATTATATCTTATTATGTAGTGGCCATTTAAATAGGTATTAAGATTATTATTATTTTGAATAGGTACATATCACTGATTTTCATTGAATTAATTAAATTTTATTAAACTGTCCTCGTATTTAATATAATATGCGCCAGACAACACACCTCTTGTAATGGTCTCGAAGTAGGGATTAATATCCCTGTGTTGCGAGGTACCACACAAGGAGATAAGCCAGGGGCGTCTCCCAGCACACCCACACTCGAGTCAATTCAGAAAAGATCGTTTCCTGAATTGACCCGACCGGGAATCGAACACGGGACACTACGGAAATCGAGGCAAAAACAACTTCTCTAAACGTTAAAAAATGAATTATTAATTCCTTCAAAATGCATTGTCAATAAACAAATCATAAAAAGGTTCACAACATCTACTATTAATCAGTCACTTACCCTCCATTCCGCTTGAAACACTTTATTTTAAGCTTAGAACACGCTTTAACTGATAAGCAAAGTGCTTAGGTCTGATATCAGATGCCGATTGCACAAAAACGAGTCTATACAAGTCGGAAACAGAAGAATAAGCGAGAAGTTTTCATACATGACTGATGACGCCCTGGGGGCGTCATTTAAACCTATGGCGCTTGACGCCTTAGAGGCGTCATGAAAAATTTGTTTGCCGCCACGGGCAAAAGTTTACAAAAAGTACCGTAGCAATGAATCGGTTAATGAGGATCAATACTAGGCCGACAAATCAACTCGATATAGATGCAGATTTATAGAACTAAGATATTCATAACATTAAGCGTGTTCAGAAAGAAAGTGGGTAGCATGCGCCGATCTACAAGCTGCCGGCCGCCGGTTGGCGCTTGCTGGTTTGGCTATTTTGATAGAAACTCGGCGCAGGCTACCTGCTTTTTTTCTGGTCAGTGCAAACATTTTTGTTCTACCATAAAAATTGACAAGTACTTGTGAGGTTCACTGGTGTGTGTATAGTTAGAAGGAACACCGAATGATTTGTTGGTGTGTCTATGTCAAAGTATTGTGACAAGTTAGTGTGCCTGCTATCTTGACGTCAAGCTAGCAGGCACACGAAGCCTGGCAACCTGACAACTTTGCCCTTTCGGAGCGGCATTGCCTCCCAGGCAGTAGCATTTTGATTTTTGCGAAGTAGTAATAAACTTTTTAAAATAAATCTGTAAAAACTAACTAATATCCTTATTGATCCTCATTATCAGGATAATTTGAGTTATTATCGCCAGTCGGCGATACGACATTTGATAATTCTACTGCAGATTCATAAAGCTGCTGTTGAGGTGTAGAGGTGGTAGCATAGGCATAGGTATAATTATGAAGTGGCAATGTTTGAGTTGTGTAATTATAAGTAGAATTTGCGTTCACACTAGAATTAACATTATTTTCTGGTGATGAAAAGCTAGGTGTCGTAGTCGTTGGAGCTGAAATCCCAATAAGTAATTCTAGAACCTTTGCGCGAAACTGCAGCTTTTGATAAGCTCTTAAATTACTTAGAATCGGACCAAGAGACTCAAAAAATGACAAATCATCAGGATTGAGGTTGGAAGGGGAAGTATTTTGGTTAAGCAACGTTATTAATTCGTTTTCAAAATTTGATTGTTCTGATTTACGTTTATTCATTCCACTACGTTTATTCCATTTGTTTTGACTATTTTCTGTGTTTTCCTGTAGTCTATGGAGCTGAGATGGAGTACTCAAGTTATTCGCTGATGTGGCTGTTTCAGTCAAATCTTCAGATACGATAGACTGATTATCGCTTAATGATTCTGTAACTTCATTTTCTGAAATACGATCAAGGAATGTCATTTGGTCGAAAAATAGATACTTCTTGTGTTTTGCAGCGCTTCCAGATGGCGTATTTCGCATATTCCCTTTTGTTCTGAAATAATTATCTCTGGCTGATTTCCATCGATGGCGTATTTGTTTATCTGCAATAAAAACGTATTTTTTTAGGTACTTACCTATATACTAAAATCAAATGAAAATACTTTTTGTTTTCAGGTTTTTGGCAACGGGCAGTACTTTCTCCGATTTATCTATCACATACAGAATGGGAATCACTACTGTAGCTAAGATAGTAGATGAAGTTTGTTCGACTATATGGGAAAAACTGCGTCATGAATGTGTACCTGAACCAACTACAGAAATGTGGCAGCGCATAAGTGAAGAATTTCAGTTACACTCGGCGTCAAAAAAATCGCACCTTTTAAAAATCATCTTTAAAAATTCTTAAACCTTATGTAGAGGATAGTGTTGGGTATCATTAGAAAGGTAACAAAAAGGAGTATCAAAAAACAATTAAATTTAACTTTCTGTTTAATTATAATTATACAAACAACATTAAAATTAATAAAATAATAAAAATCCTTAATTAAGTCCTAATTAACAACAGATAATTTACAAAGAAAAATGTACAAAAAGTGTCTTAAAATTAACTTAAAATCTAGTGTTACCCCCCCTTGCCCTGATCACGGCTTCCATACGGTCCCTCATGGACCTCACCAACTTCAGGAGCTCTTCTTGAGGGATAAGCCCCCATTCTTCAATCACCGCGTCTTGGAGCTCCTGTAGAGTCGAAGGAGCTGGATCCCGAGATCGAACCTTACGTTTAAGATGGTCCCAGAGGTGCTCTATAGGATTCAGATCCGGACTTCGCGCTGGCCACTGCATCACAGAGATTTGGGACCTCTGCAAGAAGTCGCTCACGATGCCTGCAGTGTGAGCGCGAGCGTTGTCGTGCATTAATGTGAACCCCTCGCCAAAAGATTCGGCAAAGGGGACCACATGCACTTCCAGGACCTCAGTGACATAGCGGCGAGCAGTCAGCGACCCTTGTCCGCGAGCACCTCCAGTCCGGGAGACGCAGACAAGGTCGGTTTTGCCGGCAGCAGACATACCGCCCCAGAACATGCAGGATCCGCCACCATATTCCACCGTCTCCTGGATGCAGGCTTGGGCGAAACGTTCACCCTGCCTCCGGTATACTCTTCTCCGTCGGTCGTTGCAGAAAAGACACACTCGCGTCTCGTCTGAGAAGAGAACAGCTCTCCACTGCTCAAGGGTCCAATCGACGTGGTCACGAGCAAACTGCAAGCGGGCTCGCCGATGCGCTGCAGTCAATTTTGGACCCGTAGCAGCTCTGTGGGCCGCTATCTTCTTCTCCTTCAATCTTCTTCTAACCGTAGATACGCTTACGGTGCGTCTGCGAACTGCCTGGAGCTGCTGTTGCAACTCAACAGCGTTGGAGAAACGATTTCTCAAAGAGTTCGACACAACGAACCGGTCGTCTCTTTCCGAAGTGCAGCGACGTCTACCCGAACCGTGTCTGCGGATATAGCCACCGGTCTCTATGAAGCGCTGGTACACTCTTCGAACGGAATAACGGCTCAGGTTCAGTTGCCGGGCGACATCACACTGCCGCACCCCTGATTGCAGTAGTGCAACCACTTGAGCGGCTTTATCAGCTGTGGTATCCATCAAAATCTGTGCGTGTGTCCTCTTCAACGGTTGAATAGCGAATGACCCACATTGAACCCGTGTTGACCGTTTTATACCCACAAAGGAAGCGCAACTAGCAACTCTCACGGGTAGCAAAATTTGCATCGAATTTTTGTGACACTTTATTTGTTGCATTAGGTTTTATTTGATAATGAAAAGTAATGTTTTTTATTAAGTTAATTAAGTAACCTTGTAAATAAAATCATAATTAATGCGACTGCATGTGCATATCAAGAGTAAATGACATTTGAAAGTGATTTTCTAAGAGGTGCGATTTTTTTGACGCCGAGTGTATATGCAAATTTTCCAAATTGTTGCGGGGCGATAGATGGTAAACACATACGTATAGTAAATCCTGCAGGTGGAGGCTCAATGTTTTATAATTATAAACATTTCTATTCTATCGTCCTTTTGGCAATGTGCGATGCGAACTATTGTTTCACCTATATTAACATAGGTTCTTGCGGGAAAAACTCAGACTCTACAATATTTCAAGAGAGTTCACTATTTCAAAAGTTACAGAACAATAGTTTGAGGTTGCCAGGTGTAAAGCATCTGCCGGGCACTTATATAACAGTACCACACATAATAGTTGGTGATGGTGCATTTGGTATATCCAACCATGTGATGAGACCTTATGTGCGATCCAACATGACTCATAAAAAGAAAATATTTAATTATCGCTTAAGTCGTGCTAGACGGTACATAGAGTCGACGTTTGGAATAATGTCCAACAAATTCAGAGTATTCCATACTCCTATGAGTGTCAGTTTTCCTATTGCAAAAAAGATAGTTCAAGCCTGTTGCATATTGCATAATTTTATTAGAGTACGGGATGGCTACAACGTTAATCACACATTAAATATAACGGGATTGACTGATCTAATTAACGACCCAGATCATAGATCAGGAAACACATTACGCGATATATTCGCTAATTACTTCGTATCACCCACTGGTAGCGTGTCATGGCAAGATAGATCTGTGTTCTGATTTTATAGTTGACACCTACCGCGAAATTCAAAAATGGAACGAAACGAAACGCAGTAATATCGTCGTGGCCTATTTGATTTACCTACCCAATTAATATTTTTCACTAGGTGACCCGGCAGACGTCGTACTGCCTCAATCGATAAAATTTTCATATTTATTCACCTTTTAAACCTCCTCTGGACTTCCACAAATAATTCATAACCAAAATTAGCCAAATCGGTCCAGCCGTTCTCGATTTTAGCGAGACTAACGAACAGCAATTGATTTATATATTTAAATAGATTAGAATTTCTGAAATTCGCGGGCGGACAAAACGATTTCACTTAATTTTACACTAGGTAATAAGTAGCTAATGTGACTTAATTAAGGTACCAGACTCGTCGGTTACACTTGACAAACGATCTTTAAAGTTAATTTATATCTCTTATTGTGAACTGAACACTAAAAGTGATAGAATGTTTTAATGGAGGATGGAGGATTTCGTTTGTGCAACTAGCGGTAAACATGTATGTAACAAAAAAGATTTTATTAATAAATGTTTCTTACCTAAGTCTGTATTGAAATTTTCACCACACAATTCCTTTCCAATTTCTTCCCAGGCTTTATTTTTTGCGTCCTTATTCTTATAAAAATCATCGGCCGGGTCCCATAAACATCTTCTAATTCGCACTTCGTCAATTACTCGTCCCGTATCGATGTGATTCATTTTGTACACAACAGTACCTAACGGCACGTCTCAACGGCGTCAGACTAAAACGCACAATGGCCGTAGAAGCGCACGAGCGGCGCGCGCTTCGACCGCGCCGCGCGAATAGGACGCGTTCAACGAACGGCGCTGCTCAAGCGCGCGAATTTGAAACGCTACTAATACCCCAATACATATCCGAGCGCGCGCGCTCCGACGGCGCTGCCGAAACGCGTGACTATAAAAACAGCCTATGTTGTCAAACAAATTAAAAAATAGTCATTGGCACTAGTAAAAAAGTCGACACATCTTCAATACAACTCCAAAATAAAGTTAAATGCACTTTAATATCATAAATGGATTAAATATATAGAAAAAATACATAGAAACTTACCTAACAATCACTTTTTTCACACTAAATCCAGTCACTAAACCTACACTTTTCATTAAAATTTCACCAACTCGTCCAAACGCACTTTTAAAAACAGCAGTTACGGAAAGACTTTTGACATTTGACACTTACATAGGTGTTGCCAGTATAATAAATTGAATATTCTACCAAATATTGTATTGCTATACCATAAAAAAAAGAAAACATTCTTAATATCCAGAAAAAAAATGTGAAGTGCCAATCATTGAGGGGGTGCCAGTATTAGTACGGTTTACCCTACGTTGAAATAGGTATGAATCACCTCGGATAGGCCTGCCAACCGTATACGCCTACCAACCGTATACGCCTACCGGCCTACCGATTATGTAAACGCACACCCGAGGCTGAGGTGGCAGCATGTTGCATCACGGATTTCACAAGCGGCGCCCTCTGTCGCCAGGGAGGCACACTAAGGGCGCTTTTAGTGTCACGCGGATTTGCTCACGCACGCGGGATTGGCCCGCATGCGTAGCATCCGCAAAGAACAATTTCATATAGGTATCTATTGTAAAGCGTGATATACGCACGCGGGACGCGGGACGCTGTGCGGGGCGTCACCCCGGTGCGGGGTATCCGCATGCGTAAGCGCTGCCTACAACTTCAGTGCCCATTTTAGAGTCGAACGGGGCGCACGCGCCGTATTGTACTACCGAAATGAAAATCGATACAGAGCGAGTAATCATTGAAGTTCATCTGCGGCCCGTTTTGTGGGATAAACGCAATGAATTATACAAAAACAGGGACGCGAGAGAGGCTGCATGGAGAGATATTTTGAAGGAATTGGCACCTAACTACGAAAATTTGAGCGAAGAGGAAAGAAAAGAGGCGGGTATGTGTTTGGTTCATTATTTTATTTATACAAGCATCATTACTTTATTAACACGTTCAGTGCCGCCGACTCGCCCGGAGAGTTCACGTAAATCTAATTCCAGTGCCGACGACTCGCCAGGCGAGTTCAGTGTTTTTCGTTAATATTTCCAAAATGCATGCGTATTTACTGCTTAAAATTATAGTGTAGACTAAATATACCTACACTAATCTTAAGATTTACGTGGTGGGCCGGGTGTAGAGACCCCGTTTATATTTGAAAGGAAAAAAACTATTTTGCAATGCCTTGAACTCGCTAGGCGAGTTCACTGACATAGATACTCAACCTAAAAAAAAAAACAAATTTTTATTTGCGGTCGGTTGCCATACAATTTATATGAAAATCTACCTAATTTACTACATTAATAAGTTGGTCAATGATTACAAGTAAACGGTTGAAGCCCACATCTTCGCTATAATTTTCATTAAAAATTCGTTATATTTGCCACTGTTGTTCATACTAATTAGGTACTCCTATTAAGCAATTAACAAGGTTGCCGTTCCGATTCTCATAGGCTTCATAGACTGGTAATTCTTTTATAGGACAAAGTATTAAAATGTATAACAAATTGCCACAAAACGTTATTGAATTTTCTACAAATAAATTTAAGTTGTATATTAAATCATGCCTGAAGCAAAAAGGTTATTACAATTTGAATGAATATTTTAATGACAATAATGTATGGACCTAAAGCTGGCTTCCCACGGTGCGTGATATTGCGGACGCACGCGCACCAGCCCGCACCACGCACCGTGGGAAGGGTCTCGTTCGTGGTCGCAGAGGCGGTGCGCCGGTATCCGTCGCGAGGCGGTAACTTCAAAGGTGCGGTGCGGCACGATCCGAGCGCTTAAGCCTCGGTCCTTACGCGTCCGTGTTAGCACAGACGACGACAAGTCAGAACTTGTTTGTCCGCTGACACGAGTAGTGGTGTTGTTTACTTGTGTGTAATTGGTTGCGGAGAAATGGAGTGGACAAACGATCTTATTTTTGAATTTTTGCATCTTTATCAAAATGAACCAACTTTATGGAATTCTTCGGCGCCGGATCATAAGAACAAAACTGATGCATACGATGCATGGAACCGAATAAAAACTCAATTGAGGGATGGTACTATTTCAGTTAAGGATTTAAAAAAGAAGCGTGACAATTTAATGTCGACATACAGAAGACAAAGAACAAAAGTAAGAGAATCTAAGGGCACTGGAAGTGGGGCTGACGATGTTTACAAGCCTGAGTGGCCTTTTTATGACATAATGGCTACTTTTTTGGATGTTATCTATAAACCAAAAAAAACGAAGAATTCTGAGGTAAGTAAATATTTATTTAGTAAACAGGTAATAATTAAATTAATTATAATTATCTTAATTATTATGATAGGTAATTTCTAATCATAATTATTTTGCCACGCTACAGCTCCATCTGTTACGAAATATTCTGCAAATGTATCTCTTATTGCCTTAGCTGAAAGGGGTGCTCTTATTGGTATATTCCTCAGTGATAACAATGAAGTAAGTCCTTCAGGATGATAATTTCGCCACGAGCCTGGGCGCACTTCGCCTTCATTTTCAGTATCAAAAGAATCGGGTGGATTGTACAAGGCTCGGGATTGTTTAGATCGCCTTAAAAAGTTGTGCAATAAACAACATGTCATTATAATATTGGTTACTTTTTGTGGTTCTAATAGAAACGGTTTCTTTAGTACCCTAAAAATAGCCGACAAGATGCCAAAAACATTCTCTACTATTCTCCGAGCACGCGACAAACGATAGTTGAAAATTCGTTCTTTTGTTCCCTTAGCATGGAGACCGGGATACGGCTTCAACATGTTTTCAGTGAGAGCAAATGCACTATCTGCCACGAAAACGTAGGGAAGTCGTTCCTCTCTGAAAGGCAAACTCATTGATGCTGGCAAATCTAGTTCATTTCTAGATATTTTTTTGTACAATTCTGTGTTTCTGTACACACCGCCATCACTTATTCTACCTTGACATCCGCAATCCACAAATATGAAATTATAGTCAGCATCAACCAAAGCTAGCAGTACAATGCTAAAAGTTCCGTGATAATTGATATATTCAGAACCACTGTGATAAGGGGATTGTATTAGGACATGTTTCCCATCAATCGCGCCAACGCAATGTGGAAAATTCCATGTTCTGTTGAAATTCTCTTCAATTTTTAACCATGCTGCTGCCGTCCGAGGTAACTGAAATAAAAATAGTAAAATTACATTTATATTGGTTTTGCAGGATCCACTGAACCGGGAGGTAATCGAAGAAGAAGGACATGATAATGATACAACGACAACAACGGAGCAACCGGAAACAACGGCGCAACCGGCAACATTTAAAACTCCTAAAACATCCGAAAAAAATAAATCTAAAAAAAGTCGATTAAACGAGTGTGATGACTTGAAAAAACGCAGCGACGAAGCTTATAATATTATGAAACAAATGTCACAGACACAGTCTGACACAAGTTTACTGTATTGCAATTTACTGTGTAATAAATTAAGAGATTTACGGGAAAGTACAAGAGATATCGCCATGATGGAAATAGATAAAATAATGTATACACTTAAACAACGAGACAATCACGAAAGGAATTTCCCAAACTTAGTTTACCAAAACATATCGTTACCCATTAGCCAACAACTATACAACTCACAACCATACCCACAATATCAAGTCTCACTGCCATCCCCAGGTTACTCTCATTCATCCAACTCACAACCATCCCCACAACATCAAGTCTCACTGCCATCCCCAGGTTACTCTCATTCATCCAACTCACAACCATCCTCACAACATCAAGTCTCACTGCCATCCCCAGGTTACTCTCATTCATCCAACTCACAACCATCCTCACAACATCAAGTCTCACTGCCATCCCCAGGTTACTCTCATTCATTCAACTCACAACCATCCCCACAACATCAAGTCTCACTGCCATCCCCAGGTTACTCTCATTCATCCAACTCACAACCATCCCCAGGTTACTCTCATTCAACTAACTCACAATCATCTCCACAACATCAAGTCTCACTGCAAATTCCAGGCGAAGTCCATTCCTCCAACCCACAACCGTCCCCAGGTAACCCTCATTCATACAACTCACAACCATCCCCACAACATCAAGTCGCACTGCCATCCCAAGGTTACACTCATTCAACTAACTCACAATCATCTCCACAACATCAAGTCTCACTGCAAATTCCAGGCGAAGTCCATTCCTCCAACCCACAACCGTCCCTAGGTAACCCTCAATCGTCCAACTCACAATGTCAATTTTCAGTACCACCCCCAGGCGACGTCCACTCATCCAACTCACAACCCCCACAGCATCAACACTCACTTCCGCCAAGTTTACAGTTGAAACAATATTACGAGAATACCATGTTTGATTAGATCTTTGTACTATTTCACTACTTTTTTATAATAAATAATTGATTCTCACATTTAAGTACTATACTTACTTTTATTTCTCCGTTTAATTCTACCATCAAGGCTTCGCAAACGGCATCGACACATCTTGAAATTGTTTGTATGGAGACTTTAAAAAGATAACTCAGGCTTGTGTAGTTATCTCCAGATGCCAAATATCTAAGTGCAATTGCAAACCGTTCTTGAACAGGAATACATTTTCGCATGTTGGTATCATTCCTTGATATAACTGGACCAATTTTATTCAGAAGGTATTCAAAATCAGTTGAAGTCATCCTACAAAAATTGAAGAATGTGTTGCTTGGTTCTTTTTGGATATCAATGAGCATATCAGTTCCGTTATATCTGAAAAATAACAACAGGGAATCTTTTATGTCATTTGTTAATTTTCTACCGTGATCCTACTGCCATTGCTGAAAACAGAAAATGAATAAAATTAGATATATGTCCATTTACACTTACGTTAGACGACTTTTGT